>CM056050.1:429978758-430228758 GCA_029574335.1 Rana kukunoris | reverse complement strand
TGGAAGAGGGTGGGGGGGCTATAATTTTTATGTTTCTAATATGTATTGCAATAGCAAATTAGTCATTGTGTACTTATATTGCTGTTTCACTGAAAATCACTTCCTCATTCCTCCTTCCTGTGCTGTGGAGATGGGTTTGCTGCTATCTTAATAATTAAAGGAGATCTGGGGTCACAGCATACTTCCATTTATAGCATCAGCATTGCAATAGCATTACATACCATAGCTATTTTTGAGAATTCAGTGTAATCCTGCTTGAAAAACTTCTGTTTGTGTTCAATTCTGCCTGTCTGTGGGTTATCCTTCCATATCTTACTGCATCTTCACCTCTGCTGTTTTACTTTCCATTTCTAAGGACTATATATTCCATATATACCTTTCTGCCTGAAAGCAATAATTCTTGTACTGTCTCTGCCTCCTGATCAGAACGCAGGCTCTGTGAAATGTGTGACATATCGGTGTCTACTCGCAGAGCATAGTGAATACGTGTCACAGAATTTATAGACAGTAAATGTGGGGATGAGCTTTCCCAGAGTACCTTCAAGATTGTTCAGGATAATAAGAGTAGGCTATAAATTGTAGAAATACAATCTGGAAATGTTGTGTTTTTTTTTTTTTTTTTTTTCCTTGACCATAGATGCACTTTAATCCCACCATTGTATTTAGAAAAGTTGTGGAAAAGGCAGTGACCAGTGACACAGCTGACTGCACCCAGGCTCAGATATCTATACATAACGGAGGGTAGCTACAAATGAACAGCGGTGGCAGCTGTAAGCTGGTCATTTGCTTAAATAGACTAATCGGCTGCTACTAATTACATGCCTTGGTCATTCCAGCCTAATGCTGGCCATACACCCCACGAAAAATCGTCCAAACGAACTTTCGAAAAACAAAAGTTGATAGTGCCATCATGTAATGACCGATAAATCGTTCAGTGTACATAATCCTAGTGCAGAAAGTTCGGACGGGAAACACATTAACCTTCCGATTTTTCGTTCGTTGGTCAGAAAATTTTCAAACTTTGTTTTTTCGGCTCAAACGTCCAAAAGATTTCGATTTTGTGCCCATTAACTGGCCGGAAAACGAAAGATTTTTAACCGATTTCCGGCCGAATTTTTGTATAGTGTAAGGCCAGCATTAGAATCCGCTGATTCTTCTGAAATCCTGGTGGCCACATGAACATGGCTGTGCAAAGGTGGTCTAAGACAACATTTACTTAGTTTTAGAGTTCTCGCACTCTTCCTTTTTGTGTCTAAGCCCAGGTTCACACTGGGTACGATTTAGTTCGATTTGAGATGCGATTTCACATGTGAAATCACATCTCAAATCGCCGGCAATTGCCGGCAATGACACCGTCCTAATCGGTGCGACGCCGCATCTGCGGCGCTGCACCGATTTTAAAAAGTAGTTCCTGTACTACTTTTTGCGATTTCAGGACACGATTTACATTGACATCTGTGCAGAACCCTGCACAGATGTCTCCTAAATCGCCCAGAAATCGGGACTGCCAGAGGGAGTGAAATTGTGCGATTTCACTCCCGCAGCCCAGTGTGAACCAGGGCTAAAGGACAGAAAGTGAAAGGAACGCTTTAGAACAAGACACAGATGCCAAAAGTAAAACTGACATGGTTATGACCATTCTCTACTTGGCTTTATACAACATAATAGTGATTTTATGGCTTCCTGCAGTAGTTCTTTAACCACTTAAACCCCGGACCATATTGCTGGTCAACTTTTTGCGATTCGGCACTATGGCGCTTTAACCGACAATTGCGCGGTCGTTCGACGTGGCTCCCAAACAAAATTGGCATCTTTTTTTTTTTTTTTTTCACAAATAGAGCTTTCTTTTGGTGATTTTTGATCACCTCTGCGTTTATTTTTTGCACTATAAACAAAAATAGAGCGACAATTTTGAAAAAAAAAAATTTCTTTCCTTTTTGCTATAATAAATAGCCCCCAAAAATATATAAAAAAAAAAACTTTTTTCTGCGGTTTAGGCCTATACGTATTCTACATATTTTTCGGAACAAAAAAAAACTCCCGCAATAAGCGTTTGGTTTGCGCAAAAGTTGTAGCGTTTACAAAATAGGGGATAGTTTTTATGGCTTTTTTTTTTTTTTTTACTAGTAATGGCGACGATCAGCGATTTTTATCGGTACTGCGACATTATGGCGGACATTTGGGACACTTTTGACACATTTTTGGGACCATTGGCATTTTTATAGCGATCAGTGTTATAAAAATGCATTGATTACTATAAAAATGCCACTGGCAGGGAAGGGGTTAACACTAGGGGGAGAGAAAGGAGTTAATTATGTTCCCTAGGTGTGTTCTAACTGAAGGGGGAGGGGACTGACTTGGGGAAATTACTGATTGTTGTTCATACATTGTATGAACAGACGATCAGGTATTTCTCCCCCTGACAGGACCGGCGGTGATCGGGCACGCGCGTCAGCGGGGGGGGGGGGGGGGGCACGATGAACGATGAGATGACGTATACCTACATGATCTCGCCCAGCAGAGCCGACCTGCCGCCGTATAACTAACTGCAGCGGCTGGTCGGCAAGCAGTTAAGTCATGAGTGAATGTCCATTTCAATCCCTCAGTATAGAAGAAAGCCAGAGTATAAAAGCCAATCCCCTGCCAGCATGCTGCAGAGAAGGACCCCTGCACTTTGTTTGGAAGCAGTTGTATCTCCGAAGAGGTGTGATACACCCCTTTCTGAGTCAGAGCAGAAGCTTTCCAATCAGCAAGGAGCGTGTTCAGTACTGAAGAGAAAGCTAATGGTCAGACTTGGCATGGGAAATGTTAGACCTGTGCAGAGAGAGCACAGAAAGGAAAGGTCCTTTTCGGCTTGCTGGAAGGAGACAGACTTTTCTACTCGGGCTGTGGTTGCCTTCTTAACCACTTACCTACTGGCACCCACCCCGGGTCCCGCCCACCCCCACATTGAGCTCAATTCTGTCATCTCTCTCTTCTCTGTCAGTTTCACACACAGTGCAAATCTATGCCATCTGCCAGGGCTACCACAAATTGGTGCCACCTGCCAGTGGCATCTGTCGGTTCCAAACCAGTGCCACCTGCCAGTGCCATCTGTCGGTTCCAAACCAGTGCCACCTGCCAGTGCCATCTGTTGGTTCCAAACCAGTGCCACCTGCCAGTGCCATCTGTCGGTTCCAAACCAGTGCCACCTGCCAGTGCCATCTGTTGGTTCCAAACCAGTGCCACCTGCCAGTGCCATCTGTTGGTTCCAAACCAGTGCCATCTGTACCGAGGACATAGTGTCTGCTAGAGTGAAAGGAGTAAGCAGGAAGGAGTGGGTGAGGTGTGTGGTTTTTTTTTTTTTTTTTAATTAGCCTAAAATATCGGCCACAAAAATCAGCATCATATATCGGCCGCCCCAATTTCTAAATATCGGCATTGGCCAGAGAAAAACCCATATCGGTCGACCTCTAGTTTCTATTGTCCTGGTGCTCCAGGGCCTTCAAAAGTGTGATGGGTAGTCAGGAAATATGTAATTTATGCTCCTAGAAGACCCCACGGTGCTCCCTGCATGTTGGGCTTCTGTATGTGGCTAGGCTGTGTAAAAGTTTCACACGTGGTATCGCCATACTCGGGAGAAGTAGCAGAATGTAGTTTGGGGTGTAATTGCAAGTATGTATAAGCTGTGTGTGAGAAATAACTTATGACAATTTGTGTAAAAAAAACATACGTTGTGTGTTTTTCTTTCCAAAATGAGGTAATTTCCATTGTCCTGGTGCTCCAGAGCCTCCAAAAGTGTAATGGGTGGTTGAGAAATGAGATGTGTAATTTATACTCCTAAAACGCCTGAAGGTCCTATTTCAATGTTGGGCCTCTGTATGTGGCCAGGCTGTGTAAAAGTCCCACACTTGTGCAATCGCCATATTCAGGAGTAGCAACATGTATTTTGGGGTGTCATTTGTAGTATGCGCATGCCATGGTTGAGAATTAGCCTGTTAATGTGACAATTTTGTGCAAAGAATTGGGGGGAAAAAAATACAACTTACCATGCCTCTTGCCAAAAAGGAGTAGTTTGGGGGGTATTTATACTTTCCTGACATTTCAGGTCCTCAAGAAATGAGATGGGTCATCAGTACATCAGGTGTGATCAATTTTTAATGATTCGCACCATAGCTTGTAGACTCTAGCGTTCTGATTCATCACTAAAACACGTGCTTTTTTTTATTTTTTGTACCATTAACTTGGGTTAGTTTCAGCCTCAAACTCTTTGGCATCCTCTTGCAAGAAAAACAAAAATTTACAAGCAGAAGTTGGGCTCAAAATGATTGGTAGATCTTATGTTTATGTACAAATCTTGACCCCAAGGCTTTTGGTGCGGCAGTGTGGGATAAGTGGTCTCATAGACAAATTGGGAGGCGCCACAACTCTACAGGAAAGGTGTGTGTGTGTGTTTGTTTTTTTTAACACCTCTATTACCTACTTGACTAGGAATACCAGACTGTCAAGCCTGTCCTCAGCCTGTTTATGTGCTTTCAACTGAAATTAATGGAGTCCATGGTGCACAGGTAGTCCTAATTTTAAAAATATAAAGCATCTCTAAACCCAAGAACAAAAATTGGATGTATTGCAGCTTACTGGTTCTTAGATGTGGTGACTGCATTGTTTATTTTTAACATCCCCCCCCAAACTGGCAATCTTGTCATTAACTTGCTTCCTTTCCTGGAGAGACAACCATACTCGACAGCATTGTCACTCCAGGACAAGGTAGTATGGTACTACAGTGCCTTAAAAGAGTACTGTATTTATTGGCGTATAACACTCGCTTTTTTTTACCCTGAAAATAGAGGGTAAACTATGCCTGCGTGTTGTATGCAGGGGACTGTGGAAAGTTTTTTTTATTTTTTTTTTTAAACGTCCTAAGGCCCCTTTTCACATGTGCGGCCCATATGTCCGCTTTTTCATCCATCCATTTGCGGATGAAAAAGGGACATACATTGGTCCCTTTGTGATTTCGGGTGTCAGAGGATGAACATCCGCTGACGCCCACAATTGTCCGCCTCCGCAAACATCCGATTTTGCAGACGGAAGAAGATACTATTTTTTCTTCCGTCTGCAGAGCGGATCGGATGAACAGAGTCTGTGTTCATCCAATCTCGCCATAGGGGAGAGCGAAGAAAGGACAGGACGGTTCCTGCAGTGTGTGGAGACCGCCCTGTCATCAGCTGGCTCGGTGGCGATCAACGGAGCGATCCCCGCTGAGCTTACGGACGTTCATTATTATTACTGATCAGCCCCGTGTGAAAGGGGCCTTAAAGTTAGGGTGCGTGTTATACGCTGATAAATACTGTATTTATACCCCTTGAAATTTTCCACATTTTTTTTCATGCTATAGCCAAAAACGTAAGTATATTTTATATGATGGACTAGAGCTGCACGATTCTGAATAAGAGAATCACAATTTTCTTTTTATTGCTTAAAATAAAGATCACAATTTTTTTTATTTTAAAGATTTACAACATTAGGTTGTCAAACAAGATGGCAATAAGATGTAATACTCCTTTTTGCTTTGATAAAATTTTAAAGCAATGTAATGAAAAATGTAAATTACCATTAAGTTTTATATTGGCAATGTGTGTTTTTTTTTTTTTTTCTTATTACTCGCCTATACCAATTACTGATACCTACCACAACATTTTTGGTTACGCTTGATCTGTCCGCAATGGTACGAAGCATTGAAAATTTATTTTACAAATTAAATAAATGTTTTTGTTTTTTGTAGTTTCTGCTTTTTTTTTCAATGTATTGCAGGAAAATAATTAAATGGAGAAGGAGAATAAGGAGTTAATTAGGCTAATTAGCATAAACTACGGGTTGCTAAAGGGTTAAACGGTGGAACAATTGAAATAAAACCCTTTTTTCCCATGGCGTCTTCCAGGACAGCCCTTGAGAGATGGAGCTCCTCCCTGGACAGGAAACACATCACCTCCAGCTCTTTAAAAGGCGGTCCCTCAGGCATCTGGTCAGTTTTATGTGTTTCCTCAGTCGGAGGAGACATGTCACCTGGGAACCGTCTTTTACAGAGGGATGGATCCGGGAGGGAGTCCATCTCCAGGGGCTGAGGGAAGACAGCTGGGCTGTGCTTACCCGAACAATCTCTCCTCTTTTGGCCGCGGGTTCCCTCCGACTGGGTCTGGAGTTCCCCGCTTCCTCCTTCCCCCGGTGCCCGGCGAGGGAGTTGGTGGTGATGGCTTGCATTAGGCGGCGGCGTTAGCAGCAAGGGAATTCTTTCCTTGCGGTGGACGCCGTGACCCGGAAGTCGCTGGGCGTAACTTCCAGGCCGGGATGCGCGTCATCACTGAGCGCCGGAAGCTGTGGTTTCCGGTTTCTGGCGCGGGAAGTTTGGAAGGCCGAGCCGGCGTTTAAAAGGCATCAAGCGTGGGCTGAACGCTGCCTGTATTCAGACACAAGATGGACGCTGTACACGCGCCAGGGGAGTCTAGCGCCGGCTCTTCACAGGTAGGCTGGCTGTGCCAGAGCTCTTTTTTCCTGTGTATTTCACCTATTTTAGAAGGGGAGCTAGATAGGAATGTTTGCCTATGTTTAGCTCAGTGGGCACCTTAGGATGGCAGGCTAGAGATACCTTTTTCTTAAAGGAGGACATCTCTTTCTTTTGTTTCCTACCAGAAAGATCCAAAAGACCACAGTGTTAAAGTCCCTTCTAGCAAAAAGAAGTGTGCCACATGTAAATGCAAGACTAGCATCAGGATATACCAAAAGCCTATGTGGACCCTGTATTTCTACTGTGATAAGCAGTGAAGAGGATTCCCCACTTAACAAATTTTTGGGTTCTTTTAACCACTTCCCGCCCGGCCAATAGCCGATTTACGGCCGGGAAGTGGTTATGAAATCGTGACAGGCCGTTCTCAAACGGCCTGCACGATTTCATGCCGCACGCGCCCGTGCGGGCGCGCAGCGCGGCGATCGGTGATGGGGGGTGTCAGTCTGACACCCTGCACCTCCGATCTCGGTAACGAGTCTCCGGCGGAGCCTCGTTACCACGTGATCAGCCGTGTCCAATCACGGCTGATCACGATGTAAACAGGAAGAGCCGCCGACGGCTCTTCCTCACTCGCGTCTGACAGACGCGAGTACAGGAGAGCCGATCAGCGGCTCTCCTGACAGGGGGGGTTCGCGCTGATTGTTTATCAGCGCAGCCCCCCCTCGGATCGCCACACTAGACCACCAGGGAAATAAAAAAAAATACAAAAAAAAATACAAAAAAAAATGACAAAAAAAAAAGGGGGGGCAGTAAAAAAAAAAATGATGCCAATCAGTGCCCACACATGGGCACTGATTGGCAACATTGATCCATCAGTGCCACCCCTCAGTGATCATCAGTGCCACCCCAGTGTCTGTCAGTGCCACCCCACAGTGCCAATCCATGCCCAGTGCCCACCTATCAGTGCCACCTATCAGTGCCCACCTGTGCCGCCTATCAGTGCCCACCTGTGCCGCCTATCAGTGCCCACCTGTGCCGCCTATCAGTGCCCACCTGTGCCGCCTATCAGTGCCCACCTGTGCCGCCTATCAGTGCCCACCTGTGCCGCCTATCAGTGCCCACCTGTGCCGCCTATCAGTGCCCACCTGTGCCGCCTATCAGTGCCCACCTGTGCCGCCTATCAGTGCCCACCTGTGCCGCCTATGAGTGCCCATCAGTGCCGCCCATGAGTGCCCATCAGTGCCCAATACCAGCGCCGCCTATCAGTGCCCATCAGTGCTACCTCATCGGTGCCCATCAGTGCCACCTCATCGGTGCCCATCAGTGCCACCATATCAGTGCCCATAATTGAAAGAGAAAACATACTCATTTACAAAAAAATTAACAGAAAAAAATAAAAACTTTATTTTTTTTTCAAAATCTTCTCTCTATTTTTAGTTGTTGCACAAAAAAAAAAAACGCAGAGATGATCAAATACCACCAAAAGAAAGCTCTATTTGTGGGGAAAAAAGGACACCTATTTTGTTTGGGTGCAGTGTAGCATGACCGCGCAATTGTCATTCAAATTGCGACAGTGCTGAAAGCTGAAAATTGGCTTGGGCGGGAAGGTGCGTAAGTGCCTGGTATGGAAGTGGTTAAAGAGGAGATGAAAGCAACTTTTCAGTCCTTTAGGAAACTTATTGCTGATTCGCAAATCCCAACGCCAGCCACCACACAGCAAGAGGTGCCCACCTCTCCCACTCCGGTAGCGTCAGGAGCAGGTGATCCTGTGGAGAATGAGGAGGTTTCCCTTAGAATTCCTGATTCAGATTCCTCCCATTCAGATTCTGGGCAGGAAGATGATCAGAATGACTCCCGCACACCCACTAGATTCAAGCTCTCCCAGGAGGAGGTAGATGAATTAATTGGGGCTATTCATGAAACGTTAGAGATGAAGGAAGAAAAGACTTCTCTCTCACGACATGATTTTTCGTTTTTTCGGTGCACAAGCTGATGTCAGACCTGGTGCTTAGGGAATGGGAGGAACCTGCCAAAAGGCCTTTCTTTTCTAGCGGTTTGAAAAGAAGATTTCCTTTTGAGGAAGACCCTAAGGCAGTCTGGAACCAGTCCCCAAGACTGGATGCCCCCCTGTCAAAAGTCTCAAAGCACTTAGACTTAGTGTTTGAGAACATGGGACATTTAGCAGACCCCATGGACAAAAGGGGAGATGTTTTCCTCAAGAGATCCTGGGACGCAGCCATGGCTAATCTTAAACCAGCCCTGGCAACTACGTGTGTAGCGCGTAATTTAGAATTTTGGCTCAAATAGCTACAGGAACACCTGACAGCAGGTACTCCTAGAGAAGATTTATTGAAATCTCTTCCAATGCTGTTTAAGGCAGTTGGTTTTATCGCTGATGCTTTGGCAGAATCGGTAAAACTTTCAGCCAGGTCAGCTTCACTGTCAGTAGCAGCCAGGAGAACTCTTTGGCTCAAAACTTGGCCAGGAGACACCTCATCTAAATTACGTCTTTGTAGCGTTCCTTTCTCAGGTAACCTTTTGTTTGGCACTCCGCTAGATGAAGCGTTAGAACGCACTGCGGATAAAAAGAGGACCTTTCCTGAAAAGAAAAAACCTTTTAACAAGAAGTTTTTTCGTTCCTTTAAGGGGCAAAAGAAAACGCAAGAGAAGGGAAAGCCAAATAGATCCTGGGGGGCGCAAGGAGGGAAGCAAAAAGCAAAAGTGCTCTTTAACCCTCCTGACAAAAATCCCAAATCTCAACGAGGCCAGGATCCAGGTGGGAAGAAGACTGGGGGATTTCCTTCCACAATGGATAAAGTTGACCTCCAACAACTTTGTCAGGGGAGTCATAGGAAAGGGCTATGCCCTGGAGTTCAGTCAGTTGCCACCGACAAGATTCTTGGTTACACAGCTGGCAAAGAACCCGGTAAAAGCGCGGGCACTACAGCTTCTCATAGGAGAATTTGTAGATCAAAAAGTCCTAATACCAGTTCCCAAACAGGAAGAAGGTCAGGGTTTTTACTCGCACGTCTTTCTGGTACGAAAGCTATCAGGGAAGTATCGCCTGATTTTCAACCTAAAACCGTTAAATACAGTCATTCGGTACAAAAAATTCCGGATGGAATCTATTTATTCTGTCAAGAATTTACTTCAGAAAGACTGCTTTATGGCAAAGATAGATCTGAAAGATGCCTACCTCCACATTCCTATCAGAGTAAGCTCCCAAAGGTTCCTGCGCATAGCTGTTCGGATGGGGGAAAAGATTTTCCACTATCAGAGCCAAGCCCTCCCCTTTGGCCTCTCCTCGTCCCCGAGGATCTTTACCAAAATCCTTGCGGAGACGTTGGCCCCGCTAAGACTCCAAGGAATAACAGTCGTCCCATACTTGGACGACCTGTTGTTCCTGGCACCCACAAAACAAAGGCTACTCGAGGACCTAGTGGTCGTCCAGCAGTGGTTGACTCAGTTAGGCTGGATAGTCAACAGGGAAAAGTCAATCCTCATTCCCACACGGGAAATCCTGTTCTTGGGCTACATAGTAAGTTCTACAGAGCAAAGGACCTTTCTCCCACAAGAAAAGATCGATCATCTAAGTCAGCGAGTAGCTCAGTTGCAGACAAATCTCCCTGTCACAGTAAGGGAGATAATGTCAGTCCTAGGCCTCATGACAGCCTCCATCCCAGCAGTCAGATGGGCCAGGTTCCACCAAAGGCCACTCCAGTCTTTTCTCCTTCAAAATCTCGCAGGGAAAGACTTGGAGGAGAAAGTATACCTGCCAGAAAAAACAAAGCAGGCTCTCTGGTGGTGGAGAAACCAAAACCACCTGAACAAAGGTCTGCTGTGGAACCCACATGTGACACGCATTTTGACTACGGATGCCAGCAACCAGGGTTGGGGAGCCCACCTAGAAGGTCGGTGGGCACAAGGCACCTGGAGTCATCTAGAAAAGAAACTCTCTTCAAATTATCGAGAGTTAAAAGCCGTAGCCAAAGGGATTGCAGCGTTCCAGGGGCAGCTCAAGCATCAACATCTACAGATCAGGTCGGACAATACAACTACTGTAGCGTATTTGAACAAACAAGGAGGGACCAGGAATCCCACCCTGATGGGCATAGCAAAGGAAGTTTTTGTATGGGCAGAAGAGAATCTCGAGTCACTTTCAGCTGTCCATCTCAAGGGTACGCAAAACAGTCTAGCCGATTTCTTGAGCAGACAATCAGTCTCTCAAGAAGAATGGTCTCTGGATCCGACGGTCTTTGCCAAGATAGTGTCCAAATGGGGTCTTCCGGAGGTCGACTTGGCACAACTGAAAACCTACCAAGACATGGCTGTTGTCGTCCTAAACTGACAGGCCAGGCAAGGAGAGCATTATTCAGAGAAGCAGCCAAGAGGCCCATGGTAACTCTGGAAGAGCTGCAGAGATACACTGCACAGGCAGGAGAATCTGTCCACAGAATAACTATTCATTGTGCACTCCACCATTCTGGTCTTGATGGAGTGGCAAGAAGAAAGTCATTGTTGAAAGGAAGCCATAATAAGTCCAGTTTTGAAGTATGCGAGAGGCCATGTGGTGGACACGGCAAACGTGGAAGGTGCTCTGGTTAGATGAGACCAAAATTGAATTTTTTGGCCTAAAAGCAAACTCTGTGTGGCGGAAAACGCTACACAACATCCCCACTGTGAAGGGGAAGCTTGTTAGAGTTGATGTGTGGAGCCAAATACAGGGCAATCTTCAGAAGAAAAACTTAATCTACAAAAGACTTGAGACTGGGGCAGAGTTTTATCTTCCAGCACGACAAACCTAAATATACAATGTAATGGTTTAGATCCGTGGTTCTCAATTCCTGTCCTTGGGACCCAATAACAGGCCATATTTTATGTATTGCCTTGTGGAGATGCGGACTAGATTACTGAAATCACTGAGCAGCAAATGATATCACCTGTGATTGTATTTCAGTTATCTTGCAAACCTGGCCTGGTAGTGGGTCCTAAGGACAGGAGTTGAGAACCACTTTTCACATATTTATTTGTAAAAAAAAAAATTAAAACCATTTATCATTTTCCTTCCACTTCACAATTGTGCCACTTTGTGTCTATCACACAACATCCCAATGAAATACATTTGTTTTTTGTTGCAACATGACAAAATGTGGAAAATGTCAAGGGGTATAAATACTTTTTTCAATGCACTGTACATGACACCTCCAAATGTTTCTCTATAATAGGGGAGGTGTTTTGTAGTGTACTGAGATGGCAGGGAACAGTGCAAACTGATTGGGGTTAAAGGGTCACTAAAGGCAACATTTTTTATTTATTTTTTAAACAAAGATGTTATACTTGCCTCCACTGTGCTGTCCCCTAACCCTGTCTTCTGGGGTCCCTTGGCGGCTGTCTCAGCTCCTCCCTTGCAAAAGCTTTCTTCCTTCATGCGAGCGAGCGCATTCCCGTGATACAGCGGCGCACCACGTCATCCGCTGTGATTGACAGCAGCGCCAGCCAATGGCTGCACTGCTATCAATCCGCCCAGCCTAGCCAATCAACGGCCAGGCTGGGAACCCAAGAACATCACATGGACGTGCCCGGGACTTTCGACCGGTCCGGCATAGGATGCATTAAGGTGAGAATTTTTCCTTTACAACCCCTTTAACTGTGTTCCCCAGGTGTTTTTTCTAGGGGGGATGGGCTGCCTGGGACAAGACAGAGATCACTGTCCCCGATCACTGGGAACAGTAGATCTGTCATGTCATCTGTCCGAATTGGGATCTGCCTTGTTTACAAAGACAGATCCCCATTCTGCCTCTCCTCACCGTGATCACGGGTTGATGGCAGACATTGAGTCCCCCCAACCCGTGGGCATGCTCCTGCAGCAGGCGCGAGAGCACGCCGGCGTACAATGTCGTTGGTACACACCTGCCATCATTAAAAGTGCCTCTGATTAACCCCAAATAAAGTTCAGCTGTTCTAGTAGGTCTTTCCTGACATTTTCTCAGTTCCATCCTGCAGCAAAAGCCATGGTCCACAGAGAACCAAATTATCAGAGAGATCTCATTGTTAATGTGTATCAGTCAAGAGAAGGGTATAAAAGAATTTCCAAGGCATTAGCTATACCATGGAACACAGTGAAGACAGTCATCATTAAGTGGAGAAAATGTGGCACCAGTGACATTACCAAGAACTGGACGTCCCACCAAAATTGATAGAAAAGACAAGCGGAAAACTGACCAGGGAGGCTGCCTAGAAGCCTACAGCACCATTAGCCCCTTAAGGATCGCCGCATGTACATTTATGTCGGCAGAATGGCACATCAACGTATATATATGTTGCTGCCTTGACCTGGGTCGGGGGTCCGATCAGGACCCCCCCCGGTACATGCGGCGGTCCGGATTGCTGTGCGAGCGATCCGGGACGAGAGGCGGGCTGTTCGTTTTTGTCCGCCCCCTCCGGATCGCTCCCAGCCAATGCGCAAGCTCCCTGCCGTGTCACTTCCTCCTCCTGTGTAAACACAGGAAGAGGGAAGTGATGTGATCTCTGCTCTCTGCGTTTTTTTTCAACCGCCGCTGAGGAGAGATCACATCACACAGTAAGTCTGCACAACACTACACTGACACCAGGATACACAGGCAGACTTAACCCCTTGCGATCACCCCCTCCCCCTGTCAGTGTCACTGAATGCAGTAATCACATATGTATGATTACTGTATTTAGTATCAGTGTGACTGTCAGTTTAGTGTTAGGTTCAGGGTAGCCCCCGTACCCCCCCCCCTAATAAAGTTTTAACCCCTTCATCACCACCCTAGTTAACCCTTTCACTCCCTATTGCCAGCGTCACTAAGCGATTAGTGTCGCTGTTCCCGCTAGGTAGCTATTTTATTTTTTTAACTAAATGTGGCTAAATACATTTTGGCCTAAATGTTTGACTAAAATTTTGTTTTTATTTTATTTTACTTATAACAAAAAGTAAAAAATAGTTTTTTTTTTTTTTTTTTCAAAAATTTCGCTCTATTTTTGTATATAGCGCAAAAAATAAAAATCGCAGAGGCGATCAAATACCACCAAAAGAAAGCTCTATTTGTGGGAAGAAAAGGATGCAAATTTTGTTTGGGAGCCACGTCGCACGACCGCGCAAATGTCACTTAAAGCGACGCAGTGACGAATCGCAAAAAGGGGCCTGGTCCTTAACCTGCATTTTGGCTGCAGGAATATCTGCCAAGTATTGGCTGTGTGGTACATATGACAACATTCTCCCGTATTCTTCATATGTCTGGGCTATGGGGTAGAGTGGCAAGACTGAAGCCTTTTCTTATACATCCAAGTGCGGCTAATTTTTTTTTTGCAAAAACACATCTAAAGTCTTTCAAAAGCATGTTGGAAAATGTGTTCTGGTCTGATAAAGCCAAGGTTAAACTTTTTGCCCATGATTCCAAAAGATATGTTTGGCACAAAAACACTGCATATCACCAAAAGAACACCATACCCACAGTGAAGCATGGTGTTGGCAGCTTCATGCTTTGGGGCTATTTTTCACACCCTAATCACTACGCACAGTGCCCTGGCATCCCCCATCTGTGTCCCCCCCCCCCCCCCCCCAGCCCGCAGTGCTGCTGGCTTTCCTCCTCCTTTTCCCCGGCTGCATCGGAAGGATGTTTTTTGATGGAGAGCGGGGAAAGGGGTTAAAAAATGTGTCAATTACCGGCCCATTTATTTTCTAAATGAACTCTGTGAACACACTCGCTCGCTGTGTTCATTCATAACTGAAGCATAGTAAACAGTGTTTATATGCCTCGGTTTGTGAATGAACAGGAAGCCGCTCAGCACAGAGCACTAATCATTCATTCCCTGCCACATGCGGCTGCAGAGAAAGGCATGTGTGTTTTGGGCTTTGGGCTGCACACCCTAATGCAATAGGCTGCACACACCTATGGGCCTTAGTCAAGGTAGAGGGAATTCTGAACAGTTCCAAATACGAGTTAATATTGTCTCAAAACCTTCAGGCTTCTGCCAGAAAGCTGAAAATGACAAGGAACTTCATCTTTCAGCATGACAACGACCTAAAGCATACATCCAAATAAACAAAGGAATGGCTTCACCAGAAGAAGATTAAAGTTTTGGAATGGCCCAGACCAGACCTGAATCCGATTTTGAAAATCTGTGGTTTTAGAGGGCTTGTGTACACCCGTTTTTGTGTAACCTCTGTGTGTGTGTGGACATTTTTTTTGGCACCGGATGAAGTTTTGAGTGCGTTTCACACGCCATGGGCTTTCAAAAAAAAAGTATTTTGATGCCACACAGGGACATTTTAGACTTTAGCATACCTTTCATAGGAGTCTCATGGGGTGTGCCATTTTTAGTTCCTTTTTGAAGATGCTAGTTGTCTTTTAGTCTGACCAGCTGGATTCTGTTTGGTTTTCAGCCACTGACCTTTTTTCTTTTCTTTTGATCATTTATTTTTTTATTCACATGTTATTTTATAAAGTCAGAGTAAACGTCTGTCCGTTGCCTATACAGATCTAGATGGAGCACAATGCATCTCCACTGGTGTGCGTCCGTTTTTATCTGCCGACTTCCAAATTTGTTTTTGCAAACCTAAACGAACAGGTTTTTTGTGTGGATCTGAACAGGACAAATCTTATGAGCACTGATACAGACAGACAAAATGTTTCCCTTAACCATTTGATCTTTGTGAAATTACTCCTTTCCCTATAATAGAAAATTGTACTTCCAAAAAGGAAATTTTAGAATTGAATAGGTTTTTTTTTTTCCAAGTGCCATAAATATTCCGATATGTGTGGGATATGTTGTTCAAAGTAGGTGGACTCCAAAGTCTCCTATCTTGCCTAGGTCACCTGGCAGGCTTTCGCTGCAATCTTTTACTACTGTTGGATATAATTACCTAATTTCCTGTCCCAGCAGATGGGTAAAGGGAAATTTCTCCACTATAGTCACAAACTTTAACTAAACAATTAGGTCCCAAACACACTTCACATTTTGTAAATGTGCTTTTTTTTTTTTTTTTGCATGATACTATTCATTACAATAGGCTGCCCTACACATGACAAGCGTGCCAAAGAAGCTTCTGCACCCTTTTTTTGGGTGCAGAGCTTGGTAGGTTTCTTTATTTTTTTTATGGGCTTTTGCTGGTCGCCTTTGGGATGCCTATAACAATGAATTGCACCGCAAGGGCAACGTATTTTCGTCTGCGAAAGCATATTCCAACATGCGTTCCCAGAGTGCGCAGATGTGATGCAGCCCTAGAGATAACTATATGCTTTGCAAAATAGAGAGGGGGTCTGGCCTGGGGGCAAAAGAAATGGGCAAGTGTAGGAAAGACATGCCAAGGGGTCCAGTTTGTATCAAAATTTAGGAATATACATTACATAATCTTTACTCGCTGCACATCAATGTATGAGGCCACTGTGTTGTATAATACATGATCTGGACTACCACACTCTGTATGCTGTTTTGTACTTCACATAGTGTAGCACCACACTACAGATGCTCTGTACAAAGCATACTGTGGATTGCCGAACTCCATATGCTCCACTACGTTGCATGCTGCAGATCTCCACACTTCATATGTTTTACTGTATGTTGTATGCTATAAACACAGCGCTCCATATGTTCCACTGCACATTGCATGCTGTGAATCTACACTTTGTGCTTCTCTGTGTTGTATGCTATGGACGCCATGCTCCATATGTTTACTGTATGCTATGACTTTATGCTATGATCACCACACTTGATGTGCTGCACTGTACATTGCATATTCCAGAGCTGCACACTCCATACACAGCACACTATGTTAAATTCTCTTGCCGGACACTCATCGTACCATGTACTGCATTCCACAAACGTTATACCGCCATACCCAATAGGCTGCACTGTATGTGGCATACTCTACACCATTCCACTATAATTTCTATACCATTGCCCTTATGGTTAAACTTGAAATGTTCTCTATTAAAGGCTCATTCACACCATCTGCATCGAGCTGTGTTGATCAATAGGAAGGAACAATGCAGTCTCAATGCCAGTGCAACTAAAAACGATTTTGTGTCCTGTTCACACCACAATACTGTGATGCGGCGCTGCATAAAAATCTAGCATGTCCTTTTTTACGCAGTGCTATTCACTGCACCACAGGCACATTGTGCTTATATTAAGCATAGTTTTCTGACTCTTCAATAAAACTTTTAACACGTGCCCAAAGGAGCCGCTGGTTAGAAAGGGATGGCATGTTACCTCATGGCTCTGTTGATGTGTCTAGGGTGAACGTTAAATAAGTAGCAATGAAGGAATGTCCGCAAATAGGAAGTCTCTTTTTATAAGTGCTCTTTATTACCCAGCCGGGTAAAAACAATCAACAGGGAAGGATGGAAGAAGCGTTTTGAAGAAGATAACAGACGCGGGCCTTGGATACTTGAAGCAGTCCTGCTTCCGACAATAAACAATGTTTCTGTGCCACTCCAGCTTGAGTGGGCATAGTGTACCTGGACAGTGCCAAGTATCACGAGGAAGAGAAAAGTGTCCATCAAAATTTAGCAGTAGAAATTATCACTTTTGAGGGCCAGTTCACACCACATGCAGTCAGGTGCGTATTTTTGTTTTGCATCAAAAACGCATGGAAAGTAGGTTATATCATCTTTAATGCCACAGTTCACACCAGTGCTTGCAGTTCCACATGTCCCCCCCTACTTAGGTTTAAGATAAGAGGGGGTAAAAAATTCTCTGGACTGCATCAAAAACGCACTGGAATGCATCAAAAACGCACATGCAGAAAAAGCATCTGGAACTGCATTTCTATGGTGTGAACTGTCCCTGAGTCTAAATGTGAGGATTGCCATTGCTGTTCTTCTGAAAATGCTAGTAGACTGGCTGTGTCTCAATTGCGTACACAGTGTGCTTTTAAGCATCTTGCATCTCTGATGCTATGGGGTTTTAATCGCCACCTCCCCCAGGTAAAAAAAGAAAAGAAATTGAAGGCTGGTTCTATTGAAAGGTCCACGCTGCAAAGTCGAATCCTCTGCATATGCAATTTAACCACTTCCGTCCTGGAAGAATTTACCCCCTCTCTGACCAGAGCACTTTTTGCGCGGTCGTGCGATATTGCACCCAAACAAAATTGACGTCCATTTTTTTCCCCTACAAATGGAGCTTTTCTTTTTGATATTTGATCACCACTAATATTTTTTTACTTTAAGCTATAATAAATATCCCACCTAAAACAAAAAAAAAAATATATATTTCCTGTGTGTGTGTTTGTGTCCTAGGGAGTGATTCTAACTGTGAGGGATCGGCTACGAGTGACACGACAGTGGTCACTTCTGATGACAGGGAGCAGTAGATTACTAGGCAGAACAGGGAAATGCCTTGTTCTGCAGCTCCGTGACATGATGGGCACAGTTGCGGAGCTCGTGTCACAGGTACGTCCCTGTGCACAGCCGTGCTATTCTGCTGATGTAAATCTACAGGCGGCGGACGGCAAGTGGCTAAAAATAAATCTGTTGATAGGGGAAAAAAAAGGATATGCTAACCTGAGCCCCAACTATAGATGATCTAGGAAGGGATAGGTATCGCTGTGCCCCACCGCTGCCTCCCAGGTGCTCGAAATCTCACTCAGTGTGTATTTGCAGAAGGGCCAGGCTAAGGTGTGTGTGTGTGTGTGTGTGTGTGTGTTTGTTTACTACTTTTTCTTTTTTTATTTACCTTTTTCAGGCAATTTGACTTTGGAGGCTTTTGTTAGAGAGAACTTTCCATTTTTGTGGCAAGTGTGCACAAATGGCAGTAAAGTTCTATGATTGCATGGATCAGAAAACCTTGGGTTCCTCGGGACCCAGTTCCCATAGGTTAGTTGTACACTTCAATAATAGAGAAAATTTGTGTATTCAATAAATGTAGACACATTTAAAGAAGACCTCCAAAAAAAAAAAAATACAATAAAATCATGTCCAAACGCCCTTATTGACATCACTCTGCCTCTCCACCTCCTCCATTCACAGAACACTTTCAATTAATTTAGAAAATGCATAGCATTCTCTGAATGGCGGCCAACCTCCTGTATTCACAAGGCATCTGGCTGGCAACTTGCACATTACCCAAAAGCAATTGGAGATCACTGTAGTAGCAGTGTCTACTTCAATGATTTCCAAGTTCCAGGGGCATCAGCCAGGTATGGTAGATACATACATGGAATCAGCAGATCATGGTCGCATGTCAAAAATTTGACATGCATGCAGGAGTGGGCGCACAAATCTGAACACCAGCGCAAAATCTAAAGCATTCTGCAAGCAGCATGGGTGTTAAAAGGTTTGTAAAAGTACGTCCTGAAAGGAATCCTCTCATCTGGGAAATATGAGGAATGCTGTTGCTACTTGCAACTCCTTTTTGGCTTTTAATCCTTTGAGTCACTGACTTGGAAGAAGTAATCATTTTTAGAAGTTATGACTCCACTAGCTGCGTGGTTGTTTCAGGTTATAAACTCAAAGCAGAGCCAGTTGGAGACATTCAGGCTACTAGTATTTTCAGATTTTATAGTTGCTGTCATTTCTCAAACAACTAAAAACATGCCATTTAAACAGCTTCTACCTACATTTTTTCCTAGAATAAATTTGTCCATATTGGGGTCCTCCAAACTTTCGAATAAAAGGGCTAGTTTACCATCCTCCTGACTTTAGATGGACCAGATTGTGGCCATTGGCAGTAGAAAATGCCTCAGTCTTGGTGGTCAGCAGGGATAAAATTGCGTAACGTTTGTGGGCAGTAGGCGGTATTGGTATTAGTGGGAAGATTAATCTCCATTTGTGTCAGTGGGAGGAATAGTGTTCCAACTATGGTGTCGGTGAAATAGTGCCATATCTATTGTATCAGTGGGAGGACTCGTGCCCCATGGTTGGTGTCGGCGGGAGGACTCGTGCCCCATGGTTGGTGTCGGCGGGAGGACTCGTGCCCCATGGTTGGTGTCGGCGGGAGAACTCGTGCCCCATGGTTGGTGTCGGCGGGAGGACTCGTGCCCCATCTGGCCTGTGGGACAGTTTGGAGACCACTGGTCTATATGATCATGGCATTAGACAGTTTGCTGATTTTAAGGTAATGTGAAATCTCAGATAATTTAAATACACAAGAACACACGCAGTTTAGAAACCTCTTTTTATTCTGTCTGGAGCAAATGTTGGGGTTTCTAAGGAACAATAAACAGTATAGCAACTGACAAAATGGCTGAAATAGAATTATTGCAGATGTCCTCAGCTGACTTATCAGAGTAGTAAAAATGTCTTGCCCAGTAAAGTATACCTAACAAATGGGCAAAATGCCATTATAAGGTATCTTATGGTATTCAATTAAAAAACAGTAAATGGCCAAAAAATGGTATCAAATGTTTTGAAATCAACTAATAAAGCTGGAAAACTTGCAGAGATTCCTTTTTGGGTAGGAAATAAAGGCAGGCACTGAAACCATTTTTCATTCATATGTCAGTGTGTACGAATCTCCTTTTTTCACTCCCTGATTAGAGATTAAAGCTTGGAGAGTCCATGATATGTGTGTATATATACCGGTGACAGCTTGAATCTGTGCAGGTAGTGTAAGAGTTAAATAAGCAGCAGTGCAGTGAGCATTGTACTCCCTCCATTTTTCATTGCCATGGAAATGGCAAGGTACAATGAACAACAGAACACTGTTTAAGAGACCTTGTGTTGTCGCTCTTCTGAAAGGTAGTACACTTGTGAAGACTTTGACGAGCCACAGTAAGCATTGTGTTACGAGAACAGTAGGTCCAGTACAGGATGTACAGATCCCAATCACAGGGCAGGGGGTGGGGTAGCTCGGAAGGTATCAGAGGATGATGATGGGGACAAAGCAACAATATAGTGTCAATTTCTACTATCATTTGTATTAACGGTGTATTACTAGAGCATGTCCAGTTCTCCTAGGCTGCTTGCTCCAGGGGGTGGCCATGAGATGATCATTTCTTCCCAGACGAAGTCCCCATCCCCCAATCTGTGCTGTCAGTTTAATAGAAGCATTATATGCACATCAAGTTATCGAGCAGCAGAGCTGGATAGTTCCTTGCACACAGCATAATTAAAATGCTCGAGTGAAGCTTTACAAGCCGCTGTTACAATGAGGCAAATTACTTTGCCAAGCAAACATGAAATTCATGTGACAATGAAGCCCTCTGATGACTGGGAGTCAGTGCTCTGCCCCTTCCAAAGACATGGCAAACATTTATCTTTCCCTTTTCCCAGGCAGAAGGAATAAATAGGTCTACCTTTTCTATGTACTTGAGCCTTTCTAATATAACCTTTCAAAGGTTGATAATTTCAAGAAACCCTACCTTGTTTATTCTTTAGCCTTAGCCATATAATCTTTCCTGTCCAAAAGTGCAAGATCTGACCGACATGAGAAGTTTTTCTGTGTTTATCCTGTCCTAGTAATTCTGAAAAATGTCCCTGCTGCAGCCCCAGGACAGAAATACAGATGTAGGAATTCCAGCTATGTGGACACTGCTTGCAGCATTTTATGATGTGAAGCACAAGAAAGGCCAATTTTGCAGTAAAGGAAGGAAGGTGAACTTCTGAAAGAGAAAATGGATTCTGGGGAAAGATGGTGCTATACAGATGAACTTTTGTAACCAACTTTATGATACCTCACCATGACTATTTGCACATAAATACATTATCTTTTGTAAAGGCAGTTCAAAGTTCACACTGCTGTGACAGTTTTCACCCCTAAAGTAAATCCTATATACGGTGGTAGTCGTGCACTTCATTATTAACCAGGCTTTTTTTTCTGACTCTCTTCTCTTACATCTGTTTTTCTTTTATTACTTATACCCCCCCCCCCCCCAAATGTGTTGTAATATAATAATTTTTTATTTTTTTAAGGCAGGAGGCCCTAGAGTATAAAATCGTGGGTGTTGTAATTTTATGTCATACTGTATTTGCGCAGCAGTTTTTTACACAACTTTTTTTTAAAAACACTTTTTAAGGAATTTTAATGCAGAAACCATAATATAATACCCAATTGTTTGGTAAAATTTTAAATAATTTTACGCGGAGTAAATACCAAACATGTCACGGTTTAAAATTGCGCACGCCAATGGAAGGACGACAAACTGTGTAAATTATATTAACCACTTTAGGTTTACACAGGAGGTTTGATGTTAGAATTATTGCTCTTGATCTGACGTTTGTGGTGATTGCTGTTTACATATGACACAGGACCAACGTGTGTGTTTGCCTTTGTATGCAACCACGAGGAGAAGGGGGTGCTTTAAATGTATTTATTTTTTACTCTGTAGCTTAAAAAAAATTGACGAAGCCTAAAGGAACCTCTAGGAGTTGGTATCTGACCTTGTGCTTCTACTACTAGAAGGGGTCATGGGTCCCAATCTCGCTTGTTTGGGCTTTTAGTGGTTCTAAAGCCTAAAGTTTTTTTTTTTTTTTTATACCTTAATGCATTCTGAGTATTAAGGTAAAGAAACCTTCTATACACAGCTTTGCCCTCTGCACAAATTTGGAGCACAATAAGGATATCACTGTTACTTTTATATGGTAATATCTGAGTTTGTAAAGGTGTATGATGCACAGTGTAGATTTATATCTTTTATTTCTGTTGAAAAATACAATTAAATGTTTTTGTGCCCAAAGTTCATCTTTAAAAGAACTAAGAGCTGAAAAGAACTATCATTATGACAAATACCATATGCATTATAGCTCAATAAATTGAACAAGCTCTGAAAGAAAAGAATGACAGCCTTTCAGCTAGTACATTTTATGTAAAACAATTTGCTAATGGAAGTTTCCTTACATGTACCCTGACAGGTTTGATTTAAAGGAAAATTGTGAGGATAGACACATGGGAGATCGTGTTTTTGCCACCTGCTCACTCACTAAAGCTAGAACGACAGTAAAGTACTACGGAGTCTGAAGTGGCATGCTTGTTCTAGGACAATCTTTCACTAAGTAGTAAAGCCTAAAGCTGGGTTAATGATAGGCTTAGAGCGTACATTTTACAATAAAATTAAAATAAATCGGCAGTGTGAACTCCTATATTTCAATCTTCTCTAGGTCATTTTTAATGGCGATTTAATTTAGACATGGAACCAAATTCTAAGCAAGGACCGCAGGAGCTTTTCCTTGTATACTATTGTTAAAGAACTTTATCAAGGCCAATATGGGAAAAAGCAATCAGAATGTACTAGTAGACGGGTACACACTATTTTTTCTCCCAAGCGTCTTCCAGGACAGCCCATGAGACCTAGGGCTCCTCCTACCAGGACAGGAAACACGTTAACCCCCACCGGATAAAAGGGCGGTCCTCCAGGCACCATACCAGTATTAGTGTTTCCTCTGGAGGGGAGGGGGGGGGGGTAACATGTTTCAGGAACCTGTCCCCTAGGTCTCATGGGCAGGGGCTCTGAGCGGCTGTTTAAGGGGTACTTTTATATTTTTTGCTAACCTCCTTGCCATGCAGTATCTCCGCTGGGGAGGTTGGAGTAGCTGCTGCCTTTTTTTCTCTGTGCCTGGGGAGGGCCAGGACCGGATTGGCGTCAGGTCCCTTGCGCTGTTCAGAGCCGTTTTGAGGGCTTAATGTAGCGTGGTGATAGAGCAGGCTGATGCTGTCTCCAGTGATGGCTGCCTGGGCTGCTACACATGGCTTCTCCCCGCACACAGCGTGGCTGACTCGTGCAGGGAAGCAGGAAGCTGTCGGTGCTGAAGGGGCGGAGCTTCTGCGCTCCAAGCTGGTACACAGGAAGACCCGGCGGGGATAGCTTCCGGGTCGCATGACGTCATATGGACGTCTCCATAAACGGCGCGAAAAAGGGTTTAAATGGCGTGCTGGTGATTCCTGGTAAAAGCAGCACAGGCTGTCAGTTTTATCAGACGGGCGGCATGGACTCTCCTGCAGTACCTTCTCAGGCTGATGCTACCTCCAACACCAGCACCTCTCAGGTAAGTCTTAAAGGGGTCACTGTCTTTTTTGCTATCCTGAAGAGTGTTTTACCCCCCCCCCTCCCAATCATAGGATTGGGTGTTAGGGGACACATTTTTCCTTTTCTCCTGCACGTGGTGATGGAGTATTTTGGTGGCTTGTGGTACTTATTGGGGCCATTTATTTTTGTCTTGCAGGCCAAGGCCCAGGACAAATCCTAAGCGCAGCCACATAAAAGGAAATGTGTGGTTTGCGTAAATAAACTGAGCACTACTTGGTGCAAAACAGTTTTCATGCACATGTATAGATGGTTTAGTGAGAGATGACCCGGTGACGACCTCTTGTCAGAAAATGCTGACTTCGGTCCGAGATGAGCCTAAGTCCACTTTTAGCACTTTTAGGGACCTAATTGACAAAATGCAGGCTCCCCCATAGGGTACATGCTCAAAAAGAAAAGCCACAGTCGTTGGCACTCCGCAGGTGGGTGTAGAGAGTGAAGACTCCGAGGCTGAAGCCATATCTACCCGTTATTCTCCAGGAGAATCCGGGTCAGATACAGAACCCAGGGATAGATTCCTCTAGGGGCTCAAGGTTTAAATTGTTTTTGTAAGACGTGGATAGCTATACAACTCTTGAAATGGAGGAGGAGGTACAATTGTCTAAACATGACCTTATGTACAAAAGTTTGCACAAAAATAAATCCAAAGTCTTTCCAGTGCACAGTTCCCTCCTTGATACTATCAAGCTAGAGTGGGAGAATCCAGCAAGAAAACCTTTATTTTCTGGTAACCTAAAAAGGTTTCCATTTGATCAGGATGCAGCACTGCCGTGGAACAAAGTTCCCAAGTTGGACGCACCTCTTTCAAAGATTTAAAAAAATTCGGACCTTGCGTTTGATATGGGTACGCTTAAGGTTTCGATGGACAAGAAAGGAGATGTCCTTCACAGAGCCTGGGATTCGGCTATGGGGAATCTTAAGCCGGCTTTGGCCTCCATTTGTGTAGCCAGAAATTTGGAAAAATGGCTAGCGCAAATCTAAACATCTTTTAGCAGGTACCTCTAGGGAGGAGATCCTAAAATCTTTTCCTCTCCTATTCAGGGCTGTAGGGTTTTTAGCTGATTCTTCCGCAGGGTCGGTTAGAATGACAGCTAGGACCTCAGCGTTGGTGAACTTGGCTAGAAGAAGCCTCTGGCTTAAGACATGGTCAGGAGATGCAGCCTCTAAATTGCGCCTATGTGGGCTTCCCCCTAACAGGGGATCATCTTTTTGTCCTGGGCTGCAGGAGGCACTGGAACATACGGCCGATAGAAAAAAGGCCTTTCCAGAAAACAACAAGAAGCAGAGAGGCAGAAAATGTTTTCGTGGCCAAAGCAGGCAGGGTTAGGACCAAAAAGTTTTTCTCCCAGAGAAGGTCTCTAAGATGGTGCAAGCAGTTTCGACCTTACAGACCAATCCAGTGGATCTCGCTGAGGGAAATTTCAAGGACAGTAGGTCTTATGACTTCGTTCCCCGCAGTGCCATGGGCAAGACTCCATCAAAGGCCATTACAGACGTTTCTTCTGGAAAATTTGGATGGAGATGCAAGTTCCCTGGAGTCAAGGGTTCTGTTACCTACCAAGGTAAAAAGAAGCTTGTGGAGGACGAACCTTCACCTAACAAGATGCTTGCCATGGTCCATCCTTGTATCCAAGAGGATCACGACAGACGCAAGTTCCTGGGGATGGGGAGCCCATCTCAGGGACCAAGTCACTCAGGGAAAATGGTCCTGAAAGGAAGCAAAAGCTTAATCGAACCAGAGGGAACTGCTAGCAGTCCAGAGAGCCCTGCAAGCCTTTCAGATCTTATCCGACAACATTGCGACCGTAGCATACCTCAACAAGCAGGGAGGCACGAGGAGTCAGATCCTTCAACAGATTGCCCAGGGAATTTTTTCATGGGCAGAGATAAATCTGGTCTCGATTTCAGCAGTACATCTGAAGGGGACGCAAAATGGTTTGGCAGACTATCTCAGTCGCCACAAGGTGGATTGAGACAATTGGTTGCTTCATCCAGAAGTATTCGCAGAGATTACCAACAAATGGGGTTGGCCCGAAGTAGATTTATTTGCAAATCGGCACAATTGCAAGACTGAGGGGTTCTTTTCTCTAAACCCAGAATATCAATCACTGGGGATAGATGCTCTGGCGAATCCGTGGCCATTCAGCCTCTGCTACGCCTTTCTCCCGATCAGGCTTATTCCAGAAATGCTCCGGAAGTTTCTTTCAGAAGAAACAGACCTCATCCTGATCGCCCCCTTCATGGCCCAGGAGGCCATGGTTTTTCCTGCTGCAGACTCTGGTCTCGAGGCCTCCACTGAGACTTCAGAAGAGAGAGGACTTATTGTCACAGGGTCCAGTGTCTCACCCACAGGTGGTTTCCTTATGCTTGACGGCTTGGTATCTGAAGAAAAGATACTGAAGACTCGGGTTTTCGGACAAAGTGATCAAAACTTTGGTGAATTGCAGAAAACCAGTTACTAGAGCCATATATTCCAAAGTCTGGAAAAAAATTAGTTCATGGTTGTCTGAGAACCAAAGATCAACGCATGATATTCCTTCTATTTTGGATTTTTTTTCAAGAGGGTGTCAAGGGTCTTTCAGTTAGTACCTTGAAGGTACAGGCGGCAGCTATCAGTGTTTTCCTCCAGGTTTATCTTTTGGAAGATATGGCCAGGCCAGTAGTGGTAAGAAGTTGTCCAGCTTGGGACCTGTCCCTGGTGCTTCAAACGCTGGTAGAGTCCCCTTTTAAACCCTTAGAGGATATTTCTGTTAAATTGCTACTAAAAAAATTGTTTTTAAAGTAAGTAATTACCTCAGCTCGTAGGGTTAGCAAGTTACAGGCTTTATCAGTAATGGAACCATTCCTCACAATTTTTGAGCATCATGTTGTGTTAAAAACAGATCCAGGTTTTTTACCTAAAAGTGGCTAGTACATTCCACAGATCACAGGATATTGTACTGCCATCCTTTTGTAGTTCACCTCAGGGTGACCAGGAGAAGAAATTTAGTTGTTTAGATGTGAGAAGCACTCTTCTCGTCTATTTGGAGGTCACCAGGACCTCCAGGAAGACAGATGCCTTATTTGTCTTTTTTTTTCAGGCAAACACAAGGGTAAGAGTGCATCTAAAGCCACTTTGGCTAGATGGATTAAGCAGGCCATCTCAGCTTATAAAATTAGAAGTTCCTACACCTTTTGTTACTGCGCATTCAACGAGAGCTTTGTCTGCGTCTTGGGCTGAGAGGGCTGGTGCTTCACCGGAACAAATCTGCAAAGCGGCCACATGGTCCAGTTATTCGACCTTCATCAAGCATTACCGCCTGGATCTGCTATCTGCTCAAGAACAGGCGTTTGGTCGAAAGGTCCTTCAGGCAGTTGTCCCACCCTAGACTGGTAAGTTCTGGCTCATCGTCTCATGGGCTGTCCTGGAAAACGCTTGGGAGAAAAGATGAGTTAGGCTTACCGGTAACTCCTGTTCTGAGAGTCTTCCAGGACAGCTGGATTCCCACCCGTTTTGTATGGAAATTATGTGTTTTATGCATATGTTTTTCAGGGAAGTCCTACGGTTCTTGAAGACTGGCATGGGGCCTGGAGGACCGCCCTTTTGTCCGGTGGGGGTTAACGTGTTTCCTGTCCTGGTAGGAGTCTCATGGGCTGTCCTGGAAGACTCTCAGAAAAGGAGTTACCGGTAAGCCTAACTCATCTTTTCGTTTAACCCCGCGGGTTGAACGAAAAAAAACTGTCGGCTTCGGTTGAAGCCTACTAACCATGCAAGGTTAGTTCGGCAATGTCCACGACTGAGCTGTTGGACGGCCCCCCTGCCAGAACTCTTCTATCAGTGCTCTCTGCTATTGGCTGAGGGTGCTGTACAGAAGTCCGTCAGATGTTTTTTCAGCATGGTTGTCCGACAAAAGCCAGCCAAACCACTTCCCCAGACCAGTTCTCTGCCCTGTGTACGCCCTCACTCCCATTAACTTCCCTATCCACACTACTAGTTCGATTATTAATTCAGGCGTATACAGTGGGGAAAATTTGATCTACTGCAGGTTTTTGTCCCGCTTACAAAGAAATGAAGGGTCTATAATTTATTTATCATAGGTCTATTTTAAATGATAGAGGCAGAATATCAACCAAAACACCAGAAAAAAAAAGCAGAGAGTGAGGACCGAGAACTGGGGATGTTTTTTTTTTTTTGTTTTTTTTCGTGGAATGGGGGGGTTTATGATTTGGGTTAAGGAGAGAGGGAAAGTGAAAGTAAAGATTAAATGTCTGATTGTGCTGTTCAGATGTATGGAAAACAGGTTTAGAAGAATTATATCTGTTTAGTTGTAATACCTGAATCTGTTGGAATGTTTACTTATTATTTGAATTTCTTTTGGATAAAAAATAAAAATAGAAGATGGAAAAAAAATTAAAAATTGAGTTGCATTTCAGTGAGTAAAATAAGTATTTGATCCCCTACCAACCAACAATAATTCTGGCTCCCACAGACTGTCTACAGCAGGGGTCTCAAACTCAAATTACCTGAGGGCCGCAAGACAAGTTTTCATATCCCATGGGGGGCCGCATGCAAACTTTCAAACTTCAAAAACAGTACTGGTGTCAGCGGATGCATTATTAACCCCCAGCACTGGTGTCAGCAAACGCATTATCAACCCTGACCACTGCACACGGACCATTACACTGCCGACAAATCACTACACTGCCGACTAGGGGTGCAACGGATCGTCACCGATCCGTGATCCGAATGGGCCACCCCGTTCGGATCGGCACACCCCGAGATCCGTGGAGCGCTCCGGAGCCTCAGCCTTCGGAGCGGCGGCCATCATCTTGCTCCACCCAGTGTGCTTGCCAGAGCCCAGTGCACAGCGCGACACGCCTCCCCGCCTCAGCGCGCTGACTCGTAGTCAGCGCGCTGAGGCAAGGAGGCATGTCTCTCTCACTCTGTGCACTGGGCTCTGATCCGTTTTTTGATCCCTTGCACTGCACCCCTATCCAGGAGGAATCGGTATGGAATCTCTCTCGCTTGCTCTGTTACCCTGCTCTGTTACCCAGAATGCACTCTGACTCATGCTTGTGTTATTATTTTTGGTTACAGGCATAATGACCCTCTATTGCAGAAGTAGGCAAATGTACAGTACATCCTCTAGTTGTAGAACAAGTCCAATCATGCCTCTCTGGAGTAGGTTAAAGAAAAGCTGTTTTGCCCTAAAATGTGCAAGCATAGGTTTGCTTTAAAGGCCATGTTCACCTTTAAAACAAATATTAAATCACATGATTTTGCATTTTTTTTTTTTTTTTTTTTTAATGAGCCTGCAGAGCATTGCACGTTCCTTCAGCAGATCGCAGGTGCAATGTCAGGCTCTGGGTTTTGTGCCATATTCCCATTGGGCTCTCTGTTACAAAGTTAGAGGGAGAATGAATGAACTACAAGCGTGCTGAATAATGCACTTGCAGCCAATTCAAACTACAAGCATGTCTGCAGACTAAAGTTATTTTTATCACAAAACTGAGCTTATTTGCTTAAATACAGTATATGTAAATCTGACGGACTGTTTACATGTTAAATTTTAAAAGCCGCAGCAAACCTGCTGACCTTACATGCTTGCTAATGTGACAGAACACCTCTGATTTTCACATTTAACTAAATCTGAAAATCGGAGGTGTTCTATCACATTAGCAAATAGCAAGCATGTAAGGTTTTCTGCTTCTTTTAAAATTTAACATGTAAACAGTCCGTCAGTTTCTCAGTTTAGGCTGATACGTATTATTCTACATATTTTTGTAAAAAAAAAAAAATCGCAATAAGCGACTGGTTTGCGCAAAAGTTATAGCGCATACAAAATAGGGGACAGAATTATTATTAATTTTTATAAAATTTTTTTACTAGTAATGGCGGTGATCTGCGATTTTTATTGGGACTGCGACGTTATGGTGGACACATCGGACACTTTTGACACATTTTTGGCGCCATTCACATTTATACTGCGATCAGTAAAAATGCACCGATTACTGTATAAATGTGACTGGCAGTTAAGGGGTTAACAATAGGGGGGCATGGAAGGGGTTAAATGTATTCCCTGGGTGTGTTCTAACTGTGTGGGGGGGAGGGGGCTGACTGGGGGAGGTGACCGATGCTGTGTCCCTATGTACAAGAGACACAGATCGGTCTCCTCTCTCCCCTGACAGGACATGGATCTCTGTGTTTAAACACAGAGATCCATGTATTGTCCCTGTAACCGCCGATTGCGAGTGCCTGGCGGACATCGCGGCCGCCAGGCACGTGCATCGGTATGTCAGGAATGCAGCCGGCGCGCGCGCCGCCGGCGGTGCTCGCGTGCCCTCTAGTGGCCAGGAAGAGCACAGGACGCATATATGCGTCCTGTCAGAGATTCAGAACCGCCCGACGGCCGCATATATTCGTACGGCCGTCGGGAAGTGGTTAAGCAAATAAGCTCAGTTTTGTGATGAAAATAACTGAATCTAAAACTCTGTTGGGTGTAACAAGATTAGTCTTTTTTTTCTTTATTGCTGATCTGAAAAATGATCCGATCCGTGAGTTTTTTTTATCCGTTGCACCCCTATTGCCGACAGACCACTACACTACACACTGACCACTCACTATCATGGCACAGCACATCAAGGCTCAGGGCACAGCGTACAGGGTACAGGTCACAGCGCGCATCAGGACAGGACAGGGCACATGAAACCGCACATCAGGGTACAAAGCCCAGCAAATCGGGGTACATGGCACACAGGGTACATGGGCCACAATCCGAGCACAATCAGGGCACATGGGGCACATCAGGCACATCAGTACAGGGCACATGGCACATCAGGGCACAGGGTACCCTGATGTACAGAGCCCAGCACATCGTGGTACATGGGGCACATCAGGGTACATCGGGGCACAGGTCAGCGTTTACTTGTTGTTTTTCTTCAGATGCAGTGCAGGAAGCGTCTGAGGTTCACTTCTCTCTCAGGTTCACTTCTCTCTCATGTCACGCTGCTACTCCCCGGCGGCCTCTCCTCTCTGGCGGCCTCTCCTCTCCTCTCTTCTCGTCCATCCCAGATGATGTCACAAGCAAATGGGGATGGACGAGAAGAGAGGAGGGGCCGCCGGGGAGTAGCAGCGTGACATGAGAGAGAAGTGAACCTCTGACAGATGCTTCCTGCGCTACTTTTCATGCACCTCAATCTACACTTCCGCGGCACCTGCCCTGCCTGTGGGCCATTTATTACTGGTCCGCGGGTCGGTACTTTGAGAACCCTGGTCTACATTATGTGCTCATGTAGTACACAGATTAGTCCTGTCAAATTAGGAAGGTGCTCTGAACGACAACTCGTGTGTGTGTGTGTGTGTGTGTGTATAAAACACACCTGTCCACAGAACCTTTCTTCTATTCAAACCTCACCATCATTGGCAAGACAAAGGACTTCAGGCACAAGACTCTAGACCTGCACAAGACTGGAATTGGCTACAAGACCAACAGAAAGAAGCTTGGTGAGAAGACAACCATTGGAGCGATTATTCACGAATGGAAGAAATGCAAAATAACCATCAATCACCCTTGGTCTGGAGCTCCATTTAAGATTGTGCCTAATGGGGTAAGGATGATCATGAGAAAAGTGAGGGATCAGCCCAGAATTACATGGGAGGAGCTTGTGAATCAGGGCCGCACAGATCGCATTGCAGACGGCCACTCTGTCCGTTTGCGGCGATCTGTGATTGGCTGTGTCCAAGGGACACGGCCAACAGAGTTTCCCCACTGCACGCTCTGGAGCGCGTGCGGGGAACGTGCGAGTGACAGGCCATCAATTGACGGCTTGTTGGATATTTAGATCCGCGCTGAAGCCGTCATTCGGCTATAGCGCGGATCTCAACGGGTTAAATAATGCATTACACGTTAACCACTTATGGGCCGCCTGCTGTCGTTTTACATCAGCTGTTTGAAAAGTGAATATCGTTATGGCAGCAGCTATCTACAATAACCCTGGTATCATCTTCATCGGGTGGTCAAGATTACTTTTATCAGAGGCGGGAGAGGGGGAGCCCCCCTCCCGCTGTGCTCCGCTGCTTACCAGAGCTGCCGGTGGAGGCAATTGCCTCCAATCCAGTGTGTGGTATGGAGCCATCCGGCTCCATAACCTTGCAGGGCGGAAGCGAATTCAAAACGTCACTTCCGCCCATAGCTCTTAAAGAGTTTTATTTTTATTGCATTTTTGTGTTAATATGAGATCCGAGGTCTTTTTGAACAAAGATCTCATATTTAAGAGGTCCTGTCATGCTTTTTTCTATTTCAAGGGATGTTTACATTCATTGTAATAGGAATAAGTGACACACTTTTTGTATTTTATGAGCAGTGTAAAAATTAATAAAACAAAAAAACAATTATTTTACATTTTTAAACTCACTGTTCCACCGCTCTTATGAAAAAACACATGTGCGGTATGGCCGTGATCGGTAGTGCGAGAGCAATAATTCTAGCTCTAGACCTCCTCCCTGTAACTCAAAACATGCAACCTGTAGAATTTTTTTATAAACCTTGCATATGGAGATTTTTAAGGGTAAAACTGTCGCCATTTCACGAGCATGTGCAACTTCGAAGCATGACATGTTGGGTATCTTACTGGGCGTAACATAAAAAAAAAAATACTTTACTTTAATTTGTCTTATTTAATTCAAATGTGTATTTTTTCCAAAAAAAGGTGCGCTTGTAAGACCGCTGCTCAAATACAGTGTGACAAAGTATTGCAATGAGTGCTTTTTTTATTCTCTAGGCTGTTACAAAAAATATATGCTTGGGGTTCCAAGTAATTTTTTTTTATAAAAAAAAAATAAAAAATGATTTTAACTTGTAAACAACAATTTTGGAAAATTATATATATATATATTTTTAAAAAGACTTCTACCTGGTACAGTAGAGGATGTCAATTTTATCTGTGCCCTATCTTGCCACGGAGAGTTAATCCAGCTCTGAGCAATCCTCTTGTCCACTTTTATTTATTTTTTATTTTTAGTAGGATAAAAAAACAGATACGCTTGTGTTGCCACATCCCCCACTGCTGTAAAAGACCTAATCTCTTTATCTCATGAACAAGCAGAGAGCAGAGTGTGATTCCAGCTTCACACCCCCCCCCTCTTCTCCAGCTCTCCAAAGATTGGCTGCTCCACACCTCAGCAGGATTGGGCATGCTAAAGTCATGTGGTGCCTTTTCTGAGTTTTGACGGGATGTTGCTCATCATGGGGCATGATCAGTGTGACTGAATGGTAGGAGAATTAGGGCCGAAACAACTTAATCGATTAATCGACAACTAATTGATTATGAAAATTGTAATCTATTAATTTCATAATCGGTTAATCGGCCAGTAACTTAATGGGGTTAAAAAAAAAAAAAAATTAGCCCTTTATAGTACAAAAAGGAAATCTCTACTGTAAATATTACTTTTACTGTCCCACAGTAAAAAAATGAACCCCTTACAGTAGCAATTATTTGCTCTGTTTGTACTTTATTTTTGTTTTTTTAACCCCATTATGTTATTAAACATCTCAGGCCGGGGGTCACACCTGTGTTTTTGGTGCTTTTTGCAGAAACACACTACAGTTCATTTTCATGTTTTCCTATGGGACACATTCAAATCGATGAGTCTTTTTTTCAGCTGCTGTGTATTTGGAAAGTAGAAGGACTTTTTAATGCAAAACGGTGCTATTTTGTTTTGTGTTTTTTTGGTTCAATATACTTCAATGGAGAAGCTGCAGAAAATGTAATGTGTTTTTGCGGCAATTTGTGTTTTGTAACCTGCAACAACAAATTTGCCCCCCAAAAAATAAAAAATTAAATTTTTTTTCTTTTTTTTGGGCTATTATCCGATTAATCGAAACAATAATCGGCCACCTAATAGATTATGAAAATAATCGTTAGTTGCAGCCCTAAGGAGAATGTAAAGGTGGACGGAGAGTCTTGTGACATCACGGCCCCCGCCCACCGAGCTTCCGCAAAGAGACCCACCCACTGATTCCATAATTTTGCAGGGCTCCTACTGCTGAAGGGGGTGACATTTGTAAGGTAGGGATACATGCAGTAGGCGTGTGTGTATAATATATATAATATATTTTACATTAATACTGTGCCATTAGCTTATACTGGGTGAGTGGTTGGTTTACATCCCCTTTAAACTTATTATGACTATAACTATAATCAAAATTTTGACATCAAAATTACCACTGCTGATGTGCCTAAAAACGTCCCTAAAGGCTTTCTGTAAATACTAGGGTTGTCCCGATAACAGTATCTGTATCGGGACCGATACCGAGTATTTGCGGGAGTACTTGTACTCCCGCAAATACCCCCGATGCCTAAATAAAATACTTGTCGTCGTCCCCCTGCCCCCCCCCCCCCGCCGCCGCCGCCGCAATGAAAGCTGCCGCCGCATCCGCATGGGTTAAACAGCGTGCGGGAACAGCAGAGCTTTAATTTGAATAGCTGTAGTGTTCCGGCCGCGTATAGACATTCCCCTTGCTCGGGATTGGATGGGTGATCGTGATCTGTCCAATCCCGAGCAAGGGGGAGTGTCTATATGCGCGGGGAAAACAGCTATTCAAATGAAAGCTGTGATGTTCCCCGTGCGGACATGGCTGGAGGGACATGGCTGCATATGTGGGGGACATTTGCTGGATATGTGGGGGACATGGCTGGGGGGAAATGGCTGCATATGTGGGGGACATGGCTGGAGGGACATGGCTGCATATGTGGGGGACATGGCTGGAGGGACATGGCTGCATATGTGGGGGACATGGCTGGAGGGACATGGCTGCATTTGTGGGGGACATGGCTGGGGGGAATTGGCTGCATATGTGGGGGACATGGCTGGGGGAAATGGCTGCATATGTGGGGGACATGGCTGGGGGAAATGGCTGCATATGTGGGGGACATGGCTGGAGGGACATGGCTGCATATGTGGGGGACATGGCTGGAGGGACATGGCTGCATATGTGGGGGACATGGCTGGGGGGAAATGGCTGCATATGTGGGGGACATGGCTGGGGGGAAATGGCTGCATATGTGGGGGACATGGCTGGGGGAAATGGCTGCATATGTGGGGGACAAGGCTGGGGGGACCTGGCTGCATATGTGGGGGACATGGCTGCATATGTGGGGGACATGGCTGGGGGGACATGGCTTCATTTGGGGACACATTTAAAAAAAAAGTATCGGTACTTGTACTCGGTCCTAAAAAAGTGGTATCGGGACAACCCTAGTAAATACCTCAGTCTAATGAGACTTCTTGATCTTATCACAACAGTGGCACAAGTTTGATACATTAGGGGTAGGCAACCTGGGGCCCTCCAGCTGTTGAACTACATTTCCCATGAGGCATTGCAATGCTGGCAGTTACAACTACTCCCAGAGGCATGATGGGACTTGTAGTTGTGCAACAGCTGGAGGTCCCAAGGTTGCCTACCCCTGCATTAGATCATTCTGTCTTCACAGAAAAGTGAAAGTCATGCTGGCCCTGCTTGGAGGGAAATTTTATGAGAAGCTGGATCTAAGCTGGTAAGATGGCTCAGCAGGCTAATGCTCTGTTGCAGCAATCTGTGATCACCTGAGCCCTCAGGGTCACAGGTTCGATCCCGGCGGGGTCCACTCAGCCTTCAATCCTTCCGAGGTCGGTAAAATGAGTACCATTGATTTGGGTAATAGTGACTATGTTACTATATAAGCGCCTCGAGACCCGATGAGCTACAGCTTCGGCTGTGGCTTCAGAAGCTTGCCTGGCAAGAAGCTCGCCTGGCTTCATAGCTTGCCTGGCAAGTTAGGGTAAGACAGCGCTATATAAGACTTGCATTATTATTATTATTATTATTATATGGCTGTTTACTGCATACAAATGGACAACATCAGAAGCACTGTAGTTTGAGCAGCCTGTCCCTTGTGAATCTTTGTATTGTAACAGCTAGGGCTGTCCCTATACCGATACTAGTATCGGTACCGATTCTAAGCATTTCCCCGAGTACTTGTACTCTGGGGGGGGGGGAAGGGAATGCTCCGATGCTTCACGCGATACCTGGGCAGTCGGTGTGATCGGTGCGGCAGGGGAGTTGAAAGCACTGATATGCCCCCTATTCAGCTGCTTTAGTTCAAGCTATACGGCGGTGATTGGTGCTTGTAATTCCCCCCAAAGCCGCACCGATCACCGCTAGCTGTCCCCCCTCCGTGCTCCGTGATGTTCCCCCTCAATTTGTCAAGATCGAGAGCGGAGGTAAGAAGCCGGATTTTGCAGAATGAACAGTCAGTTTCTCTCCATTCTTAGCTGAGGCTGCTGAGAAATGGACTTGGGGAATCTGTGTACTTGGTCCCTTTCTCTGTCTCAAAGGGGAGATGTCAGAGGTCTGTTAAGACCCCTGAAATCTCGCCAAAGACCCCCCAACAGGGCTGATGAATTATTTTTTTATATTGAAAAAAAAAAAAAAAAAATGAATTTAAAAAAATAATAAAAATGTAAATAAAAAAACACACTGACAATCCACCCCCCCCCCCACCCCCTGAAAAAAAAAAAAAAGCACTGTAAAAATTGTAAAAAAAATTACTGCCGCTGTCGCATGCCATTAACCACTTGCTTACTGGGCACATACACCCCCCTCCTGCCCAGGTGAAATTTCAGCTTCCGGCACTGCGTCGCTTTAACTGACAATTGCACGGTCGTGCGACGTGGCTCCCAAACAAAATTGACGTCCTTTTTTCCCCACAAGTAGAGCTTTCTTTTGGTGGTATTTGATCGCCTGTGCGGTTTTTATTTTTTGCGCTATAAACAAAAAAGAGCGACAATTTTGAAGAAAAATACAATATTTTTTACTTGTTGCTATAATGAATATCCCAATTAAAAAAAAAACACACTTTTTTTTCTCAGTTTAGGGCGATACCTATTCTTCTACATATTGTTTTTTTTTTTTTTTTACTAGAAATGGCGGCGATCTGCGATTTTTATTGGTACTGCGACGTTATGGCAGACACATCGGACACTTTTGACACATTTTTGGCGCCATTCACATTTATACTGTGATCAGTGCTATAAATATGCACTAATTACAGTATAAATGTGACTGGCATTGAAGGGGTTAACACTAGGGGGTGAGGAAGGGGTTAAATGTGTATCCTAGGTGTGTTCTAACTGTGGGGGGTGACCGATCTGTGTCTCTATGTAGGAAGGAACACAGATCGGGCTCCTCCTCTCCAGAGACAGGACGATGTCTGTGTAAAACGGCAATGAGAGATGATCTATGAGATCATCTCTCATTCGCCCACAGATCGCATCGCAAACGGCCACTCTGATTGGCCGTTCGCCGCGACCTGTGATTGGCCGTGTTCAAGGGACACGGACAACACAGGGCTTCCCCGCAGCGCGCTCTACAGCGTGCGCTGGGAACGCCCAAAGGAGATGCCGTCAAAAGACGGAATGTTGGCTATTCAGACCCGCGCTGTTGCCGTCATTCGACGGTAGCGCGGGTCTGAAGTGGTTAAAAACCGGTATCGATGAGTACTGGGGGGGGGGGGGGGGGGGGGAGGAGGGGAGTATCGGTACTTGTACTCGGTCTTAAAAAAGTGGTATCGGAAAACCCTAGCGACAGCTGTAGTACATGCATCAAGGTTACCAAAAGGTCTATAGCTGTATTAGACTAGCTGGCTCCTAAATTTTACAATAATTTGTTCATCCCTGATAAATACAAGCTATTCTACATAAGTACTTGGTAAAGCAATTTACTAAGTGTCAATTTAACAAGCCCACCCACTCTTGTTTTGCCAGTGCGATTTTACATGTATATTGGTTATAAACAGTGTACAGTGTGATGCTTGATGCATTTTACTTTAGTCAAAATCACGACTTTAAGTCCATTGTTTTTACATTTGAAATTGACAAACGTGACCCTTGATTTTCCGGGAAGTCCTAATTAAGTAAAAGTTTTCTTTCCATGATGCTTTTCACTACGCAAGTGCTGCTAGAGCACCCATCTAAGCTCACTGAGAGCATTTATGAATTCTTTAACCATTTGCTGAGAGTTTTACTGCTACAGGACGGAAGCTGTGTGTAGGATCACGAATATATATATATGCCTGCAGGGGGCACATGCGTGTGCTGCTAGAGGGCCACTTCTGCTGTGATTCACAAGGAACAGGAACTAAAATCTATCTCTTCCCCCTAGTAAAAGCAGCACACATGTTAAACACAAACGCTGGCTAGGCACAGTTAACCTTTTGATCACCTTGAATGTTTAACCCCTTCCCAGCCAGTGTCATTAGTGCAGTTACCATGCATATGTTTAGCACTGATTACGGTAATTGTGTCAATGGTTACTGCAAAGTGTCGGTTAGTGTCCGACTGTCCGCCGCAATATTGCAGTTCCCCTATAAGTCGCTGATCACCGCCATTACTAGTATAGAAATAAATAACTATTCCAGTATGTATACCATAGTTTGGTTTATGCAACTGTTATAGTTTCTATAATCAATATATGCCCATTGGGATATTTTTTTTGCAAAAACATGTAGCAGAAATACATATTGTATTGACCAAAATTTATAAGGAATTACATTTTTATTGGATATGTTGGCAGAAATTTTAAAAAAATATTATTTATTTTCAAAATGGTCTATTTTTTGGTTTATAGCCCATAAAATGAAAAACCCAGTGGTGATCAAATACCAACAAAAGAAGGCTCTATTTGTGGGGGGGGGGGGGGGAATGCCAAATTTAATTGGGTACAGCGTTGCAATTGTCAGGTAAAGTAAGGTAAAGTAACGCAGTGCTGTATCGCTAAAAGTGTCCTGGTCATGGGGCGGTTAAATCTTCCGGAGGTGACGTGGGTACAATAGGCAACAGAAGTGCTGCAGCAAAATTACATTTCTAAAGGGAAAAAATGTCATTTGAAATTGCTTGCGGATCGCTTCCGATAATGATTAAAAACCATTTAAAGAAGTGTGCTGCCCCCCCCCCCCCTCAGTTCATACCAGGCCCTTTAGGTCTGGTATAGATATCATGGGGAACTCAACGCCAAAAAAACGCCCCCCCCCCCCCCAAAATCCATACCAGACCCTTATCCGAGCAAGCAGCCATGGAAGGCCAGGGAAAGGGGGGACGAGCGAGCATTTAGCAGCATTTTGTTTTTGATGATTTGAAAAATCTTATATTTTTTTTTGAAACACTGTGTTAAATGCAAAACGGGACTAAACATGGCAAAACGCACGTTTTTAAATGTGCGTTACTATCTGTCAATTTAAATAGTTCAGGAGTAGTTGTAAAAACGTCCCGTGTACATGGAGCCTTAACTCTTTCCTATCAACCCAGAAAATGGCCTTTACCGATTTCTAATATTAGGCATTTTATTTAAAGGGGTCAGACTTGGCGATCTGAACTTGTGTCAAACTGGCTGGCTATCTTCTCACTTCCGTCATATTGATTTCAACAGGCTTCAAATGAGACATTGCCCTGCAAGTGATTTAATCTCAAGCCTCTGAGTGATTAAACATCTTCTGTGTGGTTTAGGCCTTAAGTAAAAGGTGTTTCCTGTCTAACTAGAGAATGCTTGAGGGAACGTGGATAGATAACATTCAAGTTTTATTATTCAACTAATAAATGTATTTTTTTTATTTTTGTTTTTATTGTTCTGCAGAATGGACATGTTGCCTCAGAAGATGCAGGAAAGTGCACCACAAAGGTAATGCTGCTCTAACATTCCTACTGCCTGTGCTGTATTTGTGTACTTTATAGTAAGTGTGATTCAATGGCCACAGGCATCGTTTTTTTCCCCTTGTTGAAGAGTCATATGTAACAATCATTGGCGTGTATTGACCTGCAAACTAAAGGTCTATTTAAGGAACGTGCAGCTGCATGACAATAAAACCTTTAATAGTTGATGTTGTGAGTAAAGGTCAATTTCTTGTTATCGTGAAGGGTCAATAGTTTCTTTTTAAATTGTAAAATATTAAAGCTGATCTCCAGCCTTACTTTCAGTCTTGAACAGTTGTAAAGACTCATCTCTTGTACTGAATTTGCTTACTCATCCCTGCACACTGTGAGCTTCTCATAATGGGAGCCACAGCAAGTCCCATAGAGCCAGCCTAATTTCTTGATTGGAGGTTGTCTAGCATGTAGCTCTTACCTCCCCAGCCTTAACCCTGGTAAACACTAATCATACGAGGATAGTTCAGGGATCTCCTCTGCTGGGCTGCTGTGTTCTGACAGGGGAATGGTCCTCCAGCAGAACACTCCGAGCAGTGCTCTCTCCCATTGGCTGAAAGCGCTGATCAGGAGTCAGTCGGCTGCTAGTTTTTTAGCATGCACGTCCGACATACACAGGCCGAATGTCTACAGACATATTGTTCCTGGTCTGCCCTTTTCATTCATTGGATTTCAACTCCATCATTCATGGAGTCTTGACATCATATATGGGTGTAATGCCATACTAGGGCAGTATGCCAAGGAACACACCCACCCATGTAGACATTTAGATATTTGCATAACTCCTATGTACCAGCACACTGCTGACAGGGCTGTCGAGTATTGAGGGCAGAGGCTGTGATGTGTTTCGAAAGCATTGTACATCACCTTGCCAGCCCCTCCTCCTAAGCATTTTCTGCTTGCATTGCATAGAAAAGCACAGAGACCTAGTATTGTCATAATTGGATCTAAAATAAGGTATGCATTATTTCTTTCTCGTACATCACGGGACACAGAGCGGCATATTCATTACTATGTGGGTTATATGGAGTACCTTCAGGTGTGGACACTGGCAATCTTCAAACAGGAAGTCCCCTCCCTATATAACCCCCTCCCCTAGAGGGAGTCCCTCAGTTTTTTCGCCAGTGTCTTAGGTGTTGGTCACGGAATAGCTTTGCTCCACATCCTTTGGGATTAAGGGCGGGCTAACCGGATCTGTCCAAGGAGCCTCAGTGCCAAAAGTGGACAGTACCCGGGCCCCAAACCGTGGGGTTTTGCCTATAATGCTCCTCTTTGGAGGGCTGGACCCTGGGCCCAGGACTTGGAGTTTGCAAAAAACCATAAGGTTCCTGTTTTGCCAGGGTGCTATATAGGTCCAGGACAGTGGGTACCTTCATAGGACCCCAGGGCCTGAAGGTCTACTACGCTACCCACGGAGATGGGAGAAGACTGGATCAGTTTGCTGGTCAAACATCCTGCAGCATGGAGCAGGTAAGGGGGAGCCTGCGGGACTTGGTTCGACAGCAGGCTCCCCGGGGTAACCTAAAAGGGGGGATAGCCTGAGTATGCTCTGCATGGGCAACCGTGATCACTATGTCTAAGAGACAGGATGACACCCTTTCTCCCCCCATCACTAGGCCCCCCTGTCTAAAGGTGTTGCTAGCTAACCTGCTGTTTCTTCCTAGAGGCTAGTAAAGGATCCTTAGGGGCCTTGAGAGAGTCCTACCTGGCCGGGAGTTTTGAATCTGCCGCCGTTTCTGCGCCATGGATCTCCAGCAGCGCGGCTCCTCCATGTTCTTCCTGTTTCCGGGTACGCGCGCGCGCGCGTGCGCGTGCACGCGCGCGCGTCTTATTGACGGTTTCGCGCCATCCAGACAGGAGGGCGGGGGGGGGCGGGCCTGCGGCGTCATACAGGGGCGCGCCCTTCTGCTGTTATAGACAGCAGGCCTTGTCAGGGCTCAGTCTGTGGCTGATTTTTTCAAGGAGAGGACGCAGGGCGGCAGAACAGTGACTCCCGGTGGCGGAAGAGGGGTAGTACATATGGACTTTGTCCCAATGTCTTTATTGTTAAGCCAAAAAATCCCCCTTATTTGACAGCAGGTTGGAGGCTGGCAAACTTAAATTAGGGTCATTGTATATGGTCAAAGAAAATATATAATATATAATTATTTAAAAAAAAAAAAAAAAAAAAAAGAAAAAAGACCAACATACGGGCCCATCAGTTTGTGGGGACACTAGTGATCTACTCTCCCCTAAACTCTGGAATTGTACTCCTGGCCACTACAGTCTGTTGTGTGGGCGGAGTCCCTCGATTTTGTATTATGGCTTCCAAGGGTTCGGGGTCAAAGGGTACAAAAAAGACCAAAAAACAAAAGGGTTCCCTTTCTGATTCTGATATGCCGATTCTTTCCCCGCAGCTTATTAATTTAAGAAGCGCCTTGGATGAGCCATTAGGGGGATCTGGTGCGGAGGCTGGCCCAGATCAGCCCAGCCCTGTGTTTATCACAGAGGAGATGCTAGCCGTATCCCTAGGGGGGCTAGAAGAGAGAATAGCAGCATTGATCGCTAGAGCTATTCCTGGTAAGAAACGGGTTAGATCCCCATCACCAGGGGGTGTATCCTCAGATGCTGAGATTCTCTCTCCGGAGGAATTAGAATCACAGGAGGATCAACTGGACCTGAACCAAGAGGGTTCAGGGATGGAGGGGTCTACCTCTGAGGAACCATTTTCAGACTCCCAGACAGAGAGACTGTGGGTACAGTCTTTGACGGACATGGTCCGATCGGCATTTAGTTTGCCATTGCCAGAACCTCAGGTTCCTCCGGTATCCTCTCTGGGCTCTTTGAGAGCCCCGTTAAGCAACGCAGTGTTTCCGGTCCATCCTCTCTTGGAGGAATTGATCTTTCGGGATTGGGTACGGCCGGACAGGGTTTTTCTGCCACCGAAAAGATTTGCGGTCATTTATCCCATGGAGGAAAAATTCTCCAAGAGATGGAGGCTCCCAGTAGTGGATGCAGCCATCTCATGTGTGAATAAATCACTAACTTGCCCGGTGGAAAACATACATATGTTTAAAGATCCGGTTGATAAAGATTAGAAACACTTTTAAAAGCATCCTTTGCTACGGCAGGAGCAGTGGTGCAGCCAGCGGTAGCTGCAATTGGAGTTTGTCAGGCATTAAAAGACCAGACAAAAGAGATGTTAAAAGACATGCCTACCCAACAAGCAGAAGAGTTTGCTGACATTCCCAGAGCTCTGTGTTTTGCGGTAGATGCTATAAAAGATTCCATCCAGCAGGCTTCTCGTTTATCACTATGTTTGGTACACATGAGAAGGCTCTTATGGTTGAAGAACTGGGCGGCAGAACCCCCATGCAAAAAGCTTCTGGCAGGATTTCCCTTCCATGGAGGACGACTCTTCGGAGAGGATCTGGATAAATATATTCAGACTATTTCAAATGGCAAGAGTACCCTTTTACCGGTCAAAAAGACATTCCGGGCTCCTACATTTAGAAGGCAGCTTTTTCCTGTCTCGGGGCCCTCTAATTCCAGGCAGTATCGACGGCCGCCTGCGCGATCCAACGGTAACAGTAGATCGCAGGGACAAACCCCTGGGGGTAAGAAGCCGTGGTATCGCAAACCGTCAAAGACAGCCCCTAAGTCTGCCTTATGAAGGGGCGCCCCCACTCTCACGGGTGGGGGGAAGGCTTCGTCTCTTCTCAGAAGTTTGGGAAGCCAAGATCCCCGACAATTGGGTCCGGGCATCTGTAACCACAGGTTACAGACTGGAGTTTCTAAGGTATCCTCCGCCTCATTTTCAAGAATCAAGGCTACCAAGGGATCCAGCAAGGAAGGCCTCAATGCTGGCAGCTTTGGATCACCTGCTTTGCCAGGACGTAATTATAGAAGTGCCAGCCCAAGAGCAAGGCCTAGGTTTCTATTCCAATCTCTTTGTCATACCAAAGCCCAACGGCGATGTCAGGCCAATTTTGGACCTAAAGAGGTTAAACGGTTATCTAAGGGTGCGGTCCTTCCGGATGGAATCCATCCGGTCAGCAGCCGCCGCGCTTCAGAAGGACGATTTTCTGGCCTCCATAGACATAAAAGATGCTTACCTTCATGTACCAATCTTTCAGTCGCATCAAAGGTTTTTACGCTTCGCGGTCGGGCAGCGACACTTCCAATTCAGGGCGCTCCCTTTCGGGCTGGCCACGGCCCCCCGGGTATTCACGAAGATCCTAGCCCCAGTTCTGGCCAATTTAAGAATCCAAGGAGTCACAGTCCTAGCATACTTGGACGACCTTTTAATTATAGATCATTCACGGACGGGTCTGCAGAAGGCAGTAAACCTCACGGTTCGGTACCTCGAAGAATTCGGCTGGGTCCTAAACCAGGGAAAGTCAGCATTCCAGCCTACAAAGCAGTTGGAATACCTCGGCATGAGGTTAGACACGGAACGTCAAAAGGTGTTCCTGCCCCTTGTAAAGATCAGGGCGATCAAGGGGTTGGTTCAGTTGGTTATAAACAAGAAAAGACCAACTATTCGCCTGTGTATGCGATTACTAGGCAAGCTAGTGGCCACATTCGAGGCAGTACCATACGCTCAGATCCACACTCGCGTCCTACAGGCAGCCATTCTAGCAGCCTGGGGCAAGAGGGCACATGCCTTAGAGTCCCCTTTGACGCTATCATCAAGGGTCCGACAAAGCCTGGCCTGGTGGTTGAACCCTCAGAACCTTCTAAAGGGAAGATCCTTCAGCCCTGTTGTCTGGAAGGTAGTTACCACAGACGCCAGCCTGGCAGGCTGGGGGGCGGTCTTCGAGGGGTTCTCCCGCCAGGGAACTTGGGTGAAAGCAGAGAGGCAGCTCCCCATCAATATCTTGGAAATCAGAGCTGCTCGCCTAGCCCTGTTGGCATGGACCTCCAGATTAAAGGGGTTCCCGGTGAGAATCCAGTCAGACAATGCCACGGCGGTGGCATACATAAACCACCAAGGGGGAACCAGGAGCCAGGCCGCTCAAAGGGAAGTGAACTTGATTTTTCAATGGGCAGAGGTTCATGTACCCTGCATTTCAGCGATATTCATTCCCGGAGTGGACAACCTGCAGGCAGACTTCTTAAGTCGCCAGAGTCTGTTGCCAGGGGAGTGGTCTCTGCATCCCCAGGTCTTTCAGACAATCTGCCAGAGGTGGGGAACGCCAGACGTAGATATAATGGCATCCAGGTTCAACAAGAAACTAGACAGGTTCGTGTCGCGAGCGAGGGATCCTATGGCCTGCGGAACCGATGCGTTGGTTTGCCCTTGGCATCAATTCAAACTTCTATATGCATTTCCTCCACTACAGTTACTCCCCCGCCTGTTGCGCAAGATCAGAGTGGAGCACAAGCCAGTCATTCTAATAGCTCCAGCTTGGCCCCGGAGGGCTTGGTACTCGCTAGTCCTGAATATGGCAGTGGGAGACCCTTGGACTCTTCCGCTACAACCAGACCTACTCTCACAAGGTCCGATCCTCCACCCTACATTACAGCGTCTAAATTTGACGGCCTGGAGGCTGAATCCCTGATTCTCAGGGGTAGGGGTCTGTCTAGGCAGGTAATCCCTACCCTGATTAAGGCTAGAAAGCCGGTCTCCAGGGTAATTTATTACAGGGTGTGGAGGAACTATATAGGCTGGTGTGAATCCAAAAGATGGAATTGCCGCAAATATACTATTGATAGGGTGTTAAGTTTTCTCCAGCTAGGAGTGGATAAAGGCCTGGCACTAAGCACAATCAAAGGACAGATCTCGGCTCTGTCAGTGTGGTTTCAGAGGCCGCTGGCCACCCACTCGCTGGTAAAGACCTTCTTACAGGGGGTCTTGCGTATTAATCCTCCTGTCAAGTCACCAATTTGTCCTTGGGACCTAAATCTTGTCCTGTCCACTCTACAGAAACAGCCTTTTGAGCCTTTGGCTGAGATTCCTTTACTCTTACTGACAAGAAAATTGGTTTTCTTGGTCGCCATAGTTTCGGCCAGGAGAGTGTCAGAATTAGCAGCCTTATCATGTAAGGAACCATATCTTGTTCTGCATAAGGACAGGGCAGTTCTCCGGCCCCATCCTTCCTTTCTACCAAAGGTTATATCCAAATTTCACTTAAACCAGGATTTGGTACTTCCATCCTTCTTTCCAAAACCTACGTCTAGAAAGGAGGGGTTGCTGCATACCTTGGATATTGTCCGGGCCATGAAGGCCTATCTTAAAGCTACAGAAAAGATCCGGAAAACAGATGTGTTATTCGTTCTACCAGATGGCCCCAAGAAGGGGCAGGCAGCTGCAAAATCCACCATCTCAAGATGGATTAGACAATTAATCATTCAAGCCTACGGGTTGAAGAGGTTGCCTCCTCCGTTGTCGGTAAAGGCCCATTCTACCAGGGCCATGGGCGCCTCTTGGGCAGCACACCATCAGATCTCTATGGCTCAGATATGCAAGGCGGCAACGTGGTCATCAGTCCACACGTTTACAAGGTTTTATCAACTAGACGTGAGAAGGAATGCGGATTCTGCCTTTGGACAGGCAGTACTACAGGCTGCAGTTTGAAATCCTCGGGATCAGAAACACCCTTGGTTATAGAAAAAAAAAAAAAAAAAAAGTTTTTTCTTGACTAAGTTGGAATTATTATTATGATTTGAGTTTATCTCTAAATTGAATCCTTCTTTGGAAGATGTCTCCCTCCCCTCATTAAAGCATTGCTTTCGGACATCCCACATAGTAATGAATATGCCGCTCTGTGTCCCGTGATGTACGAGAAAGAAAAAGGGATTTTTAAATACAGCTTACCTGTAAAATCCTTTTCTTGGAGTACATCACGGGACACAGAGCTCCCACCCCTCTTTTGGGTGACCATTTTGGGAGGCATACTGCTTGCTACAAAACTGAGGGACTCCCTCTAGGGGAGGGGGTTATATAGGGAGGGGACTTCCTGTTTGAAGATTGCCAGTGTCCACACCTGAAGGTACTCCATATAACCCACATAGTAATGAATATGCCGCTCTGTGTCCCGTGATGTACTCCAAGAAAAGGATTTTACAGGTAAGCTGTATTTAAAAATCCCTTTTTCTCCATTTAAAACCAATGATGGGGCACTGATGCTGGGACATTTTCTACACCCACTGGCCACAGTCCAACTGCCCCCCCGCCCCCCCCCCCCCAAAGCTTGAAGGACAGTTAATTGGCCCTTTTGCTTAGACTATAGGAGCAACAAAAAAAAGGTTGGTATTTTAGTGGTTAAACTGACCTCATTTACAGACCGAAGTTCATCCTTTTTGCTCTGAAAGAAGCGCTGAGCAGCAAAGGGTTGCCTTTTTATTTTTTTGTCAGCTGTGAGCAGAGAACGGCTCTGCACTGAATTGTGGAAATGCCAGATTAAAGGAGTTGTAAGCCTTTTTGTACCTGAACCCGATCATTCCAGTGGCGGGAAAGAGCACAGCAGCTCCAGCTGCTGTTTTGGGTCCTCATTGGATAGAGTGATAGCAGCAGGAGCCATTGGCTCCCGCTGCAGTCAATCAAATCCAGTGACATGGTAGGCGGGGCTGAGTTCTGTCTGTGTTAATGTACGCAGCAGCAGGACTCGAGAGTGTGCCTGCACGAGTGCCCTTCGTGGTGGCACTCAAAAAGGAGGAGCCAGGACCGCCATGGGGGGGACCCCAGAAAAGGATCGGACCACTCTGTGCAAAACCCATATATATATATATATATATATATATATATATATATATATATATATATATATATATATATATATATATATATATATATATATATTCTTTACAATCCTTTAAAAGCCAGTGAGGGGGGTTTAATCGAGATTGCAATTTGTTAGCAATCAATTGTGCAGCTCTAGTGGGCAGATAAGTCTCCAGCGAGGTCACAAACTCCAATGCAAAAAAAAAACCACACAAACATTTGGGCTTGAGTTGTACTTTAAGTACATAAATGCAGTGTTTGGGTTTGTGTGTATATCATACAAAACGGTGTCCGGACTCCTGTCTTTAAAACTGCTCCTTTTTTTAAGCTGTCTTAAATCAGAAAACACTAAACATTGTATTACATACTAGTATAGGCATGTGTATGTTTCTCATAAGGCGTGTTCCCTTCGCAACCATGTATATTGTTTGCAGTGAGCGAAACCTAAAAAAAAACATGAAACGTTAAACGTGTACTGAGAAAAATGTGGAGACTGCCAATGCTATTTTTTTCCTAAAAATGCTAGGTGCCTTTTTGTCATAATTAAATGGCCTAAAGGTGTCATTAAATTTACATAATTAAGAACTGTCAATATGTGCTGTATTACATGCTGTTTATGCTCGCTCAGTCACTATGGGATTCATTTTCTGTAATCTGCAAAAAATAAAATGGGTTAAAGCTGCTGTTCACTGTCCTTTCCTCCTTATCTGTGTCCCCACTGCAGCCTGAGATTTTGTAGACAAGTCATTGCCACATCTACTGAGCATGCTCCAGTTTTAGTTCCCTTCTATGTGCATCCCACATGGCTATAGAGACACATGTGGGTGTATACACAGTCCGATCCCTCCCTCCCCCTCTGTCGTCTAAACCATCTAACACAATGAGGATGGTAGATTACATGATGATTGATGGAGGGTTCACTTCCCTGTAACTCTAAGCAAATACATACAGTAGACACAGGCTGGCGGGACATCAAACATGCTGCGATTGGGAGAACCTCCCCATAGATGGTCCACACCAATAATATATTTGATATTAATTATGTATTTTTCCTTTGTATTCCGAAGGTGTTTTTTTTTTGAACATGTGATCAAAAGCAAAGGACAAGAAGCTCCTCCCGCTGATGTTACCTTACAGACAGGCTGGGAAAGAGCTGGGCTATATGACAGCTGTATAAAAAGTGTGTGTGTGTGTGTGTGTGATTCTGCACATATGGGTAGGGGAAGCCGAAAAGCGGGTGCCGGCCAATGGATGTCCGCTACCTGCCAATCTCAAGGCGAGAGGCTGGACAGAGCTCTGCCTATGTAAACAGAGATCCATGTCCTGTCAGGAGAGAGAGGAGACCGATCTGTGTCTTTTGTACATAGGGACACAGCATCGGTCACCTCCCCCAGTCACCCCCCTCCCCCCACACAGTTAGAACACACCCAGGATACACATTTAACCCCTTCCATGCCCCCCCTAGTGTTAACCCCCTTCACTGCCAGTCACATTTATACAGTAATCGGTGCATTTTTATAGCACTGATCGCAGTATAAATGTGAATAGCGCCAAAAATGTGTCAAAAGTGTCCGATGTGTCCACCATAACGTCGCAGTCCCAATAAAAATCGCAGATCGCCACCATTACTAGTAAAAAAAAATAATAATGAATAATAATTCTGTCTCCTATTTTGTAAGCGCTATAACTTTTGCGCAAACCAGTCGCCTTTTGCGATATTTTTGGTAGAAAAAAAAAAATGTAGAATAATACGCATCGGCCTAAACTGAGAAAAAAAAATGTTTAAAAAAAAAAAAAAAATGGCTATTTATTATAGTAACAAGTAAAAAATATTTTTCAAAATTGTCGCTCTTTTTTATTTGTTTATAGCGCAAAAAATAAAAACCGCAGAGATGATCAAATACCACCAAAAGAAAGCTCTATTTGTGGGGAAAAAAGGACGCCAATTTTGTTTGGGAGCCACGTCGCACGATCGCGCAATTGTCAGTTAAAGCGGCGCAGTGCCAGAAGCTGAAATTTCACCTGGTCAGGAAGGGGGTATAAGTGCCCAGTAAGGAAGTGGTTAAGGATCTCAAAAAATTCATTACAGAGGTTAAACCTCCAGCAGTTCCTTATGGAAGTCCCTCTCCCATAGCTTCACCTAGATCGGAAGTTGCAGCAGGGTCACATGAGTCGGTGAGAGCGGGCAGCAGCGCAGCTAATGTTATGGCCAGTGATAGCTCGGACCCAGAACAGGAGAAGGGGAGAGGAAAAAAGAAAGGGACCAAATTGCAAATTATCGCTAGAGGATGTGGATGATTTGCTTGGGGCCATTTATGAAACTTTGGAGATTGAACATGAAAAAGAACAACCTTCCAAATATGACCTGATATACGAAGGTCTGAGGAAGAAAAATTCCAAAGTATCCCCAGTTCATCCGGTGATGTCGGACACCGTGAAAAACGAATGGACAGATCCAGAAAAGAAACCATTCTTTGCGGCTAGTCACAAGAAGCGATTTCCTTTTAGTGACGATCCAAAACAAGTATGGAACAAAAATCCAAAATTGGATGCACCACTTTCCAAAGTCTCTAAAAAAAATACTTCATTAGCTTTTGAAGACATGGGACACCTAAAAGATGCCATGGCTAAAAAGGGAGATATCATCCTAAATAGAGCTTGGGAGACAAATGTCACCAGCCTAAAACCAGCGCTAGCCACCACATGTGTGGGTTATCCCAATTGCAAGATCATATTAAAAATGGGACACCTAGGGAGGAGATTTTGAAGACTCTTCCAGTGCTCTCCAAGGCAGTCGGTTACATTGCGGATGCATCTGCAGAGTCTATTAAACTGGCAGCAAGGTCAGGAGTACTAGCTGACGCAGCAAGATGTGCGATTTGGATGAAAACCTGGACAGGTGATGCTGCATCCAAAACAAGTATGTGCATTCTACCATTCATCGGTGATTTTCTTTTTGGTTCAGGCCTAGACGAGGCCTTGGAAAGAACAGCAGATAAGACCTTACCTGCTGAAAAACGCAAACCTCCACACAAGTTTTTTTTCTTGGACGAAGAGATCGTCCCCAAGAAGAAAAGAGTACCCTAAGAAAAACTGTACGGGTCACAAAGGGAAAACAAAGCGTAATCCACTCTTTGGTTCTTCTAACCAAGCCACCAAAAAGTGACCACCAAGTGCTTGTAGGGGGAAGACTGGCTACCTTCCTACCTCAATGGCAGAAGACGACAGCCAATCAATTTTATTTTAGATTTTTTTTTGCTACTCCCTGGAATTCAATTGTCACCCTCCAGAGAGATTCCTATTAACAAAACTTCCCAGAGATTCAGAAAAAGCCAAAGCTCCTCCTCTATTGCTAGGGGAGGTGGTGGACCAAAATGTCCTTGACCCAGTTCCAGAGAAGGGGGAAAAAAAGGGTTTTTTACTCATGTTTTGGCCATCAAAAAACTTTCCGGAAGTTTTGATTGATACTGAATCTCAAGCCCTTGAACCAAGCGATCCAATACAACATTTTTTGCATGGAGTCCATATTCTCGGTCAAAAACGTTCTTCAACCAGAAACGTTCATGGCGACCATGGATCTGAGACACATCTCCACATTCCCAGTCGAGAAGAATCCCAGAGATATCTAAGGTTAGCGGTGGAGATGGAGGGAAAGGAATACCACTTCCAGAGCAGAGCTCCCCCTTTCGGGTTATCCTCGTCACCAAGGTGTTAGCGGAAGCTCTGGCCCCCCTAAGGTTAAAGATGACCGTAATGCCGTACTTGGACGACCTACTGTTCACAGCACCATCAGAGGCGCAGCTGGTAAGATCTTACCGAATCGCAGCTATGGCTAAAATCACTGGGTTGGATTCTAAACTTAAAAAAATCAAACCTGCGTCCCACTCAGAACATACGGTTCTTGGGGTATCTACTCAACTCCGTAGAGCAGAAGACGTCCCTCCCAGAGGAGAAGATCCAAAATCTAGTCAAGGAGGTGATTTCTATACAGAACAACCTCCTGATAACCACCCGAGAACTTATGTCGGTGTTGGGTTTGATGACATCATCAATACCAGCAGTCCAGTGGGCAAAGTACCATCCAAGGCCACTTCAAGTATTTTCTCTTAAGAAACCAAAGAGAAGATCTGGACAAGTCGGTATTACTCTCAACCTCTGTAAAGAAGTCACTATAGCGGTGGAGGATCCACACAAACCTAAATCGGTGTCTGGCTTGGTCGTTTCCGATCTCACGGAAATTGACCACAGACGCAAGCAGTTGGGGTTGGGGAGCTCACCTAGCATGGCAACCTGTTCAGGGGAGATGATCCCCGGAAGAAGCCAAGTCATCCTCGAACTAGAGAGAGCTTATGGCGATAGCCAAGGCCATAGAATTTTTTCAGAACTGAGAAGTTGTCACACCCTGATACACTCAGACAATGCCACAGCATTGATTGGGGATGTGGCTATGCCTATGGGCAGAAGGGAACCTACTGTCACTATGAGCAGTCCATCTAAAAGGAGAAGACAACCAAGTAGCGGACTTTCTCAGCCGCCTGGAGATCTCCCAAGAGGAATGGGTATTGCACCTGGGGGTGTTCAGGGAAATTACAGCCCGCTGGGGAGTCCCAAACAGATCTGTTTGCCTCTCGGAAGAATGCTCAGGTAAAGTGTTTCTTCTCGCTAAACCAGCAAGATCAACCTCCTGGGATAGATGCTCTCCAGAATCCTTGGAACTTCAAAATATGCCATGCCTTCCCTCCGGTTCATCTGATTCCACGGGTGGTAAAAGTTTCTGTAGGAACAGACAAAACTTATACTAATCGCACCATACTGGCCCAAGAGAGCCTGGTTTTCTCAACTCGGTCTCTCGGCAGAAGAGCTGTGGCTTCTACCTCACAGGACAGACCTGATGTCAGGGTCCCCTGACAGGCCTAAAACAAAGTTTCAAATGGGCGGCCTGGTTACTGAGAAGGACCTCTTGATATCAAAAGGACTCTGAGAAGGTATTGGCAATGCTTCTGAGCGCCATGAAGCCAAATACCAGAGCCATTTACAAAAAGATCTAGAGAAAGTTTAACAGTTGGTGCACTGAAAACCATAGACCAAAAATATATACACCAACCATCCTTGAATTTTTACAGCAAGGCGCTGATAAAGGGCTAGCGCTCAGTACACTGAAAGTTCAGATTGCAGTGCTGTCGGTGTATCTGGAAAGGACACTACAAGAGGACCCGTTTGTCTCTTGTTTTTTGCAGGGCATTGGCAAAATACAAAAAACCCAAGACACAAATATCCCACATGGGATTTATCAGTGGTGCTAAGGGGGATCATCAAACCCTCCCTTCGAGCCACTGCAAGAGACATCTTTAAGATTATTGACTCTAAAAACTGTTTTTCTTGTTGCCATCACAACGGCACATAGGGTAAGAGAAATACAGGCTTTCTGTTAGAGAAACTTATTTGAAGATCCATGACGATCGAGTAGTCCTTCAAACAGATCCAGGATTTACTCCAAAAGTGACGTCAACTTTTCATAAATCCCAGGATATAGTTTTACCTTCATTTTGCAATTCACCAAAAAACAGCAAAGAGCAAGAATTAAGTTTCCTGGACGTCAGGTGTCTACTTCAATATTTAGAAGTTACCAATAAATTTAGACCATCAGATGCTCTATTCATCTTGTACGCAGGCCAACTGAAGGGCAAACAAGCATCCAAAAAGACAATTGCCAGATGGATCAAGGCAGCTATACTAGAATGTTGGTGTTATGGAGAAAACACTGCCAAAAGAACTTAATGCTGATTCTACAAGGTCTTCAGCAGGATCACAGGCAGAAAATGCAGGAACCACTCCAGAACAAATCTGCAGGGCTGCAACCTGGTCAAGATTCTCGACCTTTGTTCAGCATTAGACTGGATCTGATTTCCAGCCAGGACCAGGCGTTTGGTAGGAAAGTCCTCCAAGCCGTTGTCCCACCTTAGATCTGGTGAGTTCTTAGTTATCCTTTCAAGGGCTGACTTGGAAGACGCATTGGGGAAAAAAGCAGAGTTGGCTTCATACCGGTAACTCCATTTCCAGTAGTCTTCCAAGGCAGCACGATCCCACCCTAAAATGTCTAACCGTGTGGGGTTGTGTATTCTGTATCGTTTCAGATTCCGGCCTTTGGTTCTCGGGGATGACTGACCAGGGACCTGAGGGAGCGCCTCTTAAAGGGAGGAAAATTTGGGCAACGTGTTTCCTAATTGTGAGGAGGAGCTCCATCTCTCAAGGGCTGTCTTGGACGACTACTGGAAACAGAGTTACCGGTAAGAAACTAACTGCCTTTTCTGATCACAAAAAAAAGCTTAACGATAAACGTCGATAAACACTCAAACGTGGTTCATCAGCGTTTTTTTTTTTTTTTTTTTTTTTTTTTTAGCATTTTTGATCCATTAAAAAAAAAAACACAGCAACGCGGAAAAACGCTAAAAAAAGCTATTGCAAAAACATGAAAAAGCGCTAAGACTTGCTGAAAAGCTACTGGCGTTTTTTACAATATTACTTTAATGTCCAGTGTGCATGGAGCAGCCTAAAGCCTCGTACACATGATGAAAATATTGGCTGCTTTTTTTAAAAAAAAATTTACATGCTAGTCTCCTTTTTGAAAAATCAAGAGGTTACTAAAGTTACGAAAAGTCTTTTTATATGACAGAATACAACTTAGGAAGTGATGCAATGTGCTGTGCTGTATGGTAATATACTCCTCCTTCATTTCAAAGCATGCATGGTCTTAAGAGGTCACTCAATTTTTTTCAGACGAATACTGATTACACCAAAATCATATGGGGAAAAAAAATTGTGCTTGTTCCATTCAGACAATTTCCAATGACCTGGAGTGAACGGCCCTCTAAAGATTATCATGCGATCTATTTGAAATCTGAATTTTTTTTCATTCGATTTTTCTCATCTGTATTAGGCATAAGTTGATATACATTTAAATCATGGGAGGTACGAAGGTGGTTTACTTGCTGCTGGAACCTTGCAGGAATGTAAAGGTTAAGACACATGCAAGACAAAAGCATAGATCTATTGATTTATGACTTTTGACAGTGATGGTTTAGGAATTCTGTTGCATGTGGAATTATTCAATAAAATGGTGCACTGAGTAGTGTCACAGCTGGAGCGTGCAGTAAGCAATACCTTAACTTGGATTACAGTAAATAGGTTTTTGGTTTCGGTGGCTTGCTACACCTTTATACAATCTGTATTGACCGTACTGAAATAATACAAATGCCACATCTTCAATGTTATTCTTGGAAGGGAAAGCTTCCAAGCTGATACCCGGAGGGCAGTGCGACAATCATGTTAACCACACTAGAAATCTGAGTGTGGGGACACTCTGTAGTGTCTTAAGTAGAAATTGTAGAGCAAGAAGAACAATGAACAATGTGGGATCCTTTGTTTTTAATAGCTGTACAGGGAGTGCAGAATTATTAGGCAAGTTGTATTTTTGAGGATTAATTTTATTATTGAACAACCATGTTCTCAATGAACCCAAAAAACTCATTAATATCAAAGCTGAATATTTTTGGAAGTAGTTTTTAGTTTGTTTTTTGTTTTAGCTATTTTAGGGGGATATCTGTGTGTGCAGGTGACTATTACTGTGCATAATTATTAGGCAACTTAACAAAAAACAAATATATACCCATTTCAATTATTTATTTTTACCAGCGAAACCAATATAACATCTCAACATTCACAAATATACATTTCTGACATTCAAAAACAAAACAAAAACAAATCGGTGACCAATATAGCCACCTTTCTTTGCAAGGACACTCAAAAGCCTGCCATCCATGGATTCTGTCAGTGTTTTGATCTGTTCACCATCAACATTGCGTGCAGCAGCAACCACAGCCTCCCAGACACTGTTCAGAGAGGTGTACTGTTTTCCCTCCTTGTAAATCTCACATTTGATGATGGACCACAGGTTCTCAATGGGGTTCAGATCAGGTGAACAAGGAGGCCATGTCATTAGTTTTTCTTCTTTTATACCCTTTCTTGCCAGCCCTGCTGTGGAGTACTTGGACGCGTGTGATGGAGCATTGTCCTGCATGAAAATCATGTTTTTCTTGAAGGATGCAGACTTCTTCCTGTACCACTGCTTGAAGAAGGTGTCTTCCAGAAACTGGCAGTAGGACTGGGAGTTGAGCTTGACTCCATCCTCAACCCGAAAAGGCCCCACAAGCTCATCTTTGATGATACCAGCCCAAACCAGTACTCCACGTCCACCTTGCTGGCGTCTGAGTCGGACTGGAGCTCTCTGCCCTTTACCAATCCAGCCACGGGCCCATCCATCTGGCTCATCAAGACTCGCTCTCATTTCATCAGTCCATAAAACCTTAGAAAAATCAGTCTTGAGATATTTCTTGGCCCAGTCTTGACGTTTCAGCTTGTGGGTCTTGTTCAGTGGTGGTCGTCTTTCAGCCTTTCTTACCTTGGCCATGTCTCTGAGTATTGCACACCTTGTGCTTTTGGGCACTCCAGTGATGTTGCAGCTCTGAAATATGGCCAAACTGGTGGCAAGTGGCATCTTGGCAGCTGCACGCTTGACTATTCTCAGTTCATGGGCAGTTATTTTGGGCCTTGGTTTTTCCACACGCTTCTTGCGACCCTGTTGACTATTTTGAATGAAACGCTTGATTGTTCGATGATCACGCTTCACAAGCTTTGCAATTTTAAGAGTGCTGCATCCCTCTGCAAGATATCTCACTATTTTTGACTTTTCTGAGCCTGTCAAGTCCTTCTTTTGACCCATTTTGCCAAAAGAAAGGAAGTTGCCTAATAATTATGCACACCTGATATAGGGTGTTGATGTCATTAGACCACACCCCTTCTCATTACAGAGATGCACATCACCTAATATGCTTAATTGGTAGTAGGCTTTCGAGCCTATACAGCTTGGAGTAAGACAACATGCATAAAGAGGATGATGTGGTCAAAATACTCATTTGCCTAATAATTCTGCACTCCCTGTATTGGTCAGATCAGTTTGCTTTCTGGGAATGGTAAACACTCAGAGGTATGCTTGCATAAGGTGATGGTGAAATATTTATACCTAGTCGTCTTCATGGAAATCTGAGCAGACTATGTATGTAGTGTTCCTTTTTAATAGTACTGAAAATATTATACAGGATTTATATAGCACCAACAGTTTGCGCAGCACTTTACGATATAAAGGGAGACAATACAGCAACAATACAATTCAATACAAGAGGGTTAGGAGGGCCCTGCTCCTGCGAGATTGCAATCTCATATAAAAGAAGATATATTTTAAAAATGTTGTGACTTCATACTGTGCAAAGCAGCTCCGAAAAACCAGTATTGTGCGGATTTAAGGATGTGCACATCCTTCGAGTGTTTCATGTTCAGACTCGTTGCATTGAGTCTTGGTACTGGCTGAAGGCTCCAGGCACTATTGAGAATGTAAGAACTCTGGTTTACATTGTAGTTGCATGTCAGGGGGACAAAATAACTCGTACTTGTGTGCAGCCTGTTTTAAGTCTATTCTGTATTAAATGTTTGCATTATTCTTCGAAATGTCTTGTAACAACTACCCTTACTCTAGTGCAGTGGTCCTCAAACTGCAGCCCTTTGCTTGCTTTTATCCACCCCGGGGGCACTATTTTTTCCTCTGATGCCAACAATGGAGCATAGCTACCCTCCCTCCACTGACCCCAATGAAGGAGCACAATTCCTCCCAATGACACCAACCATTGGGTCTAATAACCTCAATGATTGGGCACAATTTCTCCCAGTAATACCAATGACTGGGCATAATTCCTCCCACTGACACCAAAGATGGGGCATTGTTTTTGTATTTTTTTCCACTGATGTCGGGACCTTTCTGCTCCCAATGGGCCACAATCTGGCCCCCCTAAAAGTCTCAAGGCCCTTGCCCTTTGTTAGTGGTTGTAAACCCAGGCCAAAAAAAACCCTGCAAGACGAAGGCATAATGAGCATAGCATACTAGCTCATTATGAATTTCTTACCTGAGATTGAAGCCCCCGCATACATTCCATTGCTTCAGTTTGCCCCAGTGCGCATGTGCCGATGACATTGGCACATGAAGGGCACAGGTGATATCTCCTAAACATGCAGGTTCAGGAGATATCCTGGGTAGCTACTGGTAAGCCTTAATATTGGCTTACCTGCTGTAGCATAAAGTGTTTCCAACAACTTTAAGAAAGTTTGGTGATCCCTGCTCTAGTGTATGGAACAACATATTACACTTTGGTAATGGTAGCCCCCTGTATAATCTGTACAGTCAGCATGTTTTGCTATTATACCTATTGATTGCTATTATACCTATTGATGAGCTATATCATTTTATTCTCTTGACAATGCAATTTAAAACCATTTCCCTGAGCCATGCTTTATTTGCCAGACGTGTGTGTGTGTGTGTGTGTTTTTTTTTTTTTTTTTTTATACTTGACAACTATTTTAAAATGATTGTAAACGCTCAAGTTTGCATATTTTTTTTTTTTTTTTTTTTATTAACAAACCTGTTATACTTGCCTCCTCTGTGCAGTTGGTTTTGCACAGAGCAGCCCGGATCCTCCTTTTCTTGGGTTCCTCTTTGCTTCTCCTAGCCCCACCCTCTTTTAATTGCCCCTCAGCCAGCAGCTTGCTACAGGGGGCACCCAAGCCATGTCGGAGCTCCGTGTATTCATTAAAATGATCTAACCTGGCCCCGCCCTTCTCTCCCTGTTTGGCTGACTGACTTGACAGCTGTGGGAGCCAATGGCACCGCTGCTCTGGGATTGTGGACATTGCTGGAGACAGAAGGGGCTCGGGTAGGTAATTGGGGGAGGGCTGCTACACACAGATTTTTTTTATCTTAACCACTTGAGGACCGCCTCCTGCACATTTACGTCGGCAGAATGGCACGGCTGGGCACAGGCACGTACCTGTACGTCCCCTTTAAGTGCGACTCGGTCCGAAGCTCTGCGGAGCTGAAGAACAGGGAGAGGTGTGTGTGTGTGTGTGTGTAAACACACCTTCCCCGTTCTTCACAGTGGCAATGTCACTGATCGTCTATTCCCTGATATAGGGATAGGCGATCAGTGATGTCACACGTCCAGCTCCGCCCCCCTGCAGTTAGAAACATATACGAGGTCACGCATAACCCATACAGCGCCCCCTAGTTAACTACTAAACTGCAATTGTCATTTTCACTGTAAACAATGCATTTTTTTGCTGTGAAAATGACAAGGGTCCCAAAAATGTGTCAAAATTGTCTGATGTGTCTGCCATCATGTCGCAGTCACGAAAAAAATCGCTGATGGCCACCATTAGTAGTAATAAATGTTTTTTAATAAAAATGCCATAAAACTATCCCCTATTTTGTAAACGCTATGAATTGTGCGCAAACCAATCGTTAAATGCTTATTGCGATCTTTCTTCTACAGATTTTTGGTAAAAAAAAAAAAAAAAAAAAAAAAAAAAGAATACATATCGGCCTAAACTGAGACAAAAAAAATATTTTTTATATATCTTTTTGGGGTATTTATTATAGCAAAAAGTTAAAAATATTGTTTTTTTTAAAAAAAATTACTCTATTTTTTGTTTATAGCGCAAAAAATAAAAACCAGAAGTGATCAAATACCACCAAAAGAAAGCTGTATTTGTGGGGAAAAAAGGACGTTTTCAGTTAAAGCGACGCAGTACCGAATCGCAAAAACTGGCCAGGTTTATATGCTAATAACAGAGAAACAAAGCACCAGAGAGAAACAGCACTTGGACCCCTTTCACACTGGGGTGTTTTTCAGACACTTTAGCGTTAAAAAAAAAAAACACATGTAAAGCGCCTGAAAGAAACTGCATCTGCAATTCCAATGTGAAAAGTCCTGCAAGCAGCTTCTTTGCAGCGCTTTAGGAGCGTTGAATACACCGCTCTTAAATCGCCCCTTCCAATTGATGCGCTTTTTTTAACGCCAAAGCGCCTGGAAAAAAGCCCCCGCGTGAAAGGGGTCTTAGCGGAGCTTTTACCAGCGTTTTTTGAGTGCTGGCAGTGTGAAAGGGCTCTGAAAGCACTCAGGCTTTCACATTGGGATTGCAGATGAGGCTTCTTTCGGGCGCTTTTTTTAACGCCAAAGCGCTTGGAAAAAAGTCCCAGTGTGAAAGGGGTCTTAGAGCTTTGAAGAGAGGCAAGTAAACACTACAGATATGTGCTTTGCTCAGATTCCATCACTGAGGTTTCCCACTAACTTTAAGCCAAGTACAATGCCTATGATGGATTTATTTATATATTCATAACAATGCTCCACAAAACCAAAATTCCTAAGTTGATAACATTATAACCAGTGCCGTAAAGCATTGCAAGGCTAACCGTTACAAGCATGACTCCCAAAGACAGGGGCATGATGGGACTTGTAGTTCTGCAACCTATGGAGGGTCACAGGTTGGACACGCATGTCTTGGGGCATGTGTTTTTGATTTTTGCACCCCCAGTTTTGACCCAGCCAGTAGATATACTGTATACAATAGCTCCATGCATGTTTATTCAGTTGGGTTAGTTTGCATGATACCGATGAGTATCATTTCGGGGATTATACATGAAAACAGTGCTGATAAGCTTCTTGTTGCCCATATTGGCTACTCAGATTCCCCTGTATGTAGTTAAACATTGGAATTGTGATTGGTTGCTATGGGTAAGAAACTTTACATACATTACATTTGTTTCAGAATGCCAGGTTTGTATAATGAGTATTGATTCATTTTCTCAAATAGGATATATTTCAATTATTGTGCATAAATTGCTTTTGTAAAGTTTAATACGTTTTTTATCTGTGTTTTTAATAATTATTTTCTATAATGGGATTGAATTAAGAATACACTTGGGTTTGTTTAGTCTGCTTGGATGCTTAGTCTCCTGATATTCCTGTACATGACCAATGTTAGTGTTGCTGTGTGCAGAAGGGAAGGAGGGTGGAATGGAGTCTTCTCTTGAAAAGAAAGAGCTTCAATGGATATTGATCCTATCATGCCCTCTTCCTCCTCCTGTCCAGCTTTCTACAGCAGGAGGTGACACAAAGCTTTTATGTGATCAAATTACTAGATCATTACAGAAACCACCTCCTTTGCCACAGCTTCAGTGGCAGGAAACTCAAGAATTAATTCCTGATACTATTCTTTCCAGAAATATAGAAATATTTTTTACTGTGTGATGTGCATGATTTTTGTCTTCTACATTTTAGAATTTGTATCTTTTAAAACATAAAAAGTAAAAACAATATTGCAAGCTGCATTTATAAAGTGTATTTTTAGTTGCTTCAGTAATATACAGGGACGTGTGGGGAAATGATTTTGTGTAGTTTTTGTAGCTTGGAAGGAAAACCTGGACTCTGGACACTAAAAGCTATTGTAATATGAATCACTGTGACAGGTCCTCCTTTATGGAGAGATGCGGGGTCAAAAAGACCCCACATCTCTCCTCCAGGCTTGAAAGCATGAGATTGTGAAAAAAAAATCACGATCTTATGCCAGCAGCCGCAATTGCGGCTTTGTTTACTTCCGGGTACCCGGGCGTGATGTCATAACATCGCGCCCGGGCCTCCGACGGTCATAGAGATAACAGGTGACCAGATGGAAATCTGTTGTGCCCTGGCCGATTCGTTTTCCGGGCACCCGATGGCACAGGAAAGCCCGGAGACGCATCGGATGACGGCGGGTGGGGGACGTCCCCTCCCGTTGCCTACAAGAACGATCAAGCGGCAGAACTGCCGATATGATAGTTCTTATGGTGCACGGAATCGCCAGCTGAAAAGAATATCTGAATGATGCCTGTAGCTGCACCCAGAGGCGGCTCTCTAATTAGGCCAATTAGGTGATTGCCTAAGGCCCCGCGCTTCCATGGGCCTCGCAATCTGCCTAAGCTGTGCGTGGGAAGTTCCCCCCGGTTGGTGTCCCCAGGGCCATCTCTAACGCGGGACAAAAGCCTGCGCTGCTGTGCCCGCAACTAGTTTTTCCTGGCGGGGACGGAACTGACTGGTCACTTGAGCACTGGCCAAAGGTCTCATGGTCAGTGGATGGCTGCACGTACTCCCCTCCCACGGCTCCCCCCCCTTTTCTGCCGCGCTCTGCAAGTCTCCTACCATGTGCAGAGCGTGGATAATGGCAGCACTGGCAGCGGTTGTTTCTCTGCTCTCTCTCCTCTGATGGACGGTCTCAGAGCTGGCGCCTGACAGTCATCGAGGAGCCAGTCTGCCACAGCCTACAGGTACTGTCTAATGGTCCTGCCCGACACTGACAGCATCCTGTAGTTAATGTCACCTCCCGAGCGATCTTACACTGTGCACTCACAGCCCTGGTATTATGCCATCCTCCGGCATATGATGCCACCTACTGACCCCCTGCCTTAATCATTCTCCTCATCATCCCTTGTTCCTGGCATACCACCACTACTTTCTATCATCTTACTTCCCACTGTCAGCTTCCTACCAACTTACCCCCTGTCATTATCTCTATCCTCATCATAAACCCCTGTGCCTAGTATCCTACTACCCCACCCCCTGTCATCTTCATCCCCCCTGCTCCACCAGCTCCTTCCACCCACACCCTGTCATCTTCATCCCCCCTGCACTGCCAGCTCCTTCTACCCACCCCCTGTCACCTTCATCCCCCCTGCACCACCAGCTCCTTCCACCCACCCCTTCATCTTCATCCCCCCCGCACTGCCACCTCCTTCCACCCACCCACCCCCTGTCATCTTCATCCCATGCACTGCCAGCTCCTTACACCCACCCCCTGTCATCTTCATCCCCTCTGCACCACCAGCTCCTTCCACCCACCCCCTGTCATCCTCATCCCCTCTGCACCACCAGCTCCTTCCACCCACCCACCCCCTGTCATCTTCATCCCCCTCTGCACCGCCAGCTCCTTACACCCAACCCCTGTCATCTTCATCCCCCCTGCACCGCCAGCTCCTTTCACCCACCCCCTGTCATCTTCATCCCCCTGCCATCTTCTTCTACCCACCCCTGCCATCTTCTTCTACCCACCCCTGCCATCTTCATCCCCCTGCACCTCTGCCAGCCTCCTACCACCCCACCCCCTGTCATCTTCATCCCCCCTGCACCACCAGCTCCTTCCACCTGCCCCCTGTCATCTTCATCCCCCCTGCACCGCCAGCTCCTTCCAACCCACCCCCTGTCATCTTCATCCCCCGCACCTCTCTGCCAGCTTCCTTCCACCCACCCTGTCATCTTCATCTCATCCCCCTCTGCACCGCCAGCTCCTTCCACCCAACCCCTGTCATCTTCATTCCCCCTGCACCGCCAGCTCCTTTCCTGTCATCTTCATCCCCCCTGCACCGCCAGCTCCTTCCACCCACCCCTGTCATCTTCATTCCCCCTGCACCGCCAGCTTCTTCTACCCACCCCTGCCATCTTCATCCCTCGTGCACCTCTCTGCCAGCCTCCTACCAATCCACCCCCTGCCATCTTCATCCCCCTGCACCTCTCTGCCAGCCTCCTACCACCCCACCCCCTGTCATCTTCATCCCCCCTGCACCACCAGATCCTTCCACCCACCCACCCCCTGTCATCTTCATCCCCTTGTACTGCCAGCTCCTTCCACCTGCCCCCTGTCATCTTCATCCACCCTGCACCGCCAGCTCCTTCCAACCCACCCCCTGTCATCTTCATCCCCCGCACCTCTCTGCCAGCTTCCTACCACCCCACCCCCTGCCATCTTCATCCCCATGCACCTCTCTGCCAGCTTCCTACCACCCCACCCCCTGCCATCTTCATCCCCATGCACCTCTCTGCCAGCCTACCACCCCACCCCCTGCCATCTTTATCCCCCTGCACCTCTCTGCCAGCCTCCTACCACCCCACTCACTGTCATCTTTATCCCCCTGCACCACTCTGCCAGCCTCCTACCACCCCCACCCCCTGTCATCTTCATCCTCCTGCACCACTCTGCCAGCCTCCTACCACCCACTCCCTATCATCTTCAACCCCCCCTGCATCGCTTTGCCAGCCTCCTACCACCCCACCCTCTGTTATCTTCATTTACCTACACCACCAGCTCCTACAACCCCACGTCATCTTCATCCCCCTACACCACTCTGCCAGCTCCTTCCACCCACCCCCAGTCATCTTCATCCACCTGCACGGCTCTGCCAGCCTCCTACTACCGTCATCTTCATCTCCGCTAAACCGCCCTGCCAGCCTGCTACCACCCCACCCCCTGTTATATTCATCCCCCACTATCAGCTTCCTACCGCCCCACCCCCACCATCATCCCAACCTCTAACAACCAATCAGTGAGCCTGGAGCAATCGGTGAGTGTGGACCACTTTTTTTTTCTTTAGATAAGTCCAGATGTGCGTTTTGTTTTTTGGAATGTTGGTGTTGAGAGGGAAATTGGTGGGGGGGCTGGGGGTGGTAGTAAAATGTTTGCCCAGGGTCCAATTCATATTGAAGATGCCCCTGGGTGTCCCCAGGCTGGCTGAGTGAGCAGACCAGAACACACCTGGGTAAAGCCATGGAGGTTTCAGCCAGCTGTAACACCCCCTCAAACGAAGAACATCTCATCAGCTGCAGCCAACAGCAGGCTCTACTGCCATCCTAGCCTTCTCCCAAAGCCTGCACCACATTGCATGGCAGGAGTTATAGTTCACCGCACACTAGACTTGCCCCACCGGTGCCTGTCCTCTGCAGAGACTACACCTTCCAGAATACACTGCAGGGTACTCAAAGCAAATGTGTCGGCTTCTCCTGCTTGTAGGGGATAGAGGAGTGTATAGAAGGATCACCTGTCTGCACTCTGTGTCTCTAGTGTTTGGTGGCTGCTGCAGCAATGTGTTGTTACCCTTTTAGCCAGTTGACATTTTGCTTGTCATTACCGTAAGTCCATCTCTTGTATAATGTTGCACAGTCTTTTTCCATTGTGGAAGTGAGTGGGGCCTCATGACTAAAATTTGCCTAAGGCCTCACAAAGCCTAGAGCCGCCTCTGGCTGCACCCATCATTCAGATATCCCCACCTCAATACCAGGATATCATATGACGGCGTGCAGTATTGAGGTGGTTAAAGACTGTGTAGGTAAGATCCAGATCTAAATCCAGAGAACGGTGAAGGCTGATAGACTGGAGGTAATAGAAGGCATTACAATTACATTTGAAGTAAACTTTTACCAGTATTGTGCATTATATTTAAAATGATCATATCCATGGGGGAAAAACAGTCTCGGCTTTTATTACTACTTTAATAGAAAAAGCTTTATATTTCCCTTCCACCCTTCATATAGCTTCATATCTGACTCCTAGATAAAATGCCCATATATCTTGTTTGAGTGTATTTTTTATATATATATTTATTTATATTACTTTCACTGTATAAATGAACCCCTTATAGTAATGATTATCTGCTCTTTTTGTACTTGTAGTGCCCCTCCCCCCATTTTGCGGGGCGTTACGCTAAAGTTAGTGGGGAATGGGAGCGTTAAGTTGCTCCCACTCACAAATTGGTTAAGTTTAGGCTGCTGTCAGTTTAGAACTGCTTTCTAGGCCAGTCTGCATGCTAGGGGAGGTGTTTTTACCCCTGGGTGATATTTGGTCGCTGGAAAGGGTTCTGACAGACCCACTTTCTCCCAGCAGCCAATTTAGAGGAGGATTTTCCCTCTGGACATGCTGGCGGCAGAGTAATATCTGTGGCAGACGCCTGAGAGAGGGGGGAGACGTTCTACGCGGGGCTCGCGTTCCAGGTGCGGCATCCGCCTTCAGGGTGCACGCATCGAGGCCTGCCTGGCCGAAGCTACGCACCAAGCGGAGCTTCACCCTGACATCGAAAGGGGCCCCAGCGGCTTGCTGGGTCCCAGATCCTAAGCTGGGAGCTGTATGGTGGGGGATTGGCTCGGGAGACCCAAAGGCAGAGGTTGTCCGCGAGGCCTAGGCGAACCGCTGGGGATCCGGTCATCACTACATGACAGGTACACTTCAACTGTCCTTTGATGACTCTAGAGAAGTGACTTACTGGGAGGATCCATTAGTTCTACCCCTTTAAAAAGTATGGAAATTCCGCCGGCCTGTGGCAGAGGCCCTAATTGCTCCCAGTGACTATAGCAAGTGAGCTGTCGGCGGCCAGGCCCAAGTTAAACGCCTGTCCGGGGCACTTTACCCACTCTGACGGGAGTGGCGACGATTAAGTGTGACTGTACTGAGAGCAAGCTGCTCTCTATAATATCCAAGGCTTGATACTGCAGTTTTCTTCCACTCATCAACCTTTCTCTATAGTGTGCCATGTTGATGTTGGCCATGTTGGGCCTTGGAATACAACTTTGAAAAGTACTCTGATGTCTGGACACTCGCTTTATTCACTTTCTACAAGTATTCTCCCCTAGACAAGTGTAATTGGTAACTTAATACGCCGACCCCAAAATCAACCAGGGGCTCCTTCGGGGGTAAGCGCTGCATACTATAAAGAGCAAATTTTTTATTTATTCTTAACCCCACTGTGACAGGCGAAGAAGAAAAAAAAAAAAGCATGCTGCTGCTATTAAAACGTTTAGGGTCTGGTTTACACCTATGTGCTTTTTTGGTGCCCTCTGCAGAAACGCGCTACCGTTTATTTAACATGGTTTCCTATGGGACACATTCATATGCTTTTTTTCAGCCACGTCCTATTTCAAAATGGTCAAGGACTTTTTTTTTTACCGCCAAACTGATTTTTTTATTTTTGGTTCAATATACTTCAATGAAGAATCTGCAGAAAAGCATGCAGTGTGTTTGCAAAATGCAAAACCCACTGCAAAAAGCACCATAGAAACGGATTAAAAGCAAACTACATAGGTGTGAACTGCACCTTATGCTGGCCATACAGATGAGAATATTTATATGAAAAACCTTTGTACGCTTGCTAAATGAAAGAATGTTGTTTGAAAATTTCACTTGCTTTTAATCATTTCTAAAATGAATGTAATTTTCCCAGGGCGTCTTTCAGGACAGCACATCGAGAGATAGTGACTCCTCCCTCTCCAACAGGAAACACCTTCTTCACAAACTTTAAAGGGAGGCCCCTCCCAGCACACTTCAGTTTTTTTGTGTTTCCTCCGACCCGGAGGGAACATCTTCTAAGAGGGGAGGTGTTTTTTTAGATCCAGGATCTGGATTGCTTCCCTCTTACCTTTTCAGGCATCTGCCTGTGAGACATCCGCTCCCCTGCTACCCGTTCGGTGACTGTAGTAGCCGGGCTCCCCTTCCGCAGGCTAGAGTGCTCAATGGAGCCATGAATGGCTGGAGATGGCGTCCGGCTGCCATTCGCGCCATTATTTTTCATTTTTTCAGCGCGGTCGCCGTGTTATTGCGTCATTTCCGGCGCTTACTAGAGGAAGGGGCGGGGCGGGAGCTGGTGCCGATTTCCGCTTCTGGGCCGGCGCAGTGACGCTATTGGTCTCCGGGAGCAGGTGTGTAAAGCCACAGGTGAAGCATGGACGCTCTGCGATGGAGACGCCAGAAAGCCCAGTGGTGGGGACAGGCACCAGCAAGACCTCGGCGGGATGCAGCACAGTAAGTCGGTCTTTCCCTATGAGTTGCTACCTTTTTTTTTCTGTCAGGTGGAGGGTCGGTCTCAAAACTTTTTTTCCCCCCCAGTGGCTTGGGGCCTGTCTGGGCACTGGATTGTATTACTTTCTTTCTTAGTGCACCTTTGAAGGGGACCTCAAATGGGAACAGGGTTCTCACTAGGGTCCCCCTGCTTTTCTTCTCTGTTTGTGTTACATGTCAGGTCTGACACTAAGAAAAAATGCCCATCATGTAGAGCTAAGATGAGTGACAGTTGGAAGAAAGCACTTTGTAAAACTTGTATTGCTTCTTTGGTTCGGGAGGAATCGGATGCCATGAGAGAGGATCTGATCTTCTCTACAAAGAAAGAACTATTGGCCACGATTCAGACTCTGCGTGACTCTTTAGTTTTGCCTTCCACCCCTCAGACCTCTACCTCCTCAATCCTCTCAAGATTCTGTAATTATTCCAGAATTAGTCATGGTGACAGATGATTTAGTTCCCAGGGAAGGTTCCTCCCCAGGTGCCCGATGATGACTCAGAGGAGTCAGAGGAAGAAATGGCAGGGCACCCCTCAAAGTTTAAACTATCTTTGGAAGAGGTAGACGGTTTAATCAGGGCCATACATGTTACGTTGGGTCTGAGCGAGGGAAAAAAGGGAACTAACCCTCCACGATCGCATGTATGCGGGTCTGGGTGAATCAAAGGGGCAGGTCATTCCGGTCCATTCAGTGATCTCGGAGACCATAATTAAAGAATGGCAGGATCCAGAGAAGAAGCCCTTTTTCCCTAAAGCACATAAAAGGCGCTTTCCTTTTGAGGAGGATCCAGCAGCAGTTTGGAATAAGGTCCCTAAGCTTGATGCGGCCTTTTCTCAGGTGTCCAGGTCTACGGACCTAGCCTTTGAGGACATGGGTGTTCTCAAGGATCCTATGGACAAGTGTATGGATCTCCTCCTCAAGAGGTCATGGCAGTCTATTATAAATGGTTTAAAGCCCGCCATGGCTACAACATGTGTTGCCCGGAATCTGGAGTTTTGGCCGATTCGTCTAAAGAGGAGATTCTGGACTCTTTCTCTACTTTAACCGCAGCAATAGCCTACATTGCGGATCCCTCGGTAGAAGCCATCAAGATGACAGCTAGGTCTGCAGCCCTGGCTAATTCTGCCAGGAGGGCACTTTGGCCAAAAACCTGGCCAGGGGACGCAGCCTCAAAGAACAAGCTTTGCGGTATCCCCTTTTCAGGAGACCTCCTGTTTGGTCCAGAATTGGATAGTATACTAGACAGGACCGCGGATACAAAAATATATTTTCCGGTTAAGAGAAAGAGGCAGCCCCCCAGACGTTTTTTTTCGTCAGCAAAGGGTGCAAGACAAGGGCAGCAAACCCCAAGGGGGTAGGAAAGGTTGGACAGCGCAGAAGGCAAAAGATAAAAAGGGAATCCTGTTCAATCCTCCTGCGCAGTCCCAGAAATCACAATGACTCCGCGGTCAGCGGAAGATTACAAAAATGTCATCCGCGGTGGTCAGAGAGAACCCACAATCGTTACATTCTGACCACCCTGTCTCTGGGTTACGATATAGAGTTTTTGGAGACTCCGCCACAAAGATTTCTGGTGACCAATTTCCCAAAGGTTCCAATAAAATCCCTGGCCATGAAATCCTCTTTAAAGAGTTAATTCAACAGGGGGTAATAGTGCAGGTGCCCCTGGCAGAACAGGGTTGGGGGTTCTATTCCCACGTTTCTGTTTCTGGTAAAAAAAAAACACCGGAATGTTCAGGATGATTTTAAACCTAAAACCCTTGAACAAATCTGTAATGTACAGAAGGTTCAAAATGGACTCGATATTTTCGGTCAGGAATCTATTGACGCCAGGATGCTTCATAGCATCAATAGATTTGAGGGATGCCTACCACCTGCACATCCCGATCTCCCCACAGTCCCAGAGGTTCCTCAGATTAGCGGTGAGGGAAGGAGGGGTGGTTCAACACCTACAGTACAGGGCTCTTTCATTCGGGCTCTCATCCTCACCCCGAATCTTTATCAAGGTGATGGCGGAGGCCTTGGCTCCGCTTCGTCTTCAGGGGGTAGCGGTGATCCCCTATTTAGACGACCTGTTGTTTTTTGCCCCCTCAAGGGAAAAACTACTGGAAAACTTGTCCAAAGCTCAGGCTCACCTGGAATCACTAGGGTGGATTCTGAATCTCCAGAAATCTTCACTAGTACCTGCCCAGGAGATCCTTTTCCTGGGATATCAGGTGAATTCTCTGAGCCAAAGAATATTTCTACCCCTAGAGAAAACGTCCAAGGTTCAGGAGACCATCACTCGGCTCCAGTCCAACCAGACCATAACCATAAGACAGGTGATGTCGGCGTTGGGCGTGTTGACTTCAACTATGCCAACAATCCAGTGGGCGAGACTACATTTCAGGGGCCCTCAGAATTTTCTTTTAAGGTCGTGGGATCACGGCCTCAACTCCCTGGACAAACATATAAAGATTCCATCTTGGGTAAAAAGATCCCTATATTGGTGGAAGGAGCAGCAGGTCCTCTCAAGGGGTCTGGAGTGGTCTTTTCTGGTGGAGAAAATATTAACAGATGCCAATGAGTGGGGATGGGGAGCCCACCTAGGGAAAGATTTCATTCAGGGCCTCTGGACAAGAGAGGAATTAGTTTGATCCTCAAATTGGAGGGAATTAAGAGCGATCGCTTTAGCCCTGGAGAGGTTTGCTCCAGATCTTCTAAACCATCACGTTCAGGTGCTAACAGACAATGTTACGGCTGTAACATATGTGAACAGGCAAGGGGGCACCAGAAGCAGACCTCTGCTGATTTTGGCCAAGAGTATCCTGCGATGGGCAGAGAAGTACCTGAGATCCCTTTCAGCAGTGCATCTGAAGGGATCCCTGAACGAGGTGGCAGATTTTTTGAGCAGGCATCAGGTTTGGGAATCGAAGTGGTCTCTAGATCCCGAAGTTTTTTCGGAGATCTCCAGCAAGTGGGGTCAACCGGAGGTAGACCGGATTGCCTCAAGAAAGAACTCCCAGGTACCTAATTTTTTTTCCCTAGACAGACTGGACGGGTGCCTGGGGAGAGATGCTCTGGCACATCCCTGGAGATTTCGCCTTTGCTTTGCTTTCCCCCCGTTCAAGCTGATCCCGTTAGTCCTGAGAGATTCAGGAGAAGGTCCCAGTAATACTGATTGCTCCGTTCTGGTCCAAAAGGGCATGGTTCTCGACAATCCTAGGGATGGCTGTAAAACCATGTTGGCATCTACCTCCCAAATCAGACCTTCTGAGGCAGGACCCAGTGTTTCACCCGGACGTATCCAAACTCTCCCTTTCAGCTTGGTTTCTGAAAGGAGACTCTTGAAGGGGAAAGGTTTTTCTGACCGTTTGGTCTCCACCCTGTTAAATAGCAGGAAAAAAGTTACGAGGGCCATTTATTCTGAAGTTTGGAAAGTGTATACGTCCTGGTGTAACTCCTCGGCCATGGAACCAAGCAGCCTCATTGCCATCCTAGAGTTTTTACAGGACGGGGCAGATAAGGGGCTAGCAGTCGGCACTCTAAAGGTACAGGTGTCCGCCCTGACAGTTTTTCTAGAGAGATCTGTAGCTTCAGAACCTTTAGTTTCCAGGTTCTTTAGAGCCCTCTCGAGGGCTAGGTCACCACAGGTTAAGAGCTTCCCGAAGTAGGATCTATCGGTGGTACTGAAGGCTTTAGCTGGAAAGCCTTTTGAACCTTTAAATGATGCTTCTCTTAGGGATGCTACTCTGAAGGTTCTTTTCCTTGTTGCTATAACCTCAGCTCGTAGGGTTAGCGAGATACAGGCCCTGTCAATAAGGGAACCGTATTTTTCTTTATTTCCAGATAGGGTTGTGCTTGGAACAGACCCAAAAATGTTGCCAAAGGTAGCCTCAGCGGTCAATCGCTCTCAGGAGATTGTGCTACCCACTTTTTGTTCAAACCCCTCGGGGGGGGGGGGGGGGAAAGGAATTGTTTTTTCACATGCTGGATGTGAGAAGGGCTTTGTAATGCTACCTTAAAATAACAGAGTCCTTCAGGTGCACAGATTCTTTATTTGTTTGGGGACAAAAAGAAGGGGTACCCTAGCCAGATGGTTAAAATTAGCTATCAGGGAGGCCTATTTACATGCAGGAGTAGTGCCGCCAGAAGGGATTTGCGCTCATTCCACTCGAGCGCTTGCAGCTTCATGGGCATGAGAGAGCTGGTGCCACCCCAGAAGAAATTTGTAAGGCGGTCAAGTTTTAGCACGTTTGTACGGCATTATAGGTTGGACCTCATGTCTGCCAGGGACCAGGCGTTCAGCAGAAAGGTCCTACAAGCTGTTGTCCCGCCCTAAGGTGGTAAGTCTCTGTTATCCTCTTGATGTGCTGTCCTGAAAGACGCCCTGGGAAAAAGCAAGTTAGGCTTACCGGTAACTTGTTTTCCAGAAGTCTTTCAGGACAGCAATAACCCACCCGTTCAATGTACTTGTTAATGTGCCATGCTGTGACTAACCTATGTGTTTATATGTTCCAGCCGGGGCCGGAGGTTTCTCGGTAACAACTGAAGTGTGCTGGGAGGGGCCTCCCTTTAAAGTTTGTGAAGAAGGTGTTTCCTGTTGGAGAGGAAGGAGTCACTATCTCTCGATGTGCTGTCCTGAAAGACTTCTGGAAAACAAGTTATCGGTAAGCCTAACTTGCTTTTTTGATAAAAACCACATACACGGTCTGAAAAAGTTTTCTATTCTGTTCCTTCAAATTTTCAGGTCACCATGGTCCAGAACAAATGTCGAATTGACCCCACTAATGATTAGAAAATCGAACAAATTTTCTTAAAATTACTTTATTTTTTTTTAAAGGAAGACATTGTTTTTGTATGGCTAGCATATAATATAATGTACCGTATTTTCCGGCGTAAAAGAGGATTTTTTTAACCCATGAAATTCTTCTTAAAAGTCAGGGGTCGCCTTATACGCCGGTAACCATGCAGACTCTGTCAGACCGCTGCCGTCCATTTTTCAAAAGCCGCGCCTCCTCCTTCTGCTGTTCCGTGATAGGCGGAACACTCAGATTTCCAGCAGAGCCTCTGTTCAGTGTTCCTCCTATGACAGATGCCTCCTCGGTCTTGGACAAGAGGGCATCCGTAATAGGCGGAACACTGAACACCGTGTCTGCTGGCAAGCTGAGTGTTCCGCCTATCGTGGAACAGCACGAGGAGTTGTTGCGGCTTTTGAAAAATGGACGGCCGCGGTCTGACAGATTCTGCATGTCAGTGATTAGGTAAGGGATCGTCGAGACATGCAATGGCCCAGTGAGGTATGCAGTGTGGCATGTAATGGTGGCACAGTGTGGCATGTAATGGTGGCACAGTGTGGTGAGGCGAGGCATGACTAGCAGGAAGGGGGGGTCGTCTTATACGGCGAGTATATCCCAAAACCAACATTTTAGCTGGAAAATTAGGGGGTTGTCTTATACGCCCAGTCGTCTTATACGCCGGCAAATATGGTATTACAGTTCTGTCTGAAAATCAGCAAAACAGTTTTTACATATTTTTTTCTTTAATATGGATTGTGGGGGGACCCCCATGCCGTTTTTTCGGCGCTGGCTCCCGCGATGGGGCTCGTAGGTGGTCAATCTCGCCGAGAAAGGGAGCGAGATTGACATAATATCGCGGTCACCTACTGTAAGTGACAATGGGAAATACAGGCAATGACATTGCCAGCACCATTGGAAATACCCACACTGCTTCCCTGCTGAACATGCAGCTGGGCAGGCTAGTACCCTAAATATTGGGCCACTTCTAGCCAGTGGCACAGCCTTAACATCTTGTCGTCCATAAATATGATAAGCATTTTAGATACAGCTATCCAAAGCATGGGTGGCCTTATGATGGGGGGGGGGAATGCAAAAGAAAAATAATTTTACATTTTTAAATACTGTTTAAATCGGGGCTTGACACATTTGCTTGGAATCTAGGAGCCAGCTAAAAAAGTTAGGAGCCAGAAAACACGCCCTGTCCCGACGAGCTTGCGCACAGAAGCGAACACATACGTGAGTAGCGCCCGCATATGTAAACAGTATTCAAACCACAAGTGAGGTATCGCCGCGATCGTTAGAGCGAGAGCAATAATTCTCGCTCTAGACCTCTGTAACTCAAAAGGTGCAACTTGTAGATTTTTTTTTAAACGTCGCCTATGGAGATTTTAAAGGGTAAAAGTTTGACGCCATTCCACGAGCAGACGCAATTTTAAAGTGTGACATGTTGGGTATCAATTTACTCGGCGCAACATTATCTTTCACAATATAAAAAAAATTTGGGATAACTTTACTGTTTAATTTTTTAATAATTTTTTTCCCAAAAAAGTGCGCTTGTAAGACCGCTGCACAAATACGGCGTGACACAAAGTATTGCAACGATCGCCATTTTATTCTCTAAGGTGTCAACGGCCACCACCAGATGGCGCCAGCTCACAGAAGGAAGAGCTTGGAACTTCACAAGGCTGCAAATCCGCAGCCTCAATTACCAGCCGTCGCGGGCCCGCCGCGATCGCGCGGCGGGGGAGGTGGGGGCGCACGGAGACACAGGATCCTGTGCCTCCGTGCTCCCCCACCTCCCCCGCTGTTCGATCGCGGCGGCCGGTAATTGAGGCCGCGGCTTCACGGACTTGTAGGCCGCAAAGCCGCGGCCTCAATTACCAGCCGCCGCGGGCGCCAGTTAACAATTTCTGGTCGCAATTGCGACCTTGCGCCCAGATATTGTCAACCCCTGGTTTAAATAAAACCATAGTGATGGCGGTGGGAAAATGGCTGAGTCTGGCCCAGCGATTGGCTCTCAAAACTATCAAAGGCCGAGTTTTTTTCCCTTTTCTGTCTTTCCAACTATTGGCCCACTCCTTGATTTAAAGTGGAGTTCCACCCAAAAGTGGAAATTCCGCTCATTTGTCTCCCCTCCGGTGCCACAATTGCCACCTTTCAGGGGAAGGGTGACCTTATACTCGTACAGGTATCCTGTTTCCACTTCCGGAAGTGCGCACCCCGGCCCATGACGTCAATGCGGGACTCTCTCTCCTTTTCCCTCTGTCACTGGGCCTGTAGGAGAGAGGAGCAGGGCCTCACACATGCACAGTAGGGTTCTGGCCTGAAACCATAAGGCTACACTGCCAGGTTCCCTTACCCACAATGATGGCGGGAGCACCCAACAGCTGATGGAAACATCAGCGGCGGTGTTGACATCGCTGGACTCCAGGACAGGTAAGCGTCTCATTATTTAAAAGCCAGCAGCTGCAGTATGTGTAGCTGCTGGCTTTTATTTTTTATCTTTTTGGGGGCGGATCTCTGCTTTTAAGTCCTAATCTGGTTTTCTGTGCTTCAGAAAAGGCCTTTGAATCGAAGAGCTTCATTTCTACTCTCACCTGCAAGGTTGTATTCCTTGTAGACCCCACCTCTACCAAGCAGTTATTTGCATGGCGGCTTCATCTCGCCAGGAATCTTTTTTTTCTTTTTTTTTTTTTTTTTTTTTGCATAGGAACAAGATGGTGGCAGGACCTAGAACGTCATTCTTGCCCAAGGTTGTACATGGTTCAAAGTGATTTGTAAAGTCCAGTTTAAAAAAATAAAATAAAAATTAAATCACAAACGTCATACTTGCCTCCTCTGTGCAGTTGGTTTTGCACAGAGCAGCCTGGATCCTCCTCTTGGGTCCTTCTTGGCTGCTCCCTCCTGTCGAGTGCCCCCACAGCAAGCAACTTGCTATGGAGGCACCCGAGCCGAGTCAGTGTGTCTCCTAAGACATGGAACCCCGCCTCCCCATCCCTGATTAGCTAACTGACTTTGATCGACAGCCACGGGAGCCAGTGACACCACTGCTGTGTCTCAGCCAATCAGAAGGAGAGTCCCAGACACATAAGACACACGTCGACATCGCTGGAGGGAGATGGGGCTCAGGTAAGTAATTGGGGGGGTGCTGGGGTGTCAACTACACACAGGTTTTGTTTATCTTAATGCTTAATCCTTTAAAGTAAACCAGCCCTTTTGAGACCAATCCGATATTGTACAACAATCCATTTTGTGAACTTTTTCTTCTGCTGAGAAAACGTTTAGGGCCAGTTCACACCAGATGCAATTCCATGCAGTTCTGTTTTTTTCCTGCACCAATACAGTCAGTTTCTGCACCCGAAACTGACCGGAAACTGACTGTATAGTGTGAACTAAAGCCATTGGAATACATGGGAAAACACACTGCATGCAGAAAAAATGGTCACTGGACTGCGTCTAGTGTGAACTGGCCCTTGGTGTTAATGAGATGGTGGCATAAGCTGAAATGCTTCCACACAAAGGAAAAGTGTGCCTGTATTTTATTTGCAATCATTTGACTATCACAAGATGGCAATATGTGAAAAAGATGTCTTTTGCAACAGAAAATGGCCTGAAAATTTTAGCTCGGTTTGTTTTACTGGTAAAGTCAGTATAGCTAAAATTTTATATAGTTTTTACTAAAGATTCATGTGATTTTTTTTCTAAGGCGAATTAAAAATTAACTTTATTTACACCTGCAGGTAGTTTTAATGTAAGGGCCAGTTCACACCACATGCAGTCCAGTGTTTTTTTTTTTTTTATGCATCAAAAGCCCATTGGAAGTAGATTATAAGGTTTTCAATGGCATAGTTCACTCCAGTGCTTGCAGTTTCAGTGCGATCCAGTTCCAAAAAAGTGGAACATGCTGCATTTTTTTTGTCTGCATGAGACAGTACTAGAATGCTGTAAAATGCACTGGAACCCATATGTCCTCATTTAAAGTCAAGAAAAGGGTGGAGAAAAAACACAATGCACTGAAAAACATCCCGAATACATTCCAGACTGCGTTTTCTACTGGCCCTAAAGCCTATCCGTTTAAATCCGCTAAATACACTCCAAATGCGCCAAAGCAAAAGGTGTTGCCGTCTCTTTTAGTTTGCCTTTACCAAAAAACTGCCTATGTTTACTTTTTTCTTTAGAAAACTCTGTCCCCTGCAAGCATGCTGTAGACTCTTGCTCTATGTGTGGAAGTAGTAGTTTCTCTGCAGAGGTCTAACACACCCCTGGCTGAGTCAGGCCTATGGCTCTGCAATCCTCAAAGCTCTACGTTCCTGCTGACTGGGACGTTATTCAGGCTATTTGATAGGGATAGCTCACCTTTACCAAAACTTTGCCTATACAAATAAGTAGAGAGACTTTGACCAACCTTGAATAATACCCTTGCTGTATGTGTAAGTAATTTACATACTTCATGAAGCCTGACTGGTAAACTTCTAAGATGTTGCTAAAAGAAGCCAAGTGATATTGCTCACCTTCATCAAACGGCAAGCTCTAAAACGCTGAGCTCTGAGCTACTGCATCAGGGAGAGAAAGCACATGTGAAGGGGTTTGGATCAAAGAAAGCACATGTGAAGGGGTTTGGATCAGAGAAAGAGCTCACTTATGTAATGATGAAGGTGAGCAACCCAGTACCATTAGGCTTTTCTTGGCAACGTCCTTAAAGTTTTTCATTCTGGCTTCATAAGGTACGTAAATGGCCTACACCTATAGCAAAGGCATTATTTGACTTTGGTCAAAGCTGCGCAACTTCTTTTTATCTACAGAAATCTTTCTGCATAGGCAGTTTTTTGGTAAAGGTGTAACTAACCCTTTAACCACTTGCTGCCCGCCCACCGTCAAATGACTGGGCGGTGCAGCTCTCGTTCTGGGTTGACATCATATGACCGCCGCCCAGAACGACCACTGTGGTGTGCCTGCAGCGCGGCAATCGCGTCCGTGCCATGTTGCTAGGATACGGCTCGACCCGATCTCTGTAAAGAGCCGCAGGTCTTTAACCATGTGATCGGCTGTGTCCAATCGCATGTAAACACGGAGATGCTAGTAGTCGGTGCTCCTCGCCTCACACTGACAGAGTGTGAGGAGAGGAGAGCCGAACAGCGGCATCTTCTGATGGGGACAGCTAGGTATGTAATCAGGGCACTGATCATTAGTGCCCTGATTTCAATTAAGTGCAAGCATTTGGTGCTGGCAGCAATCGGTGCCAAGCCAACCAGTGCTCACAATTGCCAGCCATTAGTGGCCATTGGTGATGCCAGTCAGTGCTGGCTATCACTGCTCCCCATCAGTGCTGCCTATCTGTGTCTAACAGTACCACCCATTAGTGCCACATATCAGTGCCCATAAGTGCGGCATATTTGTGCCTCCTCATCAGAGCCTATCTGTGCCGCCTCATCGGTGAAGGAGAAAAATTACTTATTTACAAAATTTACTGATTACAAAACACAAATTGCCGCAAAAACACATTACATGCTTTTCTGCAGCTTCTCCATTGAAGTATATTGAACCCAAAAAACAAACAAAATAGCACTGTTTTGCGTTAAGTCCTTGCCCTTTCCAAATATGCAGCAGCTGAAAAAAAAATCATGGATGTGAACTTGTCCCATAGGAAAACATGTAAATGAACTGTAGTGTGTTTCTGAAAAAAGCACCACAACAAAAACAGAGGTGTGACCCGGGCCTGAGATGTTTAGTAACATAATGGGGTTAAAAAAAAAAAAAATAAGTACAAAAAGAGCAAATAATCGCTACTGTAAGGGGTTAATTTTTTTTTACCGTGGGACAGTGAAAGTAATAATTACAGTAGCGATTTGCTTTTTTGTACTATAAAGGGCTATTTTTTTTTTTTTTTAACTCAATGCATTATGTTACTCGCCGATTATCGATTGTGAAATTAATCAATTACAATTTTCATAATCGATTAGTTGTCGATTAATCGATTAGTTGTTTCGGCCCTAATATACAGCTGTCACATAACCCAGCTCTCTCCCAGCCTGTCTGAAATAATTTTTGTTTTCCTATCAAACTGTTTTAACCACTTAAGACCCGGACCAATACGCTGGTAAATGACCCAAGGTGTTTTTGCGATTCGGCACTGCGTCGCTTTAACAGACAATTGCGCGGTCGTGCGACGTGGCTCCCAAACAAAATTTGCGTCCTTTTCTTCCCACAAATAGAGCTTTCTTTTGGTGGTATTTGATCACCTCTGCGATTTTTATTTTTTGCGCTATATACAAAAATAGAGCGACATTTTAAAAAAAAAAAACACTTTTTTACTTTTTGTTAAAAAAAAATCAAATAAACTAAATTTTAGTCAAACATTTAGGCCAAAATTTATTTAGCCACATGTCTTTTGTAAAAAAAAAAATTGCAATAAAAAAAAATAGCTACCTAGCGGGAACAGCGACACTAATACAGCGATCAGAAAAATGATCGCTTAGTGACGCTGGCAATAGGGAGTGAAAGGGTTAACTAGGGCGGTGATCAGGGGGTTAAAACTTTATTAGGGGGGGTGGGGGGGCTATCCTGAACCTAACACTGACTGTTTTTTACACTGCCTGTCACACTGATTAGATCACTGCATTCAGTGACACTGTGACAGGGGGGTGGGGGGGGGGGGGTCGATCACAAGGGGTTAATATGCCTATGTGAGTGTGTGTCAGTGTTGTGTTGGTGCACACTTACTTGTGATGTCTTCTCTCATCAGCAGCGCTGGGAAACAGCGCTGCGATGAGAGATTACATCATTTCCTCCTTCCTGTGTAAACACAGGAGGAGGAACTGACAGGGTGGGAGCGCGCTCCCATTGGCTGGGAGCGATCGCGGGGGGGGCGGGTATTCGCCGACATCCGCCCGCTGATCCCGGATCGCTCCCGGAGCCAGGGGGACCCCCGCACGCCGCGGAGGGGGTCCCGATGGGACCCCCGAACCGCACTTAGGCGGGGACGTAAATTTATGCCCTTGTGCCTGTACGTGCCATTCTGTGGCCGTATATGTGCGTGCGGGGGTCCTTAAGTGGTTAAATTTTCATACATATATATTTTTGATATTAGATCTTTGTTTGCCAATTACATAGTTTGGGTGGATTTTTGCCAGTCGCATGCTATGTCGCACCCCTCCCAGCCTTTGTCTTAAAATAACAGGAAGGTAATGCCTCCATTATTCTATATGTAATATCCCACCCCAGTGTGTTTAGTTGGATAGCGGGCATGGAGGGAGGGAGGGAGTAGGCTGTCTTTTACCACTGTGTATATGCCCACATGTGTGACTATAGTCACATGGGCTGCTCAAGTGTAAAAAGGGAGGAAATGATCAGCATAGAACACAGAGAAAATTTGAGCATGTGCAGAGTTGCCACCACAGCTGCAAAATCCCTAGCTGAATTTGGGACATGAACAGAAGGTGGAGATAGAGAGCAGCAGGATCAATCAGTTTTTTTGCAGAATAAAGAAAACCATTCTCAGTGATTGAGTATGAACAGCATGTAATACACCATTTATTGGTAGTTTATGAAGTGGTTTTAGTGTAACATTAAGGCATTTGTAAAGGAATCTTTCGGTTCTGTATACAGCATGCATGTGTTGAATCCCTATCAGGTTTTTGTTTGTGTTGCTACTGGGTAAAATTCACCATATTTCTTCTGTCCTGAAGACCTATATGCCCTATACAGAAAGTGATGGAAAAATGCAACTTTCTCTTTTCTCTGTTCTTGTTCATAGAAAAAGGACTAGGCAGAACATGTTAGTTATCTTAAAACATGTAACTTTAACAGAGGTGAACAGCCCTGCCCAGCGGTCCCTCCAGTCATAACCCCTCACCCTGCAGCTCAGTTTTTTTTCCTGCCTAGCAGAGGTGGACTTGGCTCCCTTTGCGCCCAGAGTCCTGAAGACATTTTTATTTATTTTATTTTTGTGATTCTATCAACTGCTGGTTGGGTGACAGGCTGGATATTATAGATCCTTGTAGTCCCCCCCCCCCCCGCAGTCCGGCCATCGAGCATGAGCAGACATTAGCTACGCGCTGGGTCTGCCATGACATACCCTATGGCTCCAGTGGTGGCCAGTGGGCATATGCTCTGGGGTCCACATATGACTGGGCTACTGTTGTCTCTCAGTGGACTGGGTTGATAGCTACTCTGTACTATTGGTTGTGCGTCTGTCAGGGACACATCAGCAAGTCCTTGCAAGGACGGGTAAGTACGGTTCCTCCTGCCTCGGCAGGATGGAACAGCTGGGCATTCCTGGGATTAAGGGGTTCTCCTGTCCTCCCTTTCCCTGCTCTGTCGCCCTTTCCCCTCCTGCCCTAGGGCCCGCTGTGACCGGTGTTTACCGGTGAGGGGTCTCTGGGTCCCTTTGTGGACTGTGGGGTGCCAGGGTCCGCTTTCTGTGAGGGCGGGAGGGTCTGTCCCCTGTGAAGTCTCTGCACGGCCTTCGTTTCCACATCACGGGGGGCAAACGCCATTTTTCCCAAAACTGCTTTCAGGACAGCCACGAGAGATCATGGCTCCTCCCTCCACAGGAAACGCCTCCACCATACGGTCTTTAAAGGGAGGCCTCCCCTTTCACTCGTCAGTTTTTTGTGTTTCCTCCAGCTGGAGGAACACCTCCGGTGGGAGCCATGATCTTTTTTTTTTTCTGGAGAGTGTCCTTACCACCTGCCTCGAGCAACGATGGCGCAGTGGTCTCCTTCTTCCCCTTCCGTGCTCGGGGAGAGCCTGTACGCGCGGAGGTTGCGGCCTGTTTTTCGGCAGAGCAGCGGGGTCCGGTTATGGGGGTTATTTTCCCCATTCTGCAGGCTCTGGCGTCTGGGGAGGGCCTCAGATGCGCCCTGGATACAGGGAGAGGCCGCGTTTCCGGGTTGGCGCGCGTCATTTTGGCGCATGCGCAGAGGGAGAAGGCAAGGTCACCTGGTGCCTTTTAGAAGGACTTCCGGTTCTGGGTCAGCGCGGCGGCGTTTTTGAATCCTGGAACCGTGTCCTAGCAAGCACGCTGCTGCAAACGCTCCTATGGAGGAAGATATTGCAGACAAGGGGACAAGCCAAGGCACCAGCAAGGCTAAGGTAAGGGAGTGCCTGTGTTACCTTCTAGCTTTTCTCTTATGGGGGGTTACTTCACCCATCTCCCCCTCTTCCCCCACCCTCCACCTCCTAGTTCTGGTCATCGTTGGGGATTGTTTTCCTTTCTGCCTAGCAATAGGAATTTACGGTGGTGATGGTGTTTGGCTTGTAGGGCACAGGGAGTTTTGGCTGTTTTCCTAAGTGCACCTGGGTGTCAGTTTTTTTTACTGAGTACTACATCCTAAGCGTGCGTTTTCTTGCTTGTTATCTGTCTGTACAGGGGAAAGGCTCTGCTCAGATTCCAACGAGAAGATGCCCGGTTTGCAAGGAGAAGCTCAGCGATGCTTGGAAAAAATCACTCTGTGCAGACTGTACAAGCAACGTACTTAAGGAGTCTCCTTCCTTATGTGGAGAGTTGATATCCACTATTAAGGAGGAACTCCGTACCACCTTTCAGGCTTTTAGTTCTAACCTAGGGGAACAAACAAGTTCCATGGAAGAGCCGGGAGTGTCGCAGAACTCTTCACTGAGCGAGGCTCAGGCTTTATTCACCCCAAAATCTTTCTCAGGAGTCAGTGCCGGTAGATTCAGACTTTGAGGAAGAAGATGAAGCAGAGTCGACTTCAAAATATAAATTGTCACTGGAGGAGGTCGCAGGCCTTGTTAAGGTGATCCATGCGACTTTGGGGATAGAAGAGGAGAAAAAGGAACTTTCCCTACATGACCGGATGTATGCAGGTTTAGGGGATACCAAAGGCAGGGTGTTTCCAGTACATTCCTTAATCACGGATATGATTAAGAAGGAATGGTTGGACCCAGAGAAGAAGCCATTTTTTTCAGGGGCACACAAGAGGAGGTTCCCTTTCGAGGAAAGTCCGGATGCCATTTGGAATAAAGTCCCAAAATTGGATGCGGCGTTCTCACAGGTTTCGAAATCTTCTGATCTAGCCTTTGAGGACATGGGCACGTTAAGAGAGCCCATGGACAAGAGAATGGATCTGCTATTAAAAAGGTCTTGGCAGTTCGTGATGAACAACCTTAAGCCAGCTATGGCAACAACCTGTGTTGCCAGAAACCTGGAACACTGGATAGGCCAGTTAAAATCACACATTTTAGCAGATTCCCCGAAGCAGGAGATTTTAGACTCCTTTGGTACCCTTTCGGCAGCTGTGTCTTACATCGCTGACGCCTCAGCGGAGTCTGTCCGGATGTCAGCGAGGTCGGCGACTCTGACAAACTCCGCCAGGAGGGCTCTCTGGCTTAAGACTTGGCCAGGGGATGCGGCCTCAAAAAATAGGTTAATTGGCCTACCCTTTTCTGGAGATTTATTGTTCGGTTCGGAGTTGAAGTCTATCCTTGACCGGACAGCGGACAAAAAGAAATCTTTTCCAGAAAAGAAAAAGCCTGTACCTACCCGCAAGCGTTTTTTTCGTCTGCAAGGGCAGGAGAAAAAGGTACAAAATCAAAGGAAGCAGTGGCCGACGCAAAGGGGTAAAGTTAGGGGTGAAGTACTCCTCCGTCCTCCTTCAGCCCCTGAAAAACCCCAATGACTTGCAGCTACAGGTAGGGGGAAGACTCCAGAGGTTCGTTCCCCAGTGGAGGGACAGCACCTCAAACCAATTTATTCTAAACTTACTCTTGAGGGGTTATGCAATAGAGTTCAGGGAAGAACCCCCGAGAAGATTTCTGGCAACAAATGTTCCAAAGGATCCCGCCAAGGCTCTTGCTATGAAGTCTCCGATTCAGGAGCTGATTTCTCAGAGAGTAGTGGTGCCGGTTCCGTCCAAGGAATGTTTTCAGGGGTTCTATTCTCATGTTTTCCTGGTCAGGAAACCTTCGGGAAAATACTTTGACTCATCCTGAATCTAAAGGAGCTGAATCAGTCGGTAGAATACAGGAAGTTCCGGATGGATTCATTTTTTCGGTAAAAACTCTACTAAGTCAGGGTTGCTTCATGGCAACAATAGACCTGCGAGATGCTTACTTGCACATTCCCATGGCAGACAGCTCCCAAAGATTCTTGAGACTGGCTTTGAGAGAGGGAAAAAATTGACACACCTGCAGTTCAGAGCTCTCCCCTTTGGCCTATCATCATCCCCAAGGGTGTTTACAAAGGTTATGGCAGAGGCACTAGCTCTGCTGCGTCTAGAGGGGATCTCGGTGGTCCCCTACCTAGACGACCTTCTGTTCTTTGCCCAGACCAGAGAAGATCTTCTGAGAAGTCTAGTCAGGGCCCGGTCTCACTTGGAGTCCATAGGGTGGATTCTAAATCTCCAGAAATCAAGCTTGGTCCCCTCGCAACAAGTTTGCTTTCTGGGGTTTCTGATCGATTCAGTGGGACAAAGACATTTTCTCCCAGAAGAAAAACAAAAGAGGGTAATAGAAGCAGTGTCAACCTTACAGTGCGGTCAGCAGATCTCAATCAGGAAGATTATGTCAGTGCTGGGAACTCTAACTTCGTCAATACCCGCAGTTCAGTGGGCAAAGTTCCATTTCAGACCTCTGCAAGATTTCTTGTTAAAGGTCTGGGACCGCGATCAGAGGTCCCTGGACCCGCTGGTAAAAATACCCATCAACGTCAAGAGAAGTCTTTGGTGGTGGAAAGGTCAGGGGAGATTATCAGAGGGTCTGTTGTGGTCCTTCCCAACCCAGGTAAGGATAACGACCGATGCGAGCTCCTGGGGATGGGGCGCCCATATAAACGGTCATTGGACTCGGGGGTCATGGTCCGCAGAGGAGGCACGGAGATCCTCAAATTGGCGGGAGTTGAAGGCAGTAGAGTTGGCTCTACTAAGCTTCATAGTAGAGGTGCAGCGACAGCATGCGCAGATCCTGTCGGACAATGCCACAGTAGTGGCTTATATAAACAGACAGGGGGGCACCCGAAGCAGAGGACTTCAGGCTCTAGCCAGAAACATTCTAGGCTGGGCAGAGTCTCATACTCGATCCTTATCAGCGGTCCATCTAAAGGGGACCTTGAACAGAACTGCAGACTTTCTCAGGAGGAACTTAGTTCAGGAAGCGGAATGGCAGTTGAACACAGAAGTCTTTGCTCTCTTAGCAAAGAAGTGGGGGCAACCAGAGATAGATCTCTTTGCAAACAAAGAAAATACACAGACCCCCAGGTTTTTTTCTCTAGCCAGGGACAAAGCAGCACTGGGGGTGGACGCTTTAGCACAGGTGTGGGATTTTCACCTCTGTTATGCATTTCCCCCTTTTCAACTCATCCCTCAGGTGATATCAAAGATTCGGAGGGAAGATACAACGGTAATTCTTGTCACTCCGTTTTGGCCCAAGAGACCGTGGTTTTCGGCCCTACTGCAGATGCAGACAAAACCTTATTGGCATCTGCCACTAAGACAGGATCTGCTCTTACAGGGTCCGCTGCTTCACCAAGACATAAAGCTAAACCTTACAGCCTGGATTCTGAGGAACAGCTCCTGAAAAGGAAGGGTTTCTCGGCCAGGTTGGTAGCAACACTCCTGTCCAGCAGGAAGCAGGTAACTGGAAAGTTTTCAATACTTGGTGTACATCATCTGGCAGGTCGGTAAGGCAGACTTCCTCCGTCCTTGAATTTTTGCAGGACGGGGCCGATAAGGGACTAGCGGTCAGTACACTAAAGGTCCAAGTAGCGGCTCTGGGAGTTTTTTTGGAAAGGGCAGTGTCCTCACATTCCTTAGTTAAAAGATTCTTCAAAGCCCTAAGTCGTTCTAGGCCAATGGTAGTGAAAGATTGTCCATCATGGGACTTGCCAGTCGTATTACAGGCCCTGACTAGGGAACGTTTCGAACCTTTGAGTTCAGCCTCAAAGTTATTGATGCTAAAAACTGTTTTTTTGGTGGCTGTTACAACAGCCCGTAGAATCAGCGAGTTACAAGCCCTGTCTATCAGGGAACCTTTTTGTTTAATTTTTTCAGACAGAATTGTCTTGAAACCTGACCCAGGTTTTTTGCCAAAGGTTGCTTCAATCAAAAACTGGTCTCAAGAAATAGTACTTCCCACTTTTTGTTCTAATCCAAAGGGGAAAAAGGAAGAGGAATTCCATACCCTAGATGTTAAAAGGGCAGTTTTGCGTTACTTAGAAGTTTCAAAAATTATTAGAAAGGCGGACGCCTTGTTTATTTTGTTTTCCGGAGATAAGAAGGGAAAGCAAGCATCAAAAGGAACCATTGCCAGATGGCTCAGAATGGCTATCACAAACGCATATTCTTTCTCAGGACAAGAATGTCCAAAAAATCTACGGGCTCACTCTACTAGAGCAGCAGCGGTAAGTTGGGCCGAGAAAGCTGGTGCCACCCCCGAACAGATCTGCAGGGCAGCCACCTGGTCAAATTTGTCTACCTTTGCCTGCCATTATAGATTAGATCTAATGACAGCGGACGACCAGGCGTTTGGGAGAAAGGTCTTACAGGCTGTTGTCCCGCCCTAATAGGGGTAAGTCTCGACTGTCCTCTCAGGTGGCTGTCCTGAAAGCCGTTTTGGGAAAATTGCAAGTTAGGCTTACCGGTATCTTGTTTTCCAATAGGCTTTCAGGACAGCGGTAACTCGCCCTTGGTTTTCATATATAATGATACAGCTGTAATACTATGCAATAACTGTCACTTATGTGTTGCAGCTGGGGCTGGAGGTCTCTACAAACAACTGACGAGTGAAAGGGGAGGCCTCCCTTTAAAGACCGTATGGTGGAGGTGTTTCCTGTGGAGGGAGGAGCCATGATCTCTCAGGTGGCTGTCCTGAAAGCCTATTGGAAAACAAGTTACCGGTAAGCCTAACTTGCAATTTTTTGCAGCGCCAACGCCATTTTTAGTATGCCTGCTTTCTCTACTGCAGTTTCCATTGGCAGCCATTTTGTCGTGGCCGCGCTGTGGTGCAGGTCGGTATTGTGAGCGGCCATTTTCTTGTGGTCCGCACCCTTTTATCTTGGGTGTCTGGCGGCCATTGGACAAAGGCAGCTGTCGGTGTCCCTGCACCTGCGGTTCCCATGGATACACAGTCCTGGAATCTTTTGTTGCCAGGTTGCTCCCTCCCCCCCTCCATCCTTTGGGGAATGCTCTGACTCCGATTCGGGCCTGGCTGCAGCTCAAGACCCCGGTTCTGGTATGTGTGACAAAAAAAAGTTTCTTTATCGTACATCACGGGACACAGAGCGCATAGCCATTACACTTGGGTTATATGGGTACCTTCAGGTGATGGACACTGGTGTAATCAATTTCACAGGAAGTTTCCTCCCTATATAACCCCCTCCCACTGGGAGTGCTTCAGTTTTTTCGCCAGTGTCTTAGGTGTTGGTCACGTCTAGCTGTCCCTCGGAGGTCTCGGGAACCAGGATAGCTAGCCGGATCCGTCCGAAGTGCTTCAAAGCCAAGGTGTACGGTACCCGGGCCCTGCTTGCGTGGGGTTTTGCCAATAAGGCCTCTCCTTGGAGGGCTGGATTCTGGGCTCCAGTGCCTTAGTCTCTTCCAAGAACTAAACGCTACTGATGCCAGGATGCTATATAGGTCCAGGTGTGTGGGTTCCTTATTACAGGACCCCGGTCCCTGAAGGTCCAAGACAATACCCACGGAGATGGGGGAAGATTGGGCCTCTTGCATTTTGCAATACCCTGCGGCGTGGAGCAGGTAAGAGGGAGCCTGCGGGACTTGGTTCGACAGTAGGTATCCCCCTGGGGGTTCTGGGTCGGCTAATGGTATGCTTGTGCATCAGCCACTATCTCCACTATGTCTTTTGAGGCAGGATGGGATGTACTAATGTTTACCCAGATAACATGTAGGTATATGTATGCTTTTAAAGATATGTATTTGCTACTCCCCCCAGATCTGCCTGTTAGCATGATACTGCAGCCCCACGTGCTATAAGGAGGAAATGCTGGCAAAACTCCTGTTTCTTAGGAAGCCTATGGGAACAGCTTCCTCTATGTTTGCACTACAATAAGATTAGTGTCTTGCCTGGTGTCTGTTGGGTTGCTAGCGCTGGTCCAGGCTTCTCCTCTGCTTTCTGCTTCCTCCATGTTGGTTTCAGCGTGGGGGGGCGCGCACGCACGCGCGCGTGCATGCCGCCTTTTACAGCGTCGGCGTGCGTGGGGGGGGGGGCGGGCCAGCAGCATAAGGTCTCCGTTAAAGCAGCAAAGCATTTCCTGGCTGGTCATTCCCTCCTGAGAGCAGAGGAGGCTGAGGACACAGAGCGCGCAGCTGAGCCATTTCTGGCTATACAGTGACACCCAGTGGGGGTTTGTGGATCTTCAGGTCTGGACTTAGCTCCATACTGACCAGAAAAAAAAAAAGTTTTTTTTTCTTAAAGGGACTCAGCCTTAGATCTGGCAGTATCTGAGTCGGTGCAACCTTGGGCTCCAGCTAACAGGCATTGGTGTGGCAATACTCACAGGACTTCCTCGGTATTGCTGCCTTCTCGGGCGTATGGAAATTTGGATTTTTTTTACCATAGCCTGTTCTTATTAATGGTTCACTTCTAGCTACAACAGTTGGGTGTTGGCTTTAGGGGTGTCTCAAGGTTGTGCAATGGCTCCCAAGGGATCAGGACCAGCTAAGGCTGCAAAAGGTACCAAAAAACTAAAGGGGTCTCCATCGGGGTCAGAGGATTTGGGCCAGGCTTCAGCGGTCCCACCCTCACCAGATAGACCACGAACAGCATGTTGCAGGAGCCATTGAGGGTGCTAGGGGCAGAGGCGGCCCCCAATCAACCCATTCCCGTTTACGTTACGGAAGAAATGCTAGCGACCACCCTGGGTGGGCTAGAGGAAAGGTTAACTGCTTTAATTGCCCGCTCTTTGCCAGGTGGCAAGCGGGCTAGATCCCCGTCACCTAGATTGGTGTTTTCAGATGCAGAGGTCCTCTCTTCGGAGGAATTGGACCCACAGGGGGATCAAGCGGACCCGAGTCCCGGCAGTTCAGACATTGAGGGTTCCACTGTAGATGACATTTTTTCGGCTTCTCAAGCAGAGAGCCTGTGGATCCAGTCTCTGACAGATATGGTTCGCACTGCTTTTAAACTTCCAGTGTCAGAACAATTAGCCCCCGCGGTATCCTCTTTAGGTTCCTTGAAGGCACCGTTGAGTTGTGCGCCTTTTCCGGTTCACCCCCTTCTGGAGAGCGTGATTTTTCAGGATTGGGCTCGACCTGATAGGATTTTTATCCCTCCTAAAAGGTTCACTATTCTCTATTCTATGGAAGAGGAATTTGCAAAGAAATGGGCACTCCCTACCGTGGACGCAGCCATTTCCTGCGTGAATAAATCCCTGACCTGTCCGGTTGAAAATGTCCAGATGTTTAAAGATCCAGTCAACAAAGTTGGAGACCCTACTGAAGGCTTCTTTTACCACAGTAGGTGCCGTGGTTCAGCCAGCGGTGGCAGCCATTGGCGTTTGTCCGGCTTTAAAGGATCAGACTAAACAAATATTAAGGGACATACCGGCTCAGCAAGCTCATGAATTGGCTGACCTCCCAAGGGCTCTCTGCTTTGCAGTAGATGCTATTAAGGACTCCATTCAACAGGCGTCCCGTTTATCTCTGCTATTGGTTCATATGCGTCCCCTTTTGTGGCTGAAGAACTGGTCAGCAGAGGCACCCTGCAAAAGGCTTTTAGCAGGATTTCCCTTTCATGGTGGGAGACTATTCGGTGAAGACCTAGATAAATATATCCAGACCATATCAAGTGGTAAAAGTTCTTTCTTGCCTGTCAAGAAAAGATCGCGTGGGCCCGCGTTTAAGCGACAGGCCTTCGCAGGCTCTTCCCCTTCAACTTCCCGTCAGTATCGACGGCCTCCCGGGCGTTCAGCATTTAATAGCTGCCCACAAGGACAAGCCACGGCAGGCAAGACGCCATGGTCTCGCAAGCCGGTTAAACCAGTCATCAAGTCAGATTCATGAAGGGGCGCCCCCACTCTCTTGGGTGGGGGGAAGGCTTCGGTTTTTCTCCGAAGTATGGGAGGCCAGAATTCCCGACTCTTGGGTACTGTCCGTGGTAGCCACGGGCTACAAGCTAGAGTTTCCGGAAGTCCCCCCTCCTCATTTTCAGGGGTCAAGTCTTCCAAGCGACCCATTATAGAGGGCCTCTCTTGTAAAAGCATTGGATCGTCTCTTGCTCCAAGGAGTAATTGTAGAAGTACCAACCCAGGAATGGGGTCTGGGATTCTACTCCAACCTTTTCATAATACCAAAGCCCAATGGCGACGTCGGGCCTATCTTAGACCTCAAACGCCTAAATCGCTTTCTAAAGATTCAGACCTTTCGTATGGAGTCCATACGTTCGGTGGCAGCCAGCCTACATCAAGATGACTTTCTAGCATCTATAGACATAAAGGATGTGTATCTGCACGTGCCGATCTACCCGGCACATCACAAGTTTCTTCGTTTTATGATAGATCACCGTCATTACCAGTTCGTAGCCCTCCCTTTCGGGTTGGCAACAGCTCCGCGGGTATTCACAAAGGTGTTAGCCCGGTGCTAGCCGTCCTAAGGACAGAAGGCATTTTGGTCTTGGCATACCTGGACGATCTTCTGGTTATCGACAGATCAGCTTCCAGCCTCAATCATGCAGTAGTTCGCACAGTTCGGCATCTAGGGGAATTCGGGTGGATTGTGAACCAAGAAAAATCGATATTGCAACCCACAAAGCAGTTGGAATATCTAGGCCTTCGGCTAGATACAGACTGCCAGAGGATATTTTTACCTCAAGCAAAGGTCAGATCAATAACTCAAGCAGTTCAAGTGGTCTTAGGCAAGAAGAGGCCGACTATTCGCCTATGTATGCGACTGCTGGGGAAGAGGGTGGCCGCCTTCGAGGCAGTGCCCTACGCCCAGATCCATATCAGATATCTCCAGGCAGCCATTCTCTCTGCTTGGAACAAGTCCATTCAGGCGTTAGATCGTCCGTTAGTTCTCTCCCCAGGAGTCCGGCGCAGCCTGTTCTGGTGGCTGGTCCCTCAAAATTTGTCAAAGGGGAAATCCTTTTGCCCCATCACGTGGAAGATAGTAGCCACGGATGCCAGCCTGTCAGGTTGGGGGGCAGTTCTAGAAGGACAGACCCAGCAAGGGCAGTGGTCGGAGGCAGAAAAACTGCTTCCCATCAATATCCTAGAGATCAGAGCTGCTCGGCTGGCCCTGGTCGCCTGGACTCTTCCCCTTCAGGGTCTGCCAGTAAGGATACAGTCCGACAATGCCACTGCGGTGGCATACATAAACCACCAGGGGGGCACGAGGAGCCTAGCGGCCCAAAGGGAAGTAAACCTGATTTTCTCATGGGCCGAAGCCCATGTACCCTGCATCTCGGTGGTGTTCATCCCAGGGATAGACAATTCTCAAGCAGATTTTTTGAGTCGTCAACAGTTGCTCCCGGGGGAGTGGTCTCTTCACCCCCAGGTATTCCAAGAGATTTGCCAAAGATTCGGAGTTCCAGATGTGGACATTATGGCAACGAGATCCAACAAAAAGTTGGACAAATTCATATCCCGAGCCAGGGATCCCTCGGCCTACGGGACCGATGCGTTGGTTTGCCCCTGGCACCAGTTTTCTCTCCTGTATGCGTTCCCTCCACTGCAGATGATTCCCCGCCTTCTACGGAGGATCAGGGTGGAGCGCAGGCCTGGGATCCTGGTGTTTAGAAAACAGGGAACTGGGGGAAAGGGGAATGCGCAAGTTATTCCACTAATGAACAGGTGTGGAGTGGCCACTGCCTGTATAGATCTAATACCTGATTAGGTAGTGCTGCTGTAACCAACAATCTAATGTTAAACAAGAAAGGAAGAGGGAGAAGAGACGGGATAATCGGCCCACCTGGGACCTAAAGGGGTTACCTTGAGCAGCACAAAAATGATCTGAAATGTAATAATGATACACCATATAATTTATTTTATAGTATCAAAATTTTAAAATATTTAAGCACAATAGTATAAAAATTAGACTGACCGTATGGTAATCAAACAATTATTGGTTACCATCTATGCAAACAAAAAAAGAGAAAAACACATGTAACATTTAGACAAAACAGGAACGCACACAGACAAAGACAGAAAACATGGTCCGGACACTTTTGTATTCAGCCTGCACAATGGAAGCACTTGAATCTATGGTATGCGACTAACCATATAATAATGGCAAGCGGGATCTATGGTTTCCACTTCCAATAGCCGCGATTGATCAATTGGTGTTAGCAAAATGTGGGGGCTGGATACAAGCTCGTAGTGGGGTGGAGGGGAGGGGAAAGGGGAAGGGAAAATTAAAGGGAGGAATATGCTTGGTCGTGATAATGGATCCACTGTTCCTTAACCAAGGTGTGTAATATTTGGGTGTTTGCTAGCATTGATGACTTGGATATATATTGAGCACTGACAAAGTCCGGGCAGCAACAAACAAAAATGGTAAATAGTCAATCCTGATTGTCCCGGTAATGAGATACGTATCTCAATGAGATTAGTTGGTGATGGTTAGTACTAGATTCACGTTGTTTGATATGTTGAATTGGTTAGATATCTAGACTAGAGTCCATGGTCATTTGCATATAGTGATGGGACCATGTAATCAGCACATAACAAGCCTTGGTGCTAACTAGTAAGTGAGAGCTTAGTTCCGTTTAAGGCTCTCTATGTAGTATCGATAGAAAATAAGACACCCTTTAAGTAGATATACGTTACCACCTTGGTAGCCGTCGTATGGGATGTGGGTCTTTATTCACTGCTGGTCAGATGGTGCGCGCTGTTCTGTTGCCCCGTTGTAGCGCTGTCAAATATGACATAAATTTCCGCTTTAAGGTCCAATATAGGACAAGGGCTGGTTTCAGTGCGCTGGTATGAATAACATCATCCATCAATGATTGTAGATTGTTTGACCATCCTGCATGTTCCTCGCTATAGTCGTATTTGAATTTGGGCGTCTGTTGCCGCTATCCCTTCATCCTCCACACGAGCTGCTGGTGTCACGGAATCACGTTAGGGTGATGACGTCAACGCGTTTCGCCTGGCACATTGGCGTAGCTGCGTCTCGGACGTATGGATCGACAGTGTGGGCGCTTGTTTATACGCGTCACAGCTGCCGGTTCTCACCAATTATTGGTGAGAACCGGCAGCTGTGACGCGTATAAACAAGCGCCCACACTGTCGATCCATACGTCCGAGACGAAGCTACGCCAATGTGCCAGGCGAAACGCGTTGACGTCATCACCCTAACGTGATTCCGTGACACCAGCAGCTCGTGTGGAGGATGAAGGGATAGCGGCAACAGACGCCCAAATTCAAATACGACTATAGCGAGGAACATGCAGGATGGTCAAACAATCTACAATCATTGATGGATGATGTTATTCATACCAGCGCACTGAAACCAGCCCTTGTCCTATATTGGACCTTAAAGCGGAAATTTATGTCATATTTGACAGCGCTACAACGGGGCAACAGAACAGCGCGCACCATCTGACCAGCAGTGAATAAAGACCCACATCCCATACGACGGCTACCAAGGTGGTAACGTATATCTACTTAAAGGGTGTCTTATTTTCTATCGATACTACATAGAGAGCCTTAAACGGAACTAAGCTCTCACTTACTAGTTAGCACCAAGGCTTGTTATGTGCTGATTACATGGTCCCATCACTATATGCAAATGACCATGGACTCTAGTCTAGATATCTAACCAATTCAACATATCAAACAACGTGAATCTAGTACTAACCATCACCAACTAATCTCATTGAGATACGTATCTCATTACCGGGACAATCAGGATTGACTATTTACCATTTTTGTTTGTTGCTGCCCGGACTTTGTCAGTGCTCAATATATATCCAAGTCATCAATGCTAGCAAACACCCAAATATTACACACCTTGGTTAAGGAACAGTGGATCCATTATCACGACCAAGCATATTCCTCCCTTTAATTTTCCCTTCCCCTTTCCCCTCCCCTCCACCCCACTACGAGCTTGTATCCAGCCCCCACATTTTGCTAACACCAATTGATCAATCGCGGCTATTGGAAGTGGAAACCATAGATCCCGCTTGCCATTATTATATGGTTAGTCGCATACCATAGATTCAAGTGCTTCCATTGTGCAGGCTGAATACAAAAGTGTCCGGACCATGTTTTCTGTCTTTGTCTGTGTGCGTTCCTGTTTTGTCTAAATGTTACATGTGTTTTTCTCTTTTTTTGTTTGCATAGATGGTAACCAATAATTGTTTGATTACCATACGGTCAGTCTAATTTTTATACTATTGTGCTTAAATATTTTAAAATTTTGATACTATAAAATAAATAATTATATGGTGTATCATTATTACATTTCAGATCATTTTTGTGCTGCTCAAGGTAACCCCTTTAGGTCCCAGGTGGGCCGATTATCCCGTCTCTTCTCCCTCTTCCTTTCTTGTTTAACCTGGGATCCTGGTGGCCCCAGCCTGGCCCAGGAGGGCTTGGTACGCACCCATCGTGAGGATGTCAGTCGGGGCGCCGTGGCCGCTCCCCCTGCGCCCAGATCTGCTGTCTCAGGGCCCAATCTGCCACCCTGCTTCACAGCAGCTAAATTTGACGGCTTGGCGGCTGAATCCCTAATTCTTAAGGGCAGAGGCCTCTCAGCTCAGGTCATATCTACGTTGATTCAGGCTAGGAAACCAGTCTCTAGAAATATTTATTACAGAGTCTGGAGAACCTATGTGGAGTGGTGCGAGTCTCAAAAATGGCATCCTCAAAAGTTTTTTATTGACAGGATCTTGCGATTCCTCCAGGTTGTCGTTGACAAAGGGTTGGCTCTTAGTACTCTAAAGGGGCAGGTGTCGGCTTTATCGATATGGTTTCAAAGACCCTTGGCCACCCATTCGCTTATGAAAACCTTCTTGCAGGGGGTCTTGCATGTGAATCCCCCTATTAGAGCTCCCCTCTGCCCCTGGAATTTAAATCTGGTCTTGTCAGCTTTACAAAGGCAGCCGTTTGAACCTCTGACAGAAATCCCTCTTGTGCTACTAACCCGAAAGTTGGTTTTCTTGGTGGCTATGGCTTCGGCCAGAAGGGTTTCCAAGCTGGCAGCCTTGTCATGCAGGGAGCCATACCTTATTCTGCATAAGGACAGAGTGGTTCTGCGGCCTCAACCTTCTTTCCTTCCTAAGGTCATATCCAGTTTTCACTTGAATCAGGACCTAGTCCTACCATCCTTCTTTCCTACCCCCCAGTCCAGAGAGGAAAGACTGCTTCATACTTTGGACGTGGTTCGAGCCATGAGGGTCTATCTCAAGGCTACAGAGAAGATTCGGAAAACAGATGTGCTTTTTGTTCTTCCGGATGGCCCCAAGAAGGGTCAGCCGGCTGCCAAGTCTTCCTTGGCTAGGTGGATTAAGCAGCTGATTTTTCAGGCCTATGGTCTGAAGCGCGTTCCACCTCCCTTATCAGTTAAAGCCCATTCTACGAGGGCCATGAGTGCCCCCTGGGCGGCACACCATCAGATCTCTATGGCACAGGTTTGCAAGGCGGCAACCTGGTCTTCCGTACATACGTTTACTAAATTTTATAAGTTGGACGTTGCAAAGGGTACGGACGCAGCATTTGGGCAGGCGGTCCTACGGGCAGCAGTATAGAATCCTCTGGTCCGGGTCACGCCCCCTTTTCTCTGTTGGTGGAGCTACTTTACTTCCTGATAATTTTTTGTTTGGCTATTCTTGGCCTTACGGTCTCCCTCCCTTCATAGAGCATTGCTTTAGGACATCCCAAGTGTAATGGCTATGCGCTCTGTGTCCTGTGATGTACGATAAAGAAAAAAGGATTTTTAATAAACAGCTTACCTGTAAAATCCTTTTCTTGAAGTACATCACGGGACACAGAGCTCCCACCCCTCTTTTGGGGAACATTGTGTAACCTCGGAGGAATTGCTTGCTACAAAACTGAAGCACTCCCAGTGGGAGGGGGTTATATAGGGAGGAAACTTCCTGTGAAATTGATTACACCAGTGTCCATCACCTGAAGGTACCCATATAACCCAAGTGTAATGGCTATGCGCTCTGTGTCCCGTGATGTACTTCAAGAAAAGGATTTTACAGGTAAGCTGTTTGTTAAAAATCCTTTTTTAAGATGCTGGGCGGGACTGACGTTTTGACGGGTGGGGGCGTTTTTTTTTTTTTTTCCTCACTCGCATCCCCACACAGCCGCAGAACAGACCCGATCGCCTCCGCCGCTACCGACGGCTACGGTAAGCGGCAGAGGGCGTGGGAGAGCGACGGGAGGGGGGCCCCTCTCCCGCCACTGATAACGGCGATCTCGCGGCGGAGACTGCCGTTATCGTAGGCAGGCCCGCCCACTGAAGAGATGGATATCTCGGTTGTGGTAAGCAGCTGCTGCCGTTACCGAAATATCCATCTTTAAAGAGGACGTATATATACAGTGAGCGGGCGTTAAGTGGTTAAGGACCCTACTGATATGTCCGAATCGGTGACCCGTTCCATGTTTACCATGCTGGGGTTTGCTTTGCGACCTATTTTGGCTGCAACTTTGGTGTCTCAGTCGCTTACTGAATGGGCAAAGATTTTGCGCCCGGCAATGGAGGAGCATCAGCTCCCCCCTGAGTGTGTGCGGTTGGCCAAACAGTTGATACAGGGCCTTGTGTATGTCTGTGATGCCAATCTGGATGCAGCTCCCTTAATCTCCAGGGCCTCTGTATTGGTGGTGGTATTACGCTGCCTGATTTGGCTGAAATGCTGGTCCGCTGACCAAGCATCCAAAAAAGCTCTAGCAGATTTGCCCTTCGAAGGTCAAGGTGGGAGGCTTTTTGGTACCTCGCTGGACGACATTAATAAGGATGTCACTGGAGGTAAGGGCAAACTTCTCCCTCAGTCCTCTAAGGGGAAGGAGCCACGCCGTAAGCCGGGGGCCCTCCTATTCCACGCAGAGGCGGTATTTTCGTCAGCCGGCAGATCCTCCCAGACTGACAGTTACAGCTTTGGGACAGAAGCGTCCCTGGGTGTGCAAGCCAGCAAACAAGCCTGCTACGGCATTTCCCCTCACCTGACTCAAGGGTGGGGGGGACGGCTTTGCAGCTCGGTGGAGCTTCCTGACCAGTGGGTCTCCCAGGTGGTCATTTCGGGGTACAAGATCGAGTTGTTCTTGTCCGCCAAACAGATTCTTTCCCTCAAATCTTCCTCTCCTTCCGGCTCGTCGGCCTGCCTTAATGGGAGCAGTACAAGACTTGCTCAGGTGCGGGGTAATTTTACCTGTGCCACTGGAGGAAAGGTTTCAGGGATTCTATTCAAATCTGTTTGTAGTCCCAAAGAAGTATGGGGTCCATCCTATCTTGGACCCCAAGGCACTCATTGCCTTTGTGAGGGTGCAAAAGTTCACAAAGACTCGGATGACTAGCAGGTACCCATATACCAACTGGGAGCCGTACCTCAGACGGGTCTCTTAACCATGCCTTTTAGGTGCCCATATGATCTAACAAGGACCTTGCACCCTGCCACCACCACTCAAACCTGACACCTTAGGTTTGAGCAGACCTCCACACCCTCATGGACCTCCATTAACACTCCTCCAAACCAAGACGCCACATATCGATCTTGACATTGTTCAAAGGAACACCACCCCCCTGCAAGTGTCTCCAGGGGGATGCCCCTCCAGCTCATGGTGTCGCACTGCTAAACCCCCATTCCTCATCAAAAATCTGGTAACCTCTTGATTCATTTTGGCCCTTGTCCTATTGATGCCCACCACCGACTTGGCCCACCTCCATTGCGTGCGGGCTACCAGACCAGACTATGAGCAAGTCTGGGTACTCCATACGCAGCTGCAAAAAATCGAATTTTAGGTCCTAAATGGACCGTAGTTCCAAATCATTCCATCAGGGGGCCTGTTCAGCCGAGCATAGCGTTCGATCTCCAGAACTATTCGGCTCCACAAAAGACTGGGCATCCTGATCCACCGGACTACTGACTCCTCCCTGGGAATGCCCAATTAAGGTCTGTCAGGCCGAGCATTAGTTCTTCTTGCTCCCCAGTGGACATAAGTGTCCCATTATCCAAATCAGACAGGAGCCCCTTTCTGAAAGAAAAACACACCACATGCGTAGCATCAAGACTCCAAACCACCCCCCCCAACCATAACAGAGGGGACAAACGGGACGGCATCCATACCACCACAACCCCACATAAATAAACTCACTTATAGTAACTGAAGACAAACATACTGGCGGTAGCGCCGAGATTTGCACCTACCAATGCACGCCGTAAAACCCCTTTACTGAAACCCCAGCGTGCTGCTTCAGTAGCAGCCCCAATATGGAAAGAGTGGGACGCAAAGTCCGACGGACGGAACCCCAATACCCCCAGACGTTTTTTGAAGAACTGCCGTAAACGGATACCTAGACAAGGTCAAACCATCCGCATGCAACAGAAAGGGTCCCGACTCCAGAAAACGAGAAACCACCTTCAGCGGGCAAACCGGGTACTGGTTAACACCAAACAACTCCACCCGAACCCCCCTACCCACCTTGGTCAGTCTTGGATCGTCTAATCCAAAAAAACACTGAAACACTTCTGCATTGCACGTCGGCCGACTGAAATTCATCAGACCCCCTTTTCAAAGAAGAAACCAATTCCCCAATACGCAGCACCCCAAAAAAATGCCAAGGACAAAGCCGTCTGAAACAAAAGGGTCTCATAGTCTGACAAACGCACCCCCGGCAACACCCAAAAAAATGAACCCAACAACTCAAAGGACACCGGGCGGCGACTATCCACCGGCCGACACCCCTGGCAGAAGCCCTTAACCTCTTGCTGCACCAAAAAGTCCTTGGTGCAATCCTTGCAACCCATCAACTTAAACAAAAACTTTAACCCCGCCAACTTACTGTTCAATGCCGACACTGAAACTCCTATTTCCACATTCCGGTCTATAGAATACAACATGAGAAATACATCATCCCCGACAGCAACTGCCCCCCCACCCCCCAAACTTCGAACCAGACCAAACCACTCCTCCCAGGCTTTGGAACACACTGACCAGGTCGTCTTACTCACCAACTGTTGAATCAGCGCCGCAGTCACTCCAACGCTATCCGCCACAGCCGTGCTGGAGAAGAAGCTCCCAGTTGCGCCGAGAAACCAAAACCGAGAGAGCATCAGCCAATGAATTAGTGCATCCCAGGACATGAACTGCATATATAAAAGCATTGCAACACAAACAAGCCAACACCAGATGCCTGACACGCTATTGATAGCCTGCACAACGGCCATGTTATTGCATTTTAAAGCGGATGTTCTTGTTGAAAAACTGAGACCCCCAGAGCTCCAGCACGATCAGTAATGGTTCCAAGATGGGCAAATTGCCAGTAAATCCTGCCTCCCGTCATTCCAATGGCCACAGGCCCGCACTCCACTGCCCCCCAAAATACGCCCCATAACCTGCCGATCCCACGGTGTCAGTGAACAACTCCAAGTCAAAGCTGGATATGGCTTTAGACATCCACACTGACCTGCCGTTTTTATAAGAATCCAAACCCCCAGATCAGCCTTATATTCCCGGGTCAAGCGAATGTGATGCCCCGGAGCCAGAACTCCAGCTGCTGCCAGCTGGTGGTTAAAAACCCTGCCCATCGGCATTATGATGCGACAAGCAAAGTTGAGCTTCCCCAGGAGCGACTGAAGCCGGCACAGGGTCGACTTGCCAGCCCCCCGCACAGAAACCGCCACCCGCAAGTCTGTCAACTTGTCTTCCAGGAGGCAGCATTCCATGGCCACAGTAACGATCAAAATCCAGAGAAAACTCAAGGCCGTAACCAGTCCTTTCGTTTTGTCTGCTGCCAGCAGAATGCCAAATCGTTCCGCCATGTGCTGAACGGTAGCCAACAAAATCCTACACGGATTACTCAGCCGACCCTACACACAAAAAATCATCTAAGTAGTGGATGACCGACGGAGGCCCAGACACCTCCCGAAACACCCACTCGAACGTACTAAGCTTCGAACAAGGAACACGAAATGGAACACCCCATGGGCAAACACTGATCAATAAAGTAGGACCCCCGCCACTTGCAACCCAACAAGCAAAAACTGTCGGGATGTATCCGAAAAGCGGATTTAATATCCGTTTTTGCCAATAAGGCCCCCTGTCCATAGGCTCGAACCCAATGCACCGCCTTAATGAAAGGAAGTGTTTGAAACTGAACAGAGGCTCGGATCTATGAACTCATTAACTAAACCCCCCTGGTATGGGACAAATGATAAATCAACCTACACTTGTTGGGTTCCTTCTTTGGAACCACCCCCAAAGAAAAAAAACACCAATTTATCCAGTGGCGAAGAGGCAAACGGACCTGCCATGCGGCCCAGCTTCACCTCCTTTTGCTAATTTCGCAGACACCACTTCTGGACCAGCCAACGCCAACTTCAAATTATCCCCCTTACCCCCCTTTCCACCCTTACCTCGTTGTCAACATCTATTAAGGGAATGTGAGCCCCCGCAGCCGAAGTCCCGTTGTTGAAAGCCCAACAACACCTCTTCTGTTTGGTGGCCAACTGTCCCGAGGAAAAGGCACTGCCGGTCCGCCTTGGAAAAAGACGAATTTCCAGCCTGCACCGAGGTTATGAGCCGCATCCAAAGACTGTCTTTATAGTCCCAGTGCAATGACGGACGTACCGCCTTCCGCTGACTGAACTGCTCATCATCGTACCGGAGCCAGGCCACCATAAACTCGGTGAGCTTCCCCGATCGCATCTAGATAACAAGAGAGTGAAGCAATTTTCTGCCGCTTATTCCCCCCACCACACTAGCTAAAATTGCAAACGACCAGGAAATAAGCCTATCCCTCCTCCTCCTCCCTTGCCAGAGGGCCCAGACCACTAGTACCCGAATCCGAAAGGGAAACCCAAGCTGCTGTGGGCAACCCGGCACCGGAGCCAGCCACCCCAATACATACCTCAAACCCACCAGTAACTGAGCCAGATCCTGTACGCCAGACCCTGACCCTCCAGAATCCAACACCCCCCCTCTCAACATTCGTTCCCCCAACCACAGGCATACACATGCAGAAGACAAAGAAGGTTGGCCACATAGCTGCTTAGAAGGCTGCCACAGAAGTGGACCTCCATAAGCTGTCGCCACACTCTCCATCGATGCCGGCACCTTAAGGACTTCTCCTCGTTCCCGCTCTGACAAAGGATGATCTCCAACACTGCCCCAAGCTGCTGGACACCACTGTGACGTCACTACCCGCCAATCTCCAGGAGGGCCCAGACTGTTCTCCATCACCACTGACATGGTGACCACTTGTTGGTCAGCAGGGACGAAGCTGCTCTCACTGCAGGCCGGCCCCCGGACACCCACAGCTGCACTGCCACCATCTGACCTCCGGCCCCCCGCCTGCTCCAGAATGGCAGGGATACCGGCCTTTTCAGGCACCATACTGGTTCCCAAGGACTGAGCTCTCCCCCGCCGAGCTGCCCGGGTGGCTCCAGAGACAGACCCGGGTGCCGCACCGCGCATCTGATCCACGGAGGAGGAATGGGCTGCTGGGGATCCCCGCCCCATCCCGCGAGTCCCGCCTAAGTAAAGGATTCCTCCCAGGCCTAGCCGCTACTGCCTGGGCCCGGCGTTTTGTGTGCGGGCGCTGGAGGGTCCGTGGAGGCCTGCTCTGTGGGCCTCCTAGTGTGGCGCATCTGGGCAGAGGCGCTCCGGAGGCCCCCCCCCCCTTCTCCGGCTCCTATCAACATACCCCTGACCTGGGCGTGCAGCCAATCGGTGCCGTGCATCCCCGCTGCAGCCCACAGTTATAACAGCCAATACACGTCCGCCATAGCTCTGACGGACGATTGAAAAGGCAAACGGACACAGTAAAAGCGGCCACAGGGAAGGCAGACGCTCCTTACCCTCCCGGCTCCTTGTGGTGACTGTCACCTCTTCTTCCTCCTTCCTCCTAACCTTCTCCACTCCACCTCGGTCCCCTGGATCTGCCACAGCCCAGGCTGCCTCTCGTACCCCCTGTTAACCCCTGTCATGCCGGTCTGCGCCGACACCTGCTGCGTTACTCCGGGCCTCTCTTTTTCATCAAACGATGTGGCATTTCATTCCTAACACATTACCCAGTCCATAGAAGCATAGATAGATATGCAGCATACATTTTTTTTTTCCCCATAGAGATCGAAGTGTTTAATTTATTTGAGCAGTGTATATTACGTGGCTGAAAAGTCTGGAGACCCACAATCTAAATATGCAAAGAAATTCATAAGATTCACGTTAAAAACATTGTTTTCTTTGTGAAGACTCCCCTTCATCCAGCTGATTGGAGCCAACTCACTGTTATCAGCACACTAATAGGCTAATTGGAATACAAATTTTGGTGTTTTTGGCTATGTTATACCTTTGTCTGGATGCATATCTCTGTTGTACTAGAAATGTAAATGTAATCTGTTTCCTCTTGCACATCTTCAGGTGATACCAGATCCTTATGCCCCATACACACAAGTGTAATTTCCACCAGCAAAAGTCTGATGTGAGCTTTTCATTTGAAATTCTGATCGTGTGTATGCTCCATCAGAATTTCTGTCGGAATTTCCGCCAGCAAAAGTTTGAGAGCAGGTTCTCAATTTTTCAGACGGAAAAAAATTCCTATCGGAAAATCCGTTTGTCTGTATGGAATTCCGAAGGGGGAAAAAAAAACGCGCATGCTAGGAAACAATTTGACGCATGATCGGAAGCATTGAACTTTTTCTCGCCCCGTCGTAGTGTTGTACATCACTGTGTTCTTAACACTCGAAAGCTCTGAGAATTTTTGTGTGATCGTATGCAAGCCAAGCTTGAGCGGAACTCCGTCGGAAGAACCATCCAACTTTTTTCCGATGGAAATTCCACTTGTGTGTGTACAGGGCATTAGCATTAATTCATCCTTGCATGTTACCGTCCACAGGTGTTGGGTGGGTATAGATAATCTTTAGTGTTTAAGAACTTTGTGTTTATAAATATACTGTTTTTTCCAAATGATATAGCAAGGTATTAAATTAGTACTTAATCTTCAACAGCTAATGACTGACAATAATTTTCACAGAATGGGCCTTGGCAGTTCAATGTACCAGTCACAGCATGTTTGCATACGAAGGTGTGCCAGACACTCCTGCATTGGCCAGAAACGACTAGATAGCCAAGTGAAGACTGATTGTGAAAGGAGCGTGACTTGTTTAGATTTGATTATGGTTTATTTTAGTGTTTTATTGTCCTGGGCTTTTAGTTAGTAAGTCAATATACATGGTTCGAAATTCATCAGATTAAGCAGGTTGATGACTAAAATGTATCTTTTGGCTACAATGTAAAATCCTATATTTATTTTCACATTGAATTTCAATTATTTCTAGCCTACTCCTATAAATGAAAAATAATCTTGACGTTTTAAAACTACTTTTTAAGAATCCTACACTTACATTTCGTACTTATTTATTATTTGACACATTCACTATGACTGGTGAGTAGGCACTGCTGTGTTACAGAGCCTGCCCTCTGAACTATGAAGGTGCTGAAGAGTTTCAAGAGGCTGATTTAGTACAGGAATCTCTGCTTGCAGCAAGGTACCATGGGATATGTAGTCCTTAAATGTAAACAGAAATAATGCTGCAAAGCATTAGGGTTGTCCCGATACTGAGCATTTGCGGGAGTACTTGTACTCCCGCAAATGCCCCCGGTGCCTCATCCGATACTAGCCCCCCCACCCCCCCCGCCGCTGCCTGGATATATGGGGGGACATGGCTGCATATGTGGGGGGACATGGCTGCATATGTGGGGGGACATGGCTGCATATGTGGGGGGACATGGCTGCATATGTGGGGGGACATGGCTGCATATGTGGGGGGACATGGCTGCATATGTGGGGGGACATGGCTGGATATGTGGGGGGACATGGCTGCATTTGGGGACACATTTAAAAAAAAAAAACTGTATTCGGTATCGGCGAGTACTTGAAAAAAATATCGGTACTTGTACTCGGTCCTAAAAAAGTGGTATCGGGACAACCCTACAAAGCATTCAGGGAATCCAGGAAGTTGTGCAAAGTTGACCAGCATACAGGCAGAACTCACAACATGAAAGAAGATGTTTCTATTTTTATATTGAATCGTCAAAAATAACCTTTTAAAAAAATAAATAGTAATTTGCCATTACAGTGCTGATGTTATGAAATGAAAGAAAAAGTGTATAACTATAGATCTCGTATAACTGCTGGTTTGCAGAATTTTCTTGCAAACACATTTTTGAATTGAGTTACTAATTGAGTAGATCTCACTTTGCAAAGCAAGTAAAATGTAAAAAACAGAATTCTTGTTTGCACATGTTTGGCTGGTTGAAGTCAGCTCAGCTTCACTCTGTTTACTAAGCGAAGTAAAAATTCACTTTGCAAGGTGAACATGCTCTATTCCTTTTGTAAACCAGAGAGAGTGACGCAGCTAAGATCTAGAATGTGCAAGCTTTCCATTTTGACATGAATAGTTTTATATTGCAGGACATTGTCCAGACTCCAGAAGCTGCATTAATTCTCCACTTATTCTTTTGTCTTGCATGTAACCGTTGCTGTTTTAGGAATTGTTGAAAGGCATGAACTGAAGGAGGCGGAGTTATATTTTATTGATATTATAGTAGTTTTTATCTGGAAGGCTGTTCATTTTCACTGGACATTAAATAAGGATTACTCAGATCTGGATTAACTCTGTGTGGCGAGACTGGGCACAGATGATAGGAAATCTTATACTCTACATTGTGACAGCAAAAAATAAATACATTTTTGGGTTTACATCCACTTTAACCTTTTCCGCCAGTGTCATCAATAGTGTCTGCATATTATTAGCACTAATCACTGCATTAATTTGCGTCAGTGTCATATTGTCTGCTGTAATATCGCAGTCACATTATAAATCATTGATCACCGCCATTAGTAGCTTAAAATACAGTATAGCCCATAGTTTGTAGGCGCTATAACTTTCACGCAAACCAATCCATATACACTCGTGGGATTTTCTTTATATATATATCAAAAACCTGTTTTTTTTTTTGTGTTGGATGTTTTATAGAACAAAGTGGATATGTATGCGTATATGTGTATATGTATATATAATTTTTGCTTTTTTATTTATATATATTTTTTTCATTCATGGATGGTCAGACCTGTTGTGGGAGGAGTTTATGGGTGGAAGAACTGAGTGATGGAGCGTAAGACTGTCGTGGCTCTTGAGGGAACCCCCTTTCTGGGGGGGGGGGGTGACCTCGGGTCTGGAGCTTGGGAGCTGGGAGGGAGCCTGGGAGCTGGGAGGGAGCCTTTCTCTACGCGATCATTGTGTGGTATCCTGAATGGGAGTAGTACAGTAGGGAGCACTGCCTGGCAGGTCATTCAGGAGGGATCCATTCCAGGTCATTGAGTGACAAGCTCTAGGCGAGACATGCCCAGATTGGATGTGAAGCCAAAGGGAGAGACTGATGTCGGTGACAGGAATCTAGGATTGTATAGTAGAGAAAGCAAAGTGATCTCAAGTAGTGTGCTGGAGGAGTGTGGAGCTTTAAAGCGGAGGTTCACCCTAAAAACGTATATACCATTACATGCAGCATACTTCCGACATGTACAGTATACTGTTTCCTTTTTTTTTTTTTTTGCTGTACATATTGTATTATTATTCTCTTCCACCCGGCTTCTGAGTTCTCACTCCCGTGGGGAGTAGGCGTTCCTATGAAGAGGCGTAGTGTCATGTGGGACTTATCCCAGATGATTGACGTGCTTGATAAAAACGTCCCCCCGGCGGATAAGGTGTGTCATGAGTTCCGAAAATAGCCAAACTTGAACTCGGCTCTATACGGCGCCTGCGCAGTCAGCTCTACACGGCTCCTAGTCTGTGCGCAGGTGCCGTATAGAGCCGACTTCCAGTTAGGCTATTTTTTTAACTCACGACACGTCTTATCCGCCGGGGGGAAGTTTTTATCAAGCACGTCAATCATCTGCGCCAAGTCCCACATGACACTACGCCTCTTCATACGAACACCTACTCCCCGCGGGGGTGAGAACCCGGAATAAAAAAAATCCCACTTTAAGCCCAGGTTCACACTGGGCTGCGGGAGTGAAGCAGTGCGAGTTCAGCTGAACTCGCACGATTTTACTCCCGCCCGGCAGTCTCGATTTCAGCCGCGATTTCAGAGACATCTGTGCAGGTTTCTGCACAGATGTCAATGTAAATCGCAGGCTGAAATCGCAAAAAGTAGTACAGAGACTACTTTTTGAAATCGGTGCAATGCCGCAGATGCAGCGTCGCACCGATTAGGACGGTGCCATTGCCGGCAATTTGAGGCAAAATCTGTCGTTTTGACATGCGATTTGACATGCCAAATCGCATGTCAAAACGCACCAGTGTGAACCAGGGCTAAATAGTGCCCACAGTTTGCACAGCATGTTACAACATGAGGGCAGACAGTACAGTTACAATACGATTCAATACAGCGCTGTTATCAAATTCCAATATTTTTTGCAATAATAGTCGTAGATACATAATGCTTCTTGGAGTTACTGAAAGTTGTATTTTTGGACTTTGTTTATTTATATACTTAAGAATTAGAGTGGTAATGTGTCTGGAGCCGTTCCCTTTCCACACACAAGTTTCACTCTGGCACGCTCTCTACTGTTGTATGCTTCAGGGTGCTTACTGGTTTGTTTTAGTGGTTACAAGCTCCAGGCCAGCATGTAGCTGACATCTTATTCAGGAAACCTTATGTGTATGTGAAACTTCCTTATCACTTGGTATTATTGACTTGGTATAGAAGAATATTTCTGCAGTATACAGCAAAGATATCTTTATTGAAATACATGTGGCTTCTGTTTGATTGTAAGACATTGCATATTACAGGGTTCATTAGCTTTTTTACTTTCAATACATTGTTATTGAAGTTTATGCAGAATAGAAAGCATAGCCATACAAGTATAGAGTCAAAAAGCCCAATATATCTGTGAATTCCAGAATGGTAGCCAACAAAAGTGACAGGGAAAGGCAATTGAAGTGGAATTCTGAATGTTCCAGGTTTTAAACCAACATTACAATAGTAGTAAGCATTGTACATGGAAACGTGGAGCGACCATTAGCTGTAGGCCAGAAAGCACTTGTGGGATCAATGCAGAAGATAAATCTGCCATACTGGGCAGCAGGTATTTAGAGTAAGGGCGCCATAGAAGATAATATAATGGAATATATAGGAAAGGAAATTATGACACTAGGATCATAACGCCTATAGAGATATATGACTTGGTGGGCATACAGTGCATCTGGAAAGTATTTACAGCGCTTTACTTTTTCCACATTTTGTAACGTTGCAGCATTATTCCAAAATATAATTAATTTCCTCACAATTCTAAAAACAATACAAAATAAACGATATTCTATGAAAGAAGTTTGAAATCTTTGCAAATTTATTAAAAAAAAAAAAAAAAACATGCACATAAGTATTCACAGCCTTTGCCATGGTATTTAAAATCGGGGTGGATAAAAAATGTATGATTTTTTTTATTTTTTAATAATCCAAAAAATCCTTTTGTATAAATCTGATTTATTTTTGATCTCTATTCTTATCAAATTTATTTTACTAAAATGCGTTTGGAGTAAAAATTAATCTAAAGATGGTTTTCTATTTAAGATGCATTTATCATTTAGTTTATTCAACATAAAATGGAGCTTGGTTATGTAGCATGAGGCTGTATATTCTGCAATATTTAAATTTTTCGGTAAACTCATTCAATAAATGCAAGCTGAGAAAACATGCACTGCATTGATGCATTCACTTAATTTCACTGTAACAATGAGATAAAACAAAGTTCAGGAATATTCCTTTATCCCATTGTTTTGCAAATCTATGTACACTTCAAACTGTATGATTGAATCGATTCGGAAATCGCCATTTTAATAACCTGATGGCTTATTATTCTAAATGGGGAATCATTTCAGATCCATCATGTCAACGCCTGTTAGCGGGCATCCATTCACCTGCTGCCGCCACATCCCTCTTCTTGTCACTGCCGCATCACCAGCTATCCCATTAACCACTTAAAGGGGTGGTTCCGCCGAATTTATTTTTATTTTTTTAAATCTTTTCTTCCGCACTGCTAATATAGCATAATGTACTCACATATTCCAGGAATCTAGGCGCCAGTATCGAGATTTGCGGCAAAAGATAACTTTATATTGCAGGAAGATGGATGTTTCCATCTTGGCTGCGGGCACTCTGAAGCCCAACGTCATTGTCTTCCGGGATGGGGCGAATGCTGGATTCCCAGCATTCACCGCTCTATCCCGCGCATGCCCAGTGTTGACGACGAGCCACGCCGTCAACACTGGACAGTTACCATGACAACGGCGCTGCGTCCTGTGAACGACTCGCCCCTTCACAGCAAACACAAGAGGGATCTTTTCTGTCAGCTGCTCAGATTTTCTATCAGCTGCTCAGATTAGGCGTCCTTGATACTTGGCAGCATCACATGCAGCACCTTATCCTACAGCATACAGGTGAGGTATGGCGTTTCCAACAGATTACCAGAAGTTAAAATGGCGCTGTCGTATCCGCCCTCGTCACATGACTGGCTGCAAGAGTCATGTGACTTGCGGAAATAGCGCGATATTAGCAAACATGCTGTTGAGATTTCTTTCCCTCAAATCGTGACGCTGCATTCCCAGCAAGCATAGCGGCCAGGAAAGAAAAAATCGACACGCCCATCCCCGCACAGACAGACCAGGAAGTGCCTGATTCAGACTGCAAAACGAAAGGTACAGAAACGTTTTTAAAATTTGTAAATGGCGAAACTTTTTTAGGCGGACTGTGCCCTTGTGTGTAGGGTAAAGTTGTTAGATAGGGAGAACTACCACTTTAAGACCTGGCCCCTTTTTGCGATTCGGCACTGTCGCTTTAACTGACAATTGCACGGTCGTGCGACGTGGCTCCCAAACAAAATACATATTATTCTACATATTTTTGGTAAAAAAAATCGCAATAAGCGTTTGGTTTGCGCAAAAGTTATAGCGTTTACAAAATAGGGGATAGTTTTATGGCATTTTTATAAAAAAAAAACATTTTTTTACTAGTATTTGTGGCGAGCAGCGTGTTTTTTAAAAAAATTTTTTTTTTTTTTTCCCGTGACTGCGACATTATGGCGGACACATCGAACACTTTTGGAACATTTTTGGGACATTTTCACCGCGAAAAGTGCTATTAAAATGCACTGATTACTGTGAAAATGACAGTGACAGGATTGCGTCGAGGCACAGACCTGGGGAAGAGTACAGAAACATTTCTGCAGGTCCCAATATGCACATCCATAAATGCAAGAGGTTTGGTACCACAAGGGCTCTTCTTAGAGTGGGCTGCCTGACAAAACTGAGTGATCAGGGGCCTTAGTCACTCTGAGAGAGCTCCAGCGTTTCTCTGCAGAAAGAGGAAAACCTTCCAGAAGAACTATCTATGTAACACTCCACCAATCAGGTCTGTATGGTGGACAGACAGAAGTCGCTCCTCAGTAAAAGGCACACGATGGCCCGCTAGGTCCACTAGTAAGGATCGAGGGAAAGATTAATACAGCGATGTACAGAGACATCCTTGATGAAAACCTGCTCCAGAGCACTCTGGACCTCAGACTGGGGCGAAGGTTCATCTCCCAATAGGGCACCGACCCTAAACACACAGCCTAGCTTAAAAAGTGGCCCAGACAGAGCCCAGACTTGAGCAAGATTTAAACATCTCTGGAGAGATCTGAAAATGTCTGTGTGGTGTGCACTGATGCTCCCCATCCAACCTGATGGAGTTTGAGAGGTCCTGGAAAGAGGAATGGGATAAACTACCCAAAAAGATGTGTGCCAAGCTTGTAGCATCATACTCAAAAATACTTGAGGCTGTTATTGGTGCCAAAGATGCTTTAACAAAGTATTGAGCAAAGGCTGTGAATGTACATGTCATTTATTTTTTATTTTTTTAAATAAATTTGCAAAGATTTCAAACAAACTTTTTTTTTTACATTGTAGTTATGGGATATTTGTAGAATTTTGAGGAAAATTATTTTAATCTTTTTTGGAATAAGGCTGTAACATGAAAAAATGTTGAAAGAGTGAAGTATTGTAAATCATTTCCATATGCACTATATATTGTGGTATCCACGTCTCGTGTGTCAAGCAGGACACTAGTAAGTAAAAACAAAAAAAGGCATCTATGCAAAGACAGCCTTCTGGGAAATGAACAAACTGACGTTTCCAAGCTCTTGTCATGGTCTCTTTTGCCACCAATAAGACATATGTTGTTAATTTTGGGTTTAGCATTCTCCAACCGTCTACTGAGTTGTCACACCACCATAAGGCCTCTTTCACACAGGCAGTCAGGGAGGACAGTAAAAAAAGACATTTGAGATGTAGTTTTACCACTCCCAACAGCCCACCTTAATACCCCATACACATGATCAGAAAATCGGACTACAGATCGTCTGTGTGTTTTTTTGTTTTTGTTTTTTTTTTTGCATGCTGGTCATATATAAAACCTGAAGAGTTTACTAAAGCTACGAAAATTCTCGTGCGACAGAATAAAAAATCAGAAGTGATTGTATTGTATTTTCGGATAACTGTACTGATTAAAAGAAAATCGTAAGATCTGGTATTGTACGAGACATTTTCTTGTCCGATAAAATATCAGATGAACTGTCGTGATCGGCTCTTGAAAGCTCTGTACTAATGATCCGATTATCGTACAATCGCGCCGAAAGTGGTATTTATAGTCCGCTTTTCGGATCGTGTGTATGGGGCATAAGTCTACAACACAGCTGGAGAGTTTTTTTTATTCATGTGCCCTGTCTGCGATGCTTTGTGTTTTTATAAAATCTCAGGTATTCAGGAGGCTTACCAATCCTTAGATGTTTGATGTATTTGTTTTTGTTTTTATTTTTGGGGACATGTTGACATGTACTCTTTTTTAACCACCTCCACTGACCAACAATTGGCCACAACGCTGACTTCCCCAACTCTTGCAAAAAACTCTGATGGCAGTGGGAGCAATTGGCTGTCAGTCAGATCCTGTGAGGAGGAGGTGGGCGCTGTAGTGGCCAAGTCGGAGTGTTTGTGTGTCTATGGATGCACAGAGACCAGCTTGGGAGTGTGCCTTACTTATGTGGCACTTGTAAGAATAGGAAGGGGAAAGGGCTGGTGGAGACTCCAGAAGAGGTGGTAAGTGACTGCTCTGCAATATTGCAGATAAACAGGTACAACTTATGTAGGGAGATTTGTTTCATTTCTGTGTATCCAGTCACTTCACTGGGTTTACAGTCCGGTCCATAAATATTGGGACATCGACACAATTCTAATTTTTTTGGCTCTATTTACCACCACAATGTATTTGAAATGAAACGAACAAGATGTGCTTTAACTGCAGACTTTCAGCTTTAATTTGAGGGTATTAAGGGTATTAACATCCAAATCAGGTACACGGTGTAGGAATTGCAACAGTTTGTATATGTGCCTCCCACTTTTTAAGGGACCAAAAGTAATGGGACAATTGGCTGCTCAGCTGTTCCATAGCCAGGTGTGTGTGTGTGTGTGTGTGTGTGTATGTTATTCCCTCATCCCATTTACAAGGAGCAGATAAAAGGTCCAGCGTTCATTTCAAGTGTGCTATTTGCATTTGGAATCTGTTGCTGTCAACTCTCAAATTGAGATCCAAAGAGCTGTCACGATCAGTGAAGCAAGCTATCATTGGGCTGAAAAAGCAAAACAAACCCAAAAAATTAGGTGTGGCCAAATCAACTGTTTGGAATATCCTTAAAGAGAGAACGCACCGGTGAGCTCAGCAACACCAAAAGACCTGGAAGACCACGGAAAACTGTGGTAGATGACCGAATAGTTCTTTCCCTGGTGAAGAAACACCCTTCACAACAGTTGGCCAGATCAAGAACACTCTCCAGGAGGTAGGTGTATGTGTGAATACAGAGGGTTCACCACAAGATGTAAACCACTGGTGAGCCTCCAAAAACAGGAAGGCCAGATTAGAGTTTGCCAAACAATCTAAAAAAAAAAACTTTACAGGTCTGGAATAACATCCTATGGAAAAATGAGACCAACATCAACTTGTACCAGAGTGATGGGATACGAGTATGGAGAAGGAAAGGAACTGCTCATGATTCAAAGCATACCACCTCATTAGTGAAGCATGGTGGTGGTAGTGTCATGGCGTGAACATGTATGGCTGCCGATTGAACTGGTTCTCTTGTATTTATTGATGATGTGACTGCTAAAAAAAGCAGCAGGATGAAGTCTGAAGTGTTTTGTGCAATATTATCTGCTCATGTTCAGCCAAATGCTTCAGAACTCATTGGACGGCACTTCACAGTGCAGATGGACAATGACTCGAAGCATACTGCGAAAGCAACCAAAAAGTTTAAGGGAAAGAGGTGGAATGTTATGCAATGGCCAAGTCAATCACCTGACCTGAATCCAATTGAGCATGCATTTCACTTGCTGAAGACAAAACTGAAGGGAAAAATGCCCCTAGAACAAGCAGAAACTGAAGACAGTTGCAATAGTCCTGGCAGAGCATCGCCAGGGATGAAACCCAGCGTCTGGTGATGTCTTTGCGTTCCACACTTCAAGCTGTAATTGACTGCAAAGGATTTGCAACCAAGTATTAAAAAGTGAAAGTTTGATTTATGATTGTTAATCTGTCCCATTACTTTTGGTCCCTTAAGTGTGAGGCAAATATACAAACTGTTGTAACTCCTACACTGTTCACCTAATTTGGATTTAAATACCCTCTAATTAAAGTTGAAAGTCTGCAGTTAAAGCACATCTTGTTTGTTTCATTTCAAATCCATTGTGGTGTATAGAGCCAAAAAGATTACAATTGTCGATGGTCCCAATATTTGACTGTATGTAAGGGTTTACAACTACTTTAATGTAAGTCTAGTGAAAAATGCCCTACAATTTTGTTGCAATGTTTGCTGTAACTGCTAGTAGAGAATTTTTATGTAAACTTTAAGTAGAACAGGAAATGTGTTGAGAATTATTTATGATCAGTGTAATGCTACCTTACAAACTCAAAACAAACGGTATTATTTACATATGGGTGGTGCACTGGCTGGGACATAGGGACGATTGTCCCCCAAAACTAGTACATAAATAGGGATGTTGGACTGGTGGCTCACAGTGGAAATACTTCCCAACTAAAATATTGAGGAGAGTGAGACCCACGGTGACGAATACTGAGCATTATATACATCTCAGTTTCCTATTTTAGACCTGTGATCACAGCACCTGGCAGAGGGAAGTATTTCAGCATTGACTTCCTCTTCCTCCTGTGGCTGTGAGATGTCTGTAATCAAAAAGGGAAGCAGATGCTACAGGATGTTAAGAGGTATCTCCTAGTAACCCATGTCCATCAATCACCCCCTCAGACCTAAAGTTCCCAGCCCTTCCCTGGATATGTGGATGTATAGATCTGTATGTGTGTGTTTATAATATTGGTTGATGTCCTTGCTTACAGATATACATTACATAGTCCTGTTTTACTTCAGGGTTAATAGAGTAGCAAAGTAATCATGCTTTATTTTCTCCCATCTCAGTGCAAGTCTATAGACATGATTTTTTTTTTCCTTCAGAAGTCTTTGCTGATAATTGTATACTCCCTAGGTGACTTATCCTGTAATTGATTTCTTTCTCAGCAGTCTTTCAGCAAGAATATTGTTTGTACTGTGTGACACCGTGTTAGCCACAGGCAGAATCTACAAACGAACCAATATATAATAATGAAAATGTTGTACAGCAAGCCATGTGAAAATTAATTTCATGTAACATTTTATAGTATTAATTTACAAGGAGTACTTGTTCTATAAAATGGATTCTGCCAACATTGGGGATTTATTATCTAGCAAGACTTGTTTGCAAAGGAAAGAATGGTTCATAGTTGGGTAAGGGTAGTAGAGCCAGGTATCTCTTGCATCCTGACTAATTTTATTTTCAAAATCCAAATGTCCTGAAACCTCAGCTACTCTGCATATCAATACATAGCAGCTCTGGAGAGCCATTTATGAACAGTTAATAAAAATCAATAATCTCAGCCTTTGTCTTCTGTCTGCCTAGCTTCCATTTCCTGGCAGAGATTCTGTCTTTTTTTTTTTTTTTTTGCAAGGCACCTGTCTCCCAAAATAGAACAGTATGTAAAGTGTGGCATTCATAGGGGCTCTTTCTAACAAATTCACTAAGTTCTACTCTGTCTAAAAATAGCAAAGTCGCACTAACTTAAAAAATCAGGAACCTACAACCATTTCTTCAGGAAAAATGTCTTTGTGATACAGCTTCTCCTGTGTACTCTGTAGTGTCAGTTAGTATTCTTTAATGGAGGGCGAAAAAAAACTTCAACTTAAATGTATTTTGAGTATTTGTGTGCCCAGCCTAGACCTACATCAAGATGTTTGTTACCCAGTCTGCTGGGCTCTTTGGTGCCTACACTCCGCTATTTGTTCTGTGGGTTATATATTGGATTACCAAATTGGATTTTTTTTCCCCACTTTTTTTTTTCTACTAAGATGAGGTTGATTTAAAGGTTTCTGCTCTCACTCTTCAATTTCTTAAGCATATTTGTTTGGGCATTAAAACATCAGTGTTCTTGCCATGGTGGTTTAAAAAAAAAAAGACTGTCCATTGGTCAGGTCAGATTTGAATTCTGATTGTCCGCTCTGTATTTGGACAAGCTATCTGTGGGAAGCTCTTCTTGTTTCTAGACGATGTCAGTAAGGCTGCATTCACACCTAGGCGACACGATATGCCGCGTATGCGGCTTATCTTGCCGCCTGTAGATTAAACTTTTTTTTTCTTCTTTCTTTAACATTGCGGTCTATGAGCGAACGCCAATGTCGCCTGAAAAAAAGGGTCCGGGACTTTTTTTCAGGCGACAGGCGTTGAGATGTGAACCATCTCCATAGACCGCAATGTTATTTCACATCTCGAGCGACAAGAGCGTCGGGCGACCGTCGTTTTGTCGCTCAGATGTGAATGGAGCCTTAGTGTGACAAGCAGTCAGTGTTAGGTTCAGGGTAGGGTTGTCCAGATACCGATACTAGTATCGGTATCGGGACCGATACCGAGTATTTGCGGGAGTACTTGTACTCGCGCAAATGCTCCCGATACCTAAATAGAATACTTTTTTTGTATTTATCAAAATGTTCTGTGAAAAGTCTGAGTTTTTTACTACTGCGTGACAAGCAAATAAAACATTTTTATTCATTTTTATTCTTTTATAAATGTCTTGTGTTAGAGTTCTTCATAATTCTAAAGAAAGTATTGTGCTTTGAAAACTGTCACATGACATTTAAAAAAAGTATCGGTATTCAGTATCGGCGAGTACATGAAAAAAAGTATCGGTCCTAAAAAAAAGTGGTATCGGGACAACCCTAGTTCAGGGTAGCCCCGTACCCCCCCTATTAAAGTTTTAACCCCTTGATCACCGCCCTAGTTAACCCTGTCACCCCCTATTGCCAGTGTCACTAAGCGATCATTTTTCTGATCGCTGTATTAGTGTCACTGTTTCCGCTAGGTAGCTAATTTTTTTTTATTGCAAATTTTTTTTTTTTTTTAACTAAAGACATGTTGCTGAATACATGTTGGCCTAAATGTTTGACTAAAATTTAGTTTATTTGATTTTTCTTATAACAAAAAGTAAAAAAATTGATTTTTTTTTCAAAAATGTCGCTCTACTTTTGTTTATGTTTATAGTGCAAAAAATAAAAATCACCAGAGGCGATCAAATACCATCAAAAGAAAGCTCTATTTGTGGGAAGAAAAGGACGCAAATTTTGTTTGGGAGCCACGTCCCACGACCACGCAATTGTCTGTTAAAGCAACACAGTGCCGAATTGTAAAAACGCCTCTGGGCATTTAGCAGCATATTGGTCCGGTCCTTAAGTGGTTAAAGTGGGCTTTAGAGTAGGCTTGCCAATAGGTACTGTAAAAATCTCCTAAACAAGAAATTGATACCCGTGCAGTTTCTTCAGAGCCATGTGCTGGCTCCCACGCACCTCTGGCCGTTCACACAGCCGACGTTTGTGGACCCGGAAGGATGACGGGCGAAGATGGATGCGGCCTCCAGCAGTAAGTAACAACATGTTTTCAGGTACGTTTCATATAATGTGCTAGTACGCATACTAGCACATTTTGCTATTACTATGCAGGTCAGAAAGGAAAAAACAAAATGGTTTACTTCTACTTTAGGTTAAAAAAAAATGTGGATGCAGTTCTCTTGGATCCAGCTTCCTGCATGACATACCTCATAAAAGTTTAAATCCAGTTAATGCAAGTGTCCATCTTAAAGTAACTGTATAATAGCACACTGGTAAGTCAAAAATCCTATTGCCAATCAGCCAAACTGCTCAGGAGCTGATCATCATTGAAATCTTTATTATTGTTCACAAATATTAGTTTAGTCATAATTTATAACTTAAAGGGGTTTTATTTTCTAGATAGGTTCCTTTAAGCTAGTGCATTGTTTGTTCACCTACCTTTTCCTTCGATCTCCCTTCTAAACAATGCACTAGCTTAAAGGAACCCATTTGGAAAATAAAAAACAAACCTTTTCAACCCCTTTAACCACTTGCTTTTACTGGGCACTTAAACCCCCTTCCTGCCCATACCAATTTTCAGCTTTTTACTGCTGTCACTCTTTGACAATTGCACGGTCATGCTACACTGTACCCAAATAAAATAATTTTTTTTCACAAACATAGAGCTTTCTTTTGGTAGTATTTAACCACTTGAGGACCCCCTTCCGACGATATACGTCAGCAGAATGTCATGGCTGGGCACAATCGCGTACCTTTTTATGTGTCTCTTTAAGTCCAGCTGGTCCTAAGCTCCGTGACTGGACCCGATTGCTGCCGGTGTCCCGCGATCGGTCACCCGGAGCTGAAGAACGGGGAGAGGTGTGTGTCTGTTCTTCATTGATCGTCTGTTCACTGATATAGGGAAAGACTATCAATGACGTCACATGTCCAGCCCCACCACCCTACAGTTAGAAACACATATGAGGTCACACTTAACCCCTACAGTGCCCACTAGTGGTAAACTCCTAAACTGCAATTGTCATTTTCACAGTAAACAGTGCATTTTTATAGTACTTTTTGCTGTGAAAATGACAATGGTCCCAAAAATGTGTCAAAACTGTCCGATGTGTCCACCATATTGTCGCAGTCACGAATAAAATCGCTGATCGCCGCCATTAGTAGTAACATTTTTTTTTTTTTTTTTATAAAAATAAATCCCTATTTTCTAAACACTAACATTTTGGCGCAAATCAATCGATAAACGCTTATTGTGATTTTTTTTTTTTTTACCAAAAATGTGTAGAAGAATACGTATTGGCCTAAACTGAGGGTAACATTTTTTATATATATATATATATATATATATTTGGGGGATATTTATAATAGCAAAAAGTAAAAAATATATATTTTTTTTTTCTAAATTGTCGCTCCATTTTGGTTTATAGCGCAAAGAAAAATAAAACGAAGAGGTGATCAAATACCACCAAAAGAAAGCTCGGATTGTGGGAAAAAAAGGACGCCAATTTTGTTTGGTAGCCACGTCGTATGATTGTTGGTTAAAGCGACGCAGTGCCGAATCGCAAAAAGGGGCAAGGTCCTTAACCTGCATAATGGTCCGGGTCTTAAGTGGTTAATTGCTGCTGTTTTATTTGGCGGCGTAAAAAAAAAGGCCTCTAAGGCCCCTTTCACACTGAGGAGTTTTTCAGGCGGTACAACGCTAAAAATAGTGCTGCTATACCACCTGAAAAACCGCTGCCCAGCAACCTCAATATGAAAGCCGGAGGGCTTTGACATTGAGGCGATGCGCTGGCAGGAGAGAAAATCTCCTGCAAGCAGCATCTTTGGCGCGGTGAGAGGAGCGGTATGTATACCGCTCCTTCCCATTTAAAACGATGGGAAACCGCGGTAATACCGCCCGCAATGCGCCTCTGCACCCTTTATCAGTGGTTCTAGCAGGGGTTAATACCGCACCGCTAGTGGCCGAAAACCCGCGGCAATTCCGACGGTATAGCGCCGCTATTTTTAGTGGCGCTATATCGCCACCGCGCCTCCCGCCCCAGTGTGAAAGGGGCCTTAGGCTGATGCGGTGCTAAAAAGTTTTTGATAAAAAATGATAAATTATAATAAATATTATTAAATAGTGATAAATGAAAGAAAGCAGCTTGCATTTAAGTTCAGTACAAAAAAACTTAAATACAACTTAAAATTTCAAAGCACCGCTAAAAATTATTAAAAAAAAAAAAATTGACATGTATAAACAAGTTAAAGTTTAGAACAGGTGAGAAATATTGGCCCTAGTTAGGTTTAATTAACATAATATCAAGTAAATGTGTGAATGAATCAAGTGATGATGATAAATTCCAATTAAAAAACACTAAAAAAAGAAAAGAAAAAAAATATTAAAAATAAAAAAGTGTTAGAGGAAAACTAAAGCAGTGTCCCATCCAAATTATATTAAGAAAAATCCACGTTTAAAGATGGTCTTCCAAAATAAATCGCGGTGATTCCAAAAGAACAGTGAGTGACACCAATCTTCCCATCAAACAAACGTGTCTTCAAGTGGGACCCACTAGTGTGGTAGCCTGCTTACCAAAAAGCTGTGACTGCAGATAAGTCTCACCAAGCTCAGGGCATGGGTCTCCCCAGAACCAATCAAGGAAGCAGCAGTAATCCAAGGATTGCTTGTTCTTGTGATTTTCCATGAATCCAGACATTTCCATTAGTAATGTCTTGACATGATGTCCCTCTGACGCTGACGGCGTGATGTCCCTCACATGCTGGCGGCATGAGGGAAAACAAATAGATTACTGATCATCTGTTTACATCACAAGATCAGCTGTCATTGGTGTACAGCTGATCAGGTGGTAAGGGGTTGGGATCTCATAGACTCTGTGATCAGAGCGCACCAAGCAGACATCGCTTGCCTGTGCTGTAGCTGTCTTTTGACTATAGTGCGGGCAGAAAGTGGTTAAAGCTGAACTCCAGCCTCAACTTCAGTCTACAGCTTGCTCTCCTGTAGTGAAAATGCTTACTATATGTAACGGTCACCACCGTTTACGATCTTCCATCAACCCACCCAAGACAGCTTATCCGACAATCCATGTAGACACGATCCATTCCATTTCCCAGAATAAAGACGAGACAAGCTCCGTTCTCTCTGGTTTCAAAATGTATGAATGCTTTTAATGGGAAACTCCTGTCTTATATAGTTACAAACATGTCACATGGACAATGAAACTCCTTCACCCCCCTCATCACACAATGCTTCAATACACCTTCAGATGGGCTAATTACTAATCGGTATCCAGACATTTCGGCACAGGTCTGACATAATTAATATTACTACACCTGAGAAGTCACATTCCACACCTATTCACCAATAGACTTTAGCATACACAATGAAAAGGTCTGTAGAGCATACTTAATTAACACCTCAGACATCTGGCCTGTGTAGACTTAATTGGTACACAAAACCGTATTCAATCAGGTAAACTTCATTAGCATTTCAACAGCCTGTTACACAGAGGAATGAGTCACTATCCTATTGACCTGTTTGGGTCAAAATACAATACTTGTAATATTCCAAGGTATCCTGCAAACATGAATTATCATTAATGTCCCATCTTATGTAATCCGAGATATTTCTCAGTCACTCTATGCCCCTATCGGACATAGGATGACCCTAGACCAGTGCTTCTCAATTATTTTGAGAAAGAAGAAAACATTTCGCGCCCCCCGCGACTGTAAATGGTATCATTTGTCTATAAAATTGTTATGAGTACATCTCTGCATAACACTGTATCCTTAACATATAAGATAATAAAAAAGAAAGAAATGTGAATCCTACCTCCTCTCCTTGACCCCTGCTCTTTATGTTCTTTCTGTGCTTCAGCTCTTGTATTCCCACCTGGTGATGCTGCGGATGTATCTTTGCGACTCTGCCTTGATGACATGCCGGCGTCCTGCTCTTTCTCCTCTGTGAGTGGCACTAGGAACCGGCGTATTGATTCCTGTATGTCTCCACGGGTCATCTGCATGTGTCATGTGCGTTGGCGGTCACGTGGTCCTCCGCGTCGGGCTGCGCTGGGACAATCTCCAGTGATCGCGCCGTGCTGCTCCCTCTCTCCAGCCGTAGAGTTGCTAGGCAACCGACGCCGTGTGGGACGCCACTTGCGAGTGAGTCGGATAATCCGATCTGGACATCCAATATGAGAGTTTGCCGAGGTCAAACGAGCCCCCCTTTACGGAGCCTCCGGCCCCCACTGGGGGGCGCGCCCCACTATTTGAGAAACACGAAACACTGCCCTAGACCCAAGAGTCATTGGTGAAGCTGGCACAGGAGTACACTGCACCCTTCAAAAGTCTCTGGGTGTCACAGGTCAGTCAGTTGCACTATACATTTTCTTGCACTTTGAGCATCTTGGTGTACATAGGAAGCTACACAAAACAGGAAGCTACACAAGACAGAGCCTACTTAAAGCAGAACTCTTGGCAAATATTTTTTTCCCTGAGCAGTGGGACTGTGCCTGCGCTTCATGGGTTACCTGCTTATTGAGCTTAGGGGAGAGGACAGCGGAGATGAAATTATTTGACCTGCAAGTCCTCCCTGCACAAGACCGGTCAGCACCCCCCCCCATGCAGTGTGGTCACAGCCTCACTGCATGGAGAGGAAAATGTTTTGCCTGGAGTGGGCTTTTATTTTCTGTCTGACAGATGTTCATTAACATCCAACACTCTCTTCAGTTTTGCTGCCTTTGAGGCCTCCATTTCATTTATTGAATTTCTGTTCTTTCAGTCCTGAAGGCACAGCATCACTTGTGGGAGTTACCTAGGGCAGACTACCTAGGAAGGTTCACTTTGCTAAATTGACAACCATTAATCAAGGCATTTTCTTATGTGCATAACACCTTCCAAGAGCCAGCCACTGCTTTATCAGGGCTAAGGGCGCTTGAGCGTAGTACTGACAAAGAATGTTGCAATATGTTCAAGAGGCCCCTCCCACCAGCCATGATCTGTTTGCGCTCCCGGGAACATTGCAGAGACTAGGTCTAAAAAAGGTAAGTTATGGAAAGGTTGTGTGTGTGTGTGTGTGTGTATATATATATATATATATATATATATATATATATATATATATATATATATATATATATATATATATATATATAAAAACATGCTGAGGGGGAAAGAAGGATCCAGAAAAGGCAAGCTATAAGCGCTTGTATGTGTGAAATATGTCAAAGATTTCTGTGATGACTAGTTTGCCTATTTACCCATTCTTATTTTTATTTATTTTTTAACACGATGCATACTGTATTTTTGTTTACATTTATTTATTTTTTTCACATAATTTTGACTGTTGGCTGGCTTGGGACATATTAAAAAATCAAAAAGAAAATGAACACATCACAAACCGCATACAGCGTAACCAAAATGAAAATATTAAAAGTGCAATTGAGGTGAAAGGAAAAAAAACTGTGTTTGTCTGTCTGAAACAAAACTGGTGTACAAAAATATTTAATCACACATGGTTCCTGGGGTTGGACCAACGTAGTGTAGGAGAAACAAGAAATACAAGGCAAGGTGGATCAAAATCTACTGCACGTATCTCAGTAAAAACGATTAAGATATGGGAAGTTGATTTCATCATATGGAAATGGACTATCTGGGTTTGGCTATGCCCTGAGGCTTATTTCAAGCCTACACTAGTTGTAGGAATTCTTTCAGTCATGTAGGATCAGGTAGTTTGCAACAAGCGCATAGTGTTTGCTGGAAATGTCTGCCACAATACCCACATTTTTAAATTGCTCCGTTAAACTGTTTAACAGTATTTGGTAATTTGCATTGTAAAAATGAATGAGATGTGTGCAATGTATGGCCACTAATGTGTTCTGTAATACTCTTTAGTTTTTTATCAATAAGTTTTATTCAGAAGTTTTCAATACACTTATATATGTAGGACCATTCACGTAAGCAACATCTAGTGGAGTGGTCATTACCCTATTTGACAATCTCCAAAGCTCTATCTGACCAGTTATGTGTCCTCTCACGAGGTAGCTAATAGTTCGTACTGAGCCTTAGCTACATAAACCGGTTAAGTGCAAGGTTTGAGATAAACCTTTCAGTGCAACATTGTACTAGTGAACAATCTCGAATCACCCGTGGGCTCACAGGAAGAGATAAGAAGAAGAGAAGAAAGGAGACAGCAAAAAGAAGGGGGGGAGGGGGTAAGAAGAGGGAAGGAGGGGGGGGGGATGGGATGGAAAAATCACCAGTGTGGTTTAGCTACCTGATCAGGATACCTCCTCCCGGCGGTGCCAAAGCTCCCAAACCTCGTTGTGGGCCTCCAGTCTGTCTAGCATTCTGGCCATCATCCTCTCCATTAATTCCACATCCTTTATCCTGGCATATAGGGCCTCAAGGGGGGGGGGGGGGGCGGAGCGCTTCCAGTGTAAAGCAACCAGACATCGCGCTGCTGTGAGGATATGTCTGGTCAGTTTCTTGTAGGGTGCTGGGATGTTTGGTGGGGGAAATCCTAATAAGTAAACTTTCAGGGTTAGGGGGGGCGTCCTGTCTAGAAGTCGGTCCAATAATTGCTGGACCGAGTTCCAGAAGGGGACGATCAATGGGCAACTCCAGTAAACATGGATAAACGTTCCCCTGTCCCGCTGACAGCGCCAGCAGCAGTAAATGGTTTGGAGAACATCAGGTGTCATGTACCAGAAGTAGAGGATTTTATATATGTTATCCTTGTAAAAGTACAGATCAAACTTTTTGCCGCTTGAGACCAGATCACCCGCCAGTGCTCTACGGAGAACTCCTCGCCTAGGGCCTTTTCCCACCTAAGCATATATGCGTGTCTGCCCACAGTATCTACAGGCCGAGAGTTCAATATTTTATATATGTTAGAGATCAAGCCCCTCTGTGCTGTGCCCGCCAATATCAGCCTTTCAAAAGCCGTTGGGGGGGGGGGGGGGACTGCAGGTTTGGAGCGATAGTCAGAGCATAGTGGCGTATTTGGAGATATCCATAGAACTCCTGGCGCAAATACTCTTTAGTTTTATTCCCTCTGTACAGTACAGTCAGCACTGAATGTCTGGTACTGAAATTGTCTTCTGGCTGGAGTACACAGATCACGGCATTTTGTTCTGCAGCTTGTACATTCCAAAAACACCTTGCCTTCTTTTGAGTGAATCCAAGGTGTTCAGTGGTTGGAGGAGATTGAGGTGCGGATGAATGTCACAAAGAAGCGTCGGCACCAGATGTTCAAACAAAGATTTGGGGGGCACACCCTAAAAGATGCATTAAAGAAGGCTGGGTTCACACTGGTATGACACGACAGTCGGACTACTTTGAATGCGACTTTGCCCAGCGACTTGAAGTCCGACATGTGTCTGAAAATGTTAAATAAAAATAAACCGCATGGGTTCCCCCTCCAAGAGCATACCAGACCCTTCTGCTCTTTTTGCTTGTTCTTTTGCCCAGTCTTCTCACTCTGTTCTTCTGATGTTTACAAGACACTCTCCCCCTCTCTAATGCTAGGTGCGTGGTGTGCCACAATTTATATTTGTATGGGGCGGGGTCACCGTGAGACGTCTTTTCAGACACTTTTTTTTTTAGGTGAATGGGTAGGAGTACAATGTACTCCATACTCATTCACATATGGTGGGGGGCTGGTATATAGGGACCCCATGTTAAAAGAGGCTTCCAGATTCCGATAAGCCCCCAACTCGCAGACCCCAACAACCAACGCCCATGGTTGTCGGGAAGAGGCCCTTGTCCTCATCAACATGGGGACAAGGAGATTTGGTGTGGGGGGGTCGCAGGGCCCCCCTGCCCCAAAGCACCCCCCATGTTGAGGGCATGCGGCCTTCTATATGGTTCAGGTGGGGGCGCTCGCTCGTCCCCACCCCCTTTTTTGGCGTAGGGGTTTCCCTTAAAATCCATACCAGACCAAAGGGCCTGTGATACTCTTGGAGGGGGAAACCTATGCTGTGTGTGTTTTTTTTTATTTTTTATTTTTTTATTTAAATCTGCCGTGTATTTCCTCCTTCAAGATCATCCGAGCACAAGTCGTATGCCAAAGTCAGATCGGTTAAGACGGCAATCCGAACTTGATCTGACTCATTGGGCTGAAGTAGGAAGAAAGTTGGACCAAAGTAGTGCAGGGAGCATTTTCAAAGTCGGCCGACTTTTGTCGGACCAGTTGAGATGGCTCGGCTCCCATAGGGAAACATTACTTTTCAAACGTCATGCGACATGAGCTCCCAATGTCGGAGCGTTTGTTGTATCAGTGTGAACCCGGTCTAAGGCTGGGTTCACACTGATACTACAGGACAGTCATACTACTGTTATCCTACTTTGCTCTGCGTCATCAGTCCTACATCCTTTTGACTTGAATGGACAGGAATCGGGATACTACTTTGATCTGACTTTGTTATAGTCTGACTTGTCTTTTGACCAATCAAAACAATGCCAGTGTGACATAAATTCCTTTTACTGCTGCTGTAATCACGTTGAATGTCAAAAGTCGGATGGTTAGGACAAGGATCCTACTTTGATCCAACTTCACTGATATTTAATGGGCTGAAGAAGAATCAAAGTCGGACCAAAGAAGTGCAAGGAGCATTTTCAAAGTTGAACCGTCTTGTGTCGGACCAGTTAAGACGGCTCTCATAGGGAAACATTGATTTTTCACACACACCTCATGCGACATGTGCTCCAAATGTCAGAGCGTTTTTTGTACTAGTGTGAACCCAGGCTAAGGCCCGGTTCACACTGGTACAACACGACAGCCGTACTACTTTGGATCCAACTTTGCCCAGCGACTTGAAGTCGGACATGCGTCGGTCTTCTCCGTTGTCTTCTCTGCTCTTCTTCCCATGTTGACACAACGCTCTCTCCCGCTCTAATGTCGATACACGGTGTGCCACTGCTTACACGGTGACCCCGCCAATGCCAAGATGTCATCTGGAGGCCCTGCCCCTTATTTCACCACCTGGGGCATAGTGGGTGGGGATGTCATAAGGGGCGGTGCTCTGGTGACCCCGCCCCATGCTAATATAAGTAGTGGCACACCTTGCATCAGGCATTAGAGATGGAGAGAGTGTTGTGTCAACATCAGAAGAGTAACAGTAAATAACTTTAAATTTCCTATGTAGTGTGTGTGTGTTTTACACTTTTTTTTTTCAGGTGAATGGGTAGGCGTACAATGTACCCTATACTTATTTACATAGGGTGGGGGGCCCGGGTTTTTTAGACATGCATATCTTTTGTGGCCCCCGGCTATCTTCCAGCACCGGGGCCACAAAAGATGTATATGCCTTGGAACGGGAGAGGGAGGAGGCAGGATGAGCACCGCTGCCGTACACACAGAAAGTATTTCCTGTTTACGGGCGGCCTCTGTAATAGGAAGTCCCGCGCTGCCATTGGACGGAGACAGGACTTTTCTATTAAAGAGGCCGCTGTCACCACTGGGGGAGCTCCCATGTTCTTTAATTGTTTCTTCTGGGTTTGTGGTTCTGGCGCAGGGAGTGCCTGTCTCGATGATGGGCGCGGCGTCTGCCGGACTACAGAGCGCATGCACCGATGACGTCAGCAAATGCATGCAAAGTGAATATCGCCTAAACAGGTTTAGGAGATATTCATTTTTATCTACAGGTAAGCCGCCTTATTCACCGCTCCTAAAGCGCCTCAAAGAAGCTGCTTGCAAGACTTTTTTTTGATGTCCTGCCAGCGCAGCGACCCAGTGTGAAAGCACTGTGACTGCAGATGGGGCTTTTTTTAGCTGCTTTACAGTCGCTATTTTTAATGCTAAAGCGCCTGAAAAACACCTAGGGTGTGAAAGGGGTCTAAAAGCGTTCTCTGCTGCATTGCTGAAATAATTTGGAATGTTAACCACTTAAGGACCGCCGCACACCTATGTACGTCCACGACATGGCTCGTACAGGCACAAGGGCGTAAATTTACGTCCTCGCCTTTGTGCGGTTCGGGGGTCCGATCGGAACCCCCTCCGCGGCGTGCGACGGTCCCCCTGGCTCTGGGAGCGCTCCCCCTTCGTGTCACTTCCTCCTCCTGTGTTTACACGGGAGGAGGAAATGATGTCATCTCTCATCGCAGCGGTAATTCCCACCGCTGCTGATGAGAGAAGACATCCACAGTAAGTGTGCACCAACACAACACTGACACACACAGGCACATTAACCCTTTGTGATCACCCCACCCCCTTGTCACAGTGTCACTGAATGCAGTGATCTAATCACTGCATTTAGTGTCAGTGTGACAGGCAGTGTGAAAGTTAGTGTTAGGTCCAGGATAGCCCCCGTACCCCCCTAATAAAGTTTTAACCCCCTGATCACTGCCTTGGTTAACCCTTTCACTCCCTATTGACAGCGTCACTAAGCGATCATTTTTCTGATCGCTGTATTGGTGTCGCTGTTCCCGCTAGGTAGTTTTTTTTTTTTTGTTTTTTTTTACTAAAGACGTGGCTGAATTAATTTTGGCCTAAATGTTTTACTAAAATTTAGTTTATTTGATTTTTTTTTATAACAAAAAGTAAAAAATAGTGATTTTTTTTCAAAATTGTCGCTCTATTTTAGTTTATAGCGCAAAAAATAAAAATTGCAGAGGCGATCAAATACCACCAAAAGAAAGCTCTATTTGTGGGAAGAAAAGGACGCAAATTTTGTTTGGGAGCCGCGTCGCACGACCGCGCAATTGTCAAAGCGACGCAGCGCCGAATTGTAAAAACACCTTGGGTCATTTAGCAGCATATGTGTCCGGGTCTTAAGTGGTTAATAGAACATTATGTAGCTTATTAAAAAAGAAAGCGTGTACTAATTATATAATGCAAACACAATGTTTAACTATCAGGTTCTAATATAAAACCAGTGGCCAAATTTTATTATAACTGTTTGAGCACAGAGAGTCAAAATTCATCGGCCTCATGCATATTGGGCTTAAAAAAAATGCCACTTTTATAGGCATTTGGTGTTTTGTTTTTTTCAGCCTGTAAAAGCACCTCTGTTAGCCTGTGTGCCCATGCACGTATAGGCATATTGGAATAGGAGCCTTTACAGGCTGAAACACAAGTCAATCGCCACACCACAACACATAAATGAGAGGAGATTTTGAGCAGAAAACAAGATGCATTTAGGCACATTTGCATGGTAATACATTCTCTATTTACCATAATATTTACTATACCATTTAAAATGTATCAACCCTTTCATACATAAGCCTATTTCTGACATTTTGGTATTTACACGTTAAAATTCTTATTTTTTCCTAGAAAATTACTTAAAACCCCAAACATTATATATATTTTTTTAGCAGAGAATCTAGAGAATAAAATGGCAACTGTTGCAATATTTTATGTTACACAGTATTTGTACAGCAGTGCTTTAAACGCAACTTTTTGGGAAAAAATACACTTTCATGAATCTTCTAAAAAAAAAACCAAAAAAAAAACCGGTAAAGTTAGCCCAATTTTTTTGTATAATGTGAAAGATATTATGTAATGTTAAGTAAATAGATACCAAACATGTCACGCTTTATAATTGCACGCACTTGTGGAATGGTGACAAACTACGGTACCTAAAAATCTTTTTTTTTTACTATTACCAGGTTAGAGTTACAGAGGAAGTCTAGGGCTAGAATTATTGCTCTCGCTCTGACAATCACGGCGATACCTCACACGTGTTATTTGAACACTGTTTACATGTGCAAGTGCGACTTCTGTATGTGTTTTCTTTGCTGGTCGAGCTCGCAGGGACAGGGGTGCTTTAATAAATATATATATATATATATAATTTTTTTTTTTATTCTATTAAATTAAATAAAAAAAATAAAAAATTTGATCACTTTTATTGCTGTCACAAGGAATGTTGATATCCCTTGTGACAGGAATAGGTGGTGACAGGTGCTCTTTATGGAGAGATCCTCGTAATGTCCTCTCCAGATCCTCCGGGATGATGCCTGCAGCTGCGGGCATCATCCCAGTATAACTCCCGAAAGCCGAGGATGCATATATGCGTACACTCGGCAGAAAGGGGTTAATGTGCAAACGTGCAAAAAAACGCGTGTACAATACATGCCATTTATTGCATTTTTTTCTTTCCTTTAACCAACTTTTCTCCTACCAGGAAAAAGGCTGGATAAAGAAAAGGCTGGTAGCATTTTAGCAGACTTTTAGGAGCGTTGATGTTTTTATTTGCGTTTTTTGTAGTAAAAGAAAAGTAAAAAAAAAATGAAAACTAAACAATAAACCTGCTCAAAAAACAGTTTTGATTATATTTAAATAGTTAAATATTACATTGTATTCATGCAAACATTCCACTAAGTGAAACAATCCAAGTGTGATCTTTCTTTGAAAACGATCCCAACATTACTGTGCTCCAGATTGTGTCCATAAATCATGCTTTAGTTCACTCTGTGATGTGTTTCCAGTTGCAAAAATAAATTTTGTGCTTAGAACTGCAAACCATGTCACAGTGCCACGTGCCCCTCTTAGGTAAAGACTCACCAGAAATTTATGACCCTAGATGACTAATGGGTCAATAAGTGGTTTATGAACAGTGAAAGTCCGACACTCTATGCCAAAGATTTCCACAACAGATTGGTCTGCATCAATGTCTCTCAGAAATGAGGACAGAGATAACCGCAGAAATATACATCATAGAACACCCCCTTCTTTTTTTGATTTTGTTTTGTAGCTTCCTGAAAATGCCCCTATATACGCAAAAGTCATTGAGACGGGTGTGAGGGCACCTACTTCACTTCTCAGGAGTAGAGTGCACTCTGGTTTCAGGTCCTGGAACAACGGCAACTCTTTAGTAATCAAATCGCTCAATACAGTGGGCATCGGTTCGGGCATCGGAACATGTGAGTCTAGCACAATCTTTCATGGTATTCTGGATATATTTATCAAATGGATTGTGCTATGATGCGTTTCTCTGTCCTTATTTCTGAGATGCATTGATACAGACCAATCTGGTGTGGAAATGCTTGGTCCTGGTTTGGCACAGAGTGGTGGACTCTCACAGTTCATAAAGCGCTTGTTGATCCATCATGCATCTTGGGTCATACATTTCTGGTGAGTCCATCTCTCAAGAGGGGCACGAAGCACTGGTGATGAGGATGATGTCACAGGGAGTAATTACATTTCTTGCTATGGGAAAAAGGTTAAATAAAAAATGTTGGGACATGATCCTGTGGGGCAAGGGTTGGGAGTCAGCACAGGATTACAGCGCTCTGGGTGACCATATACAAAGAATTACATATAAATAAAAGAGTAATAATCTAGTCCATTGGGTGCGAGTCCAAAAGAGGGGCTTGATCGTAACAATATCCAATGTAGGGATAGCTGTAGACGCTCAGGGCTGCTCTCTTTAACGATTGTCAGTTAAAGCGACGCAGTGCCGAATCTCAAAAAATGGCCCATTCATTGAGCAGCCAAATCTTCCGGGGCTGAAGTGGTTACATAGGATATGTTTTTTGCTGTTTGTCTGCCTTGACTTCAGCTATATTCTTATGTCATCTTGCGACCTAAGATTACACGCAGTTTGGCTCCAGCAGATTTTTCCCTCTCTGGTGCCTTGATGACAGTAAGCAGGCACACAAAAAGGAATGTTGTTCTGTACAGATCACAGCTAAAGGTATGTGAAAGTCAGACCTCTTTGACATATTTTTTTTTATTCTGTATCACTCACTATCTGTAGTTTTATTTTAATTTTTTTTAACTATTTTCTAAGGTTTTTTACTGAAATCTGTAGACCTACAGTTGTTCTCATAAGTTTACATACCCTAGAAGAATTTATGATTTCCTGGCCATTTTTCAGAGAATATGAATAACAAAAACTTTTCTTTCACTCATGGTTAGGCTCCATTCACATCTGAGCGACAAAACGCCGGTCGCCCGTTGCTCTTGTCGCTCGAGATGTGAAATAACATTGCGGTCTATGGAGATGGTTCACATCTCCACGCCTGTCGCCTGAAAAAAAGTCCCGGACCCTTTTTTTCAGGCGACATTGGCGTTTGCTCATAGACCGCAATGTTAAAGAAAGAAAAAAAGTTTAATCTACAGGCGGCAAGATAAGCCGTGTACGCGGCGTATCGTGTCGCCTAGGTGTGAATGCAGCCTTAGTGTTTGGCTGAAGCAACTTATTATCAATCAACTGTTTACTTTTTTTTAAATCATAATCACAACAGAAACTACCCAAATGACCCTGATCAAAAGTTTAAATACCCTAGTTCTTAATACTGTATTCCCCCCCTTTAACATCAATGACAGCATGAAGTCTTTTTGTGGCATTTGTGGCTGAGGCTCTTGATCTTCTCAGATGGTAAAGCTGCCCATTCCTCTTGGCAAAAAGCATCCAGTATCTGTAAATTCTTGGGCTGCCTTGCATGAACTGCATGTTTTGAGATCTCCCCAGACTGCCTCAATGATATTGAGGTCAGGAGACTTAATGGCCACTCCAGAACCTTCACTTTTTTCTGCTGTAGCCAATGACCAGTGGAATTGGCCTTGTGTTTTGGATCATTGTCATGTTGGAATGTCCCATGTGCAGCTTTCTGTTTGATGAATGCAAATGTTCCTCCAGTATTTGTTTGATAACATACTGCATTCATCTTGTCATAAATTTTGACCAAATTTCCTGTGCTTTTGTAGCTCACACATCCCCAAAACTTCAGCGATCCACCTCCGTGTTTCACAGTAGAAATGGTGTACTTTATCTCCAAATGTAGCGTTTATGGTTGTGGCCAAAAATCGAAATTTTGGTCTCATCACTCTAAATGACTTTGTGCCAGAAGGTTTGAGGCTGGTCTCTGTGCTGTTTGCAAATGCCACAAAGTATCCTGCTTACAATATGCCATAGTAATGGCTTTCTTCTGGTGACTTGACCTATGCAGCCCATCTTTCTTCAAGTGCTTCCTTATTGTGCATCTTGAAACAGCCACGCATGTTTTTCACCAGAAGTTATTTGTGGGTTTTACTTTGGATCCTGAACAATTTTCCTGGCAGTTGTGGCTGACATTTTGTTGGTTTGTTTAGTTTCAACAGAACCCCACATTTTCCACTTCTTGATTCGATTTTGAACACTGCTAATTAGCATTCTCAATTCCTTGGATATTTTTTTATATCCCTTTCCTGTTTTATACAATTCAACTATCTTTTTCCGCTGATTCTTTGGTAATTCTTTTGCTTTCCCCATGACTCAGAATCCATAAATGTCAGTGCAGCACTGGATGAAAGATGCAAGGGGTCTCATTGACCTTTTTATTTATTTTTATTAGGGTTGTCCCGATACCGATACTAGTACTAGTATCGGTATCGGGCCGATTCCGAGTATTTGCGGGAGTACTTGTACTCCCGCAAATACCCCCGATACCAAAATAGAATACTCCCCCCCCCCCCCCCTCATATTGCAGCGATGGCCGGTCCCTCATACCTTTAGATATGATGATGCCGCCGCTGCCACATACCGCCATTAATCCCCTGCAATATCGCGTAGCGCACATTACAAGCTTTCATTCTGAATACTTGTAAATGCCCGCGCCGCCATATACAGACACTCCCCTTCTCCGGATTGGTGGGATCCCTCCAATCCCGAGCAAGGGGGAGTGTCTATACGCGGATTCGTGCATAGACACTCACCCTTGCTCAGAATTGGAGGGATGCCTCCAATCCGGAGAAGGGGAGTGTCTATACATGGAAGCGCGGGCATTTACAAGTATTCAGAATGAAAGCTTGTAATGTGCACTACGCGATATTGCACGGGATTAACGGCGGTATGCGGCAGCGGTGGCATCATCATATTTAAAGGTATGAGGGACAGGCCATCGCTGCAATGTGGGGGACATACGAGGCTGCATTTTGGGGAACATACATGGCTGCTGCAATGTGGGGGGGACAGACATGGCTGCTGCAATGTGGGGGGGACAGACATGGCTGCTGCAATGTGGGGGGGACAGACATGGCTGCTGCAATGTGGGGGGGACAGACATGGCTGCTGCAATGTGGGGGGGACAGACATGGCTGCTGCAATGTGGGGGGGACAGACATGGCTGCTGCAATGTGGGGGGGACAGACATGGCTGCTGCAATGTGGGGGGGACAGACATGGCTGCTGCAATGTGGGGGGACAGACATGGCTGCTGCAATGTGGGGGGACAGACATGGCTGCATTTGGGGACACATTTAAAAAAAGTATTGGTATTCGGTATCGGCGACTACTTGAAAAAAAGTATCGGTACTTGTACTCGGTCCTAAAAAAGTGGTATCGGGACAACACTAATTTATATATATATAATGTCTTTGTGCGATGCAGAAAAGGTGAACGGATGGACTCTACATGCCTGGTTCCCACCGTGAAGCATTGATAAGGTGGTGTGATGGTGTGGGGGTGCTTAGCTGGTGACACTGTTGGGGATTTATTTAACCACTTAAGGACCGCTGCATGTACATTTACGTCGGCACAATGGCACCGACAGGCACATCAATGTATATATACATTGGTGCCTTGAGGTGGGTCGGGACCCCCCCCCCCCCCCCCCCTCCAGGTACATGCGGATGGTCCGCGCGGCTGTACGAACGATCCGGGATGAGGGAGCGGCTATTCATTTTTGTCCGCCCCCTCCGGATCACCCTCAGCCAATGCGTGCGCCCCCCCGCCCTGTCACTTCCTCCTCCTGTGTAAACACAGGAAGGAGGAAGTGATGTGATCTCTCCCTCTGCGTTTTTTTCAACCACCACTGAGGAGAGATCACAACACAAGTAGGTCTGCACTAACACTACACTGACACACACTACATATAGGCACATTTACCTTGCCCCCCCTGTCACAGTGTAACTGAATGCAGTAATCATACATGTATGATTACTGTATTTAGTGTCAGTGTGACAGTTAGTGTTAGGTCCTGGGTAGCCCCCGTACCCCCCCCCCTAATAACGTTTTTAACCCCTTGATCACCGCCCTAGTTAACCCTTTCACTCCCTATTGCCAGCATCACTAAGCGATCATTTTTCTGATCGCTGTATTAGTGTCGCTGTTCCCGGTAGGTAGCTAATTTTTTTTTTTATTGCGATTTTTTTTAACTAAAGACATGTGGCAAAATACATTTTCTGCCTAAATGTTTGACTAAAATTTAGTTTATTGATTTTTCCTATAACAAGAAGTAAAAAATATTGTTTTTTTTTCAAAAATTTCGCTTTATTTTTGTATATAGCGCAAAAAAGAAAAAAACGCAGAGGCGATCAAATACTACCAAAAGAAAGCTCTATTTGTGGGAAGAAAAGGACACGAATTTTGTTTGGGAGCCACGTCGCACGACCGCGCAATTGTCTGTTAAAGCGACGCAGTGCCGAATCGCAAAAACCCCTTGGGTCATTTGGCAGCATATTGGTCCGGTCCTTAAGTGGTTAAAATTGAAGGCATACTGAACCAGCATGGCTACCACAGCATCTTGCAGCGGCATGCTATTCCATCCGGTTTGCGTTTAGTTGGACCATCATTTATTTTTCAACAGGACAATGACCCCAAATTGTCCAGGCTGTGTAAGGGCTATTTGACCAAAAAGGAGAGTGATGGGGTGCTGCGCCAGATGACCTGGCCTCCACAGTCACTGGACCTGAACCCAATCGACATGAATTGAGGTTAGCTGGACCGCAGAGTGAAGGCAAAAGGGCCAACAAGCAGAGGTGTATTTAGGTTTTGTGCTTCCCTAGGCCTGACTAAACTCGTGCACCCCCTAATTTAAATATGACCCACCCCTTCCTCTTACGGCCACACCCTGTGTTGTTTAAGACCCGCCCTGAAATTTTTGAGTGAGGACACTGGTTCTGAGGGCCTGGGGGGGGGGGCAATGGATTCCCTTCATTTACTTAAATTTCCTCTTACTTCCTGGTTGCCCATAGAGCAGGAAGTGAAGGGAAATCTTCGCAATGGGACAGGGATGGTAAAAAATAAACTGACAGGGGCTATAACCCTCCCTTACTCTACCCAAAATGAAAAAAAAAAGTGTTGCCTAGTGTAGCGCAACCCGGCGAGGACTCTTTTCGTGCTGCCCCCCTGTAAAATGCTGCCCTAGGCCTGGGCCTTGTTGGCCTAGGCCAGGATACAGCTCTGCCAACAAGTGCTAAGCATCTCTGGGAACTCCTTCAAGACTGTTGGAAGACCATTTCAGGTGACTACCTCTTGAAGCTCATCAAGAGAATGCCAAGAGTGTGCAAAGCAGTAATCAAAGCAAAAGGTGGTTACTTGAAGAACCTAGAATATGACATATTTTTAGTTGTTTCACACTTTTTTGTTATGTATATAATTCCCCATGTGTTAATTCATAGTTTTGATGCCTTCAGTGTGAAGCTACAATTTTCATAGTCATGAAAATAAAGAAAACTCTTGGAATGAAAAGGTGTGTCCAAACTTTCGGTCTGTACTATATATATATATATATATATATATATATATATATATATATATATATATATATATATATATATATATATATATATATATATAGCTTTTTTTTCTGGGGGAACTTGGGGGAACTCAGTTCCACCACCTTTGGCTCAGACCCTTTGGTGCCCGCTCACCACAATCACTTGTAAACACAGAACTGTGTTTACAAGTGACAGCTTTGTAACCCCCTGAACTCTGCACTCTGTATGTAATGCAATTCTGGTATTTAATGCCCCTTTAAGACCCTTCTACTGTTTGTGAAATCTGAACGGGTCGTGGTTGAGTTCCTGTACCTATTTTCTGAGAAAAAAGCTCTGTATGTGTGTGTATGTGTGTGTATATATATATATATATATATATATATATATATATATATATATATATATACACATATACACACACACACACACAGTGTGTGTGTGTGTGTATGTATGTGTGTGTGTGTGTGTGTGTGTATATATATATATATATATATATGTATATAATTACAAGCAAACGGATCACAGATGAGGATGGTTACCTTTTTAATAGCCATTCAAACCCCTTTGTGTCAACTTGTGTCAACTTGTGTAAATGTTATCAGGCCAAAATCACCAGGATATGTAAACTTTTGATAAGGGTCATTTGGGTAGTTTCTATTGTGATTATGATTTAAATAGAGTAAACACTAAAAGCCGATTCACACTGGGGCAACACGACTTTCAGCACGACTTTGGGAGGCAACTTGAACACGACTTGAGTGTGAATCACAACGCGACTTACAACATGACTTGAAGTCGCCTCCAGGAGGTGGAACTCTATGCCAAATTTAAATAAAAAAACGGCATGGGTTACCCCTCTAGGAGCATATCGGGTCCTTCGGTCTGGTATGGATTTCAAGGGGAACCCCTATGCCGAAAAAACGGCATAGGCCCCACAAAATCCATACCGGACCCTTATTCGAGCACGCAGGCCGGTCAGGAAAGGGGGTGGGGACAGGCAAGCGCCCCTCCCTCCTAAACCGTAACACTTAAAGGGGTTGTTGAGGTTCGTTTTTCATTTTCTAAATAGGTTCCTTTAAGCTATTTCATTGTTGGCTTACTTGCATTTTCCTTTGTTTTCCCTTCTAAATGTTTTTTTTCTTTGTCTGAATTTCTCACTTCCTATTCCTCCTCAGCAAGGTGTTGAGGAAGCTGTTCTAAATGACTTTCCACCGCTCGGATAATGGTGGAAAGCTTACTGAAGAGAAACAGGAAGTGAGAAATTCAAACAAAGAAAAAAACATTTAGAAGGGAAATGGGAAGAAAAAGGCAAGTGAACCAACAATGCACTAGCTTAATGGAACCTATTTAGAAAATAAAAGCCCTTTTAAGACCCGGACCATTATGCAGCTAAAGGACCTTGTCCCTTTTTGCGATTCAGCACTGCGTCGCTTTAACTGACGATTGCGCGGTTGTGCAAAATTACAAATACCAAATTGGCTTTCTTTTTTTCCCACAAATAAAGCTTTCTTTTGGTGGTTTTTTATTTTTTGCGCTATAAACAAAAATAGAGTGACTTTTTAAAAAAAAAAAAATTGAATATTTTTTACTTTTTGCTATAATAAATATCCCCAAAAAAATTATATAAAAAAAACTTTTTCCTCAGTTTAGATCGATACGTATTTTTCTACCTATTTTTGGTAAAAAAAAATCGCAATAAGCGTTTGATTGGTTTGCACAAAATTTATTGCGTTTTACAAAATATGGGGACAGTTTTATGGTATTTTTTTTAATATTTTTTTTTTTTACTAGTAATGGCGGCGATCAGTTTTTTTTTTTTTGGTGTAATCAGTATTTATTAAGACAATAAAAGAGAAAATCACATGAACAAAAGACAAGCATGTCCAGCAGGATTCCGCGTTCCAAAGTAAGAGCCTCGCAGGGCCATCAAGCAACCGTAAACAAACTTTAAGCAGATTGTGCCGAACATGCACGTACAAACAATAACACAGTCAAACAGTACCCGAAGTACCGTCATGGTGGACAACCCCAAAAAGGGCGTCAGTGGCCATAGTGATCCCTGGGGCAATGGGGTGATTAAATGGCTAGCTGGGCGACAGCACCTTATGACATAAGGATAGGTATCATCTGGGGGAGAGCACAGAAGATAAAAAAACAAAAACCAGAACGGAAACCTCAGATCCCAAACCCAGGTCCATGACCCACAGTCAGGGCGGAGGGGGGGGGGGGGGCACCATGGCCTTTAACTACCACCCTCCACAAGCCAGACGGGCCGGGGGACCGTGAGAGGCACCCGATCAGGGCTACAGGACCAACGGCGGTCTAGCAGTGTGCTCCAGGCAGCTCCCCATAACAACCAGCACATATTGACAAATTCCAGCAGCAGCAAGTCGTGTAAAAAGAAAATAAAGGAGGAAGTCAAAAGAAAACAAAAAAGAAAAAAGGGGAAAAAAAAACAGAAAAGTGCAGCCAGAAGTGAAAGATGGAGAGAGAGGGGAAAAGAGAAAAGGGAGAATAAAGGGGAGAGCAGAGAAAAGATAGAAAGAAAAACGGTGCGTACCTTAAGGCTAACGGAAAAAGTGTCCACCTCCACGCCGGATGCATCTCTCCAATCCAAAGCACAGCCCCAGCCAGTCACTCCAGCAACAAACCACTAAGAGGGTCAACTCCTCACTTACCAAGAGCCTGTAATCTACAAGCCTTAAGGGAAGGCTCCGCCAGTTCCAGCAGAGCAACGTCTAGGCTAGAGGGGACAAAATTAGGGCCCGAGACAGTCAGACCACGGTGCCCAAGTTGCTAGGTATTCACGGCGATCACGACAGGTCGCCCCCTGATTCAGGGACCTTAGATTGCTTCCAATAGAGGGGGAGCAGCCGTCTGGCTGCGTTAAGTAAATGTGGCAGCACACTCCTCTTATAATGACTAAGAGGGATTGTCGGGACATGGAGAAGAAAGTGCACCGGAGAGAGGGGAATATCGAGCCCTGTGATCATCAGTATCTGGTCTTACACATCTGCACAATAGGGCTTAATGAGGGGGCAGTCCCACCATATATGAAGTAGCGTACCCCTATGTCCACAACCACGCCAGCACAACCCCGACTCTGCGGGGTAAATACAAGGTAAATACAAGCCATGTCCGCAGGCACACGGTACCAGCGGGACAGAAGTTTAAAATTAGCCTCCTGGGTCTTGGAATCAATGGGGGAAGTGTGAGTTAGGTGGTACAAATGGGTCAATTGCGTGTCCGTAAAGACCTGACCCAGATCCCTTACCCATCTCCGTATGTAGGCGGGCATGGACAGAGGGGTTGCAGAACCCAACAGGTGATACAGCTCCGAAACCAGGTGGGGGATAGGGTCTGCACTAACAAAAAGACGGGTGAGGGAGGAGGGATCCCTAATCGTATGGCCGCGTTTCATAAAAAAATTGTGTAGTTGCCTATAGCGCCAAAAATTCATCCGCGGGCCCTGTCGGCCCACAGGAAGGGCCTCATAATCCAAAAGCTTACCGTCCTTCATAAGTCTGCCGCAACAGGCGTTGCTATCGTCTACCCATGTCCCAAAAAAGACCATTTGTTCTCCAGGAGGGAACCAAAGAAAGCCGCCTAGCGGAGCCAAGGGAATCATAGGGGGGGCCAGTTTCAGCAGACAATTAAGCCTATGCCAGACCGTGAGCGCATGTGTCGTTAGCGGGGAAGTCGCCTCAGATAGTCCCCTATACTCCCGGGGCAGCCATGGTGCATACGAAAGATTCCTACCAGCAAGGCATTTTTCCAAGGAGACCCAAAGCTTCGAGTGGGAGTGAAAACGCCAGTTGAGCAGTCGCTGGAGAGCAATCGCTCTGTAATATCGCCTAACGTCCGGAAACCCCAAACCACCGTCTGTCTTGGGACGCTTCAGCGTTGCAAGTTCTATCCGGGGCTTACGCTCATTTCAGACAAACTCAGTCAGCATGCTGGAGACGCGGTCAAAGAATGGTCTGGGTATCCGGATCGGCAGCATCTGGAAATAGAAAAGGATGCAGGGCAAAATATTCATTTTTTATCTCATTCGTCCGGCCAAACCAGGTAAATGCAGTTTTAGTCCACCGAGAGAGGTCCGCTTTAATCGCAGCAAGCAGGGGAGGGAAGTTAGCGTGGTATAGGGTGTCATACCTATCCGTGAGCTGTACTCCCAGGTAGCGCAGGGATGTTCTGGCCCATGAGAAAGGAAAGGTGGTCTGGAGTCTCATCTGTAATCCCGGCGGCAAGGTGGTGGGGAGGATCTCAGATTTCCCATAATTTATTTTAAAATTAGATAGGGTTCCGAAATGATTAAGTTCCTTCAGCAGGCTCGGCAACGAGGTCCAGTGGGTTAACGAGGTGGAAAAGGACATCATCAGCATAAGCTCCAACCTGCAGACCTCTAATGTTCCCATTGGCCCCGACGGTGCGGAGCAGAGGCTCAAGCACTAGGGCAAAAAGAAGGGGTGATAGAGGGCACCCCTGCCTCGTGCCGTTCCTGATGGGGAAGCGGGAAAAAAGGGCACCATTCACCTTCATCTGTGCACATGGATCAGAGTATAGGGCTAAAATTGAGGCCAGCATGCGAGGACCGAGTCCCAGATGTGCAAGTACTTCTATCAGAAATGACCAGTCAACACGGTCAAATGTCTTCTCGGCATCGGTTGAAAGGCTAAGGTAAGGTTGAGGGGGTGTACGGGAGCGAGCCCAATGGATAAGTTGAATCGCTCTCAGGGAATTATCCCTGGCTTCCCTACCCGGAATAAAGCCTGTCTGATCAAGGTGCACAAGCCCAGGCAGCAAATGTTTAAGCCTATTCGCTAATATCTTCACTAGGACCTTCACATCCGAATTAAGGAGAGAAATTGGGCGATAACTCTGTGAGATAGCCGGGTCCTTGCCTTCCTTCGGGATCACAGTGATGTGAGCCAACAATGCCTCCAAAGGGATAACCATGCCTCCAGCCACTGAGTTAAAATCATTCAACAGGGGAGTCTCCAGGTGAGAGAGGAAGGTCGCGTAATAAGCCTTAGTGAACCCGTCCGGGCCCGGACTCTTCCCATTGGGTAAGGACTTAATCGTCGACCTAAGCTTAGTCAGGGTAATTGGTAAGCCATGAGGGATCAACGCTCCCCTGACCACAGCCTTATTAGCCTCCCACAGTGTGCCTTCGCCCACGTCACCAGAGTAGTTCTCAGCAAAATAATGGGTCAGTGTGTCAGAGACCTCGCGCACCACCCCCACATCATCCAACAAATTATCATTCAGCCGCCACGTCCAGGCCCGACGCGCCCACGAGGATAATGCAGAGACGGCCGACACCGGTGCATGCTCCGAAATGGTAATAATGCCTATAGAGGCAGAGCTCAACAGCTCCAGGGTGTCTCGGTCCACATACAGATGGTCTATGCGAGTATATACATTATGCACACTAGAGTAGTAACTAAAGTCACGGTCAGAGGGGTGCAATAGGCGCCAGCTGTCTGTCAAATGAAGGGTCTGAAGGGACTTGCGAAAATGTTTAAGGAACGCATAGGAATGCGGGGGTCTGGCATGGGAGGTGTCGAGCAAAGGATCAGGGCTGACGTTGAAATCCCCCCCAAGAATCAAGAAGCCTTCCCTAAATTCACCCAGGCGCTCCAATGTAGAGTCAAGAAAATCTAGCTGGTTTGTGTTAGGGGCGTAAACAGATGCGAACGTATACCTACGACCCGCCAGGGAGCCTTTCAGAAACACATAGCGGGCTAGGGGATCAATCCTAATGTCAGTGGGCTGGAAAGGGCACGATTTGTGAATGGCAGCGTTTTGACACATTTTTAGGGGACCATTGTCATTTTCACAGCAAAAAGTGCCTTTAAAAATGCATTGATTACTGTGAAAATGACGAATGCAGTTTAGGAGTTAACCACTAGGGGGTGCTGTAGGGGTTATGTGTGACCTCATATGTGTTACTAACTGTATGGAGGCGGTCCTGGACTTGTGACATCATTGATAGTCTTTCCCTGATATAGGGAAAGACTAATCAGTGACAGTGCCACTGTGAAAACCGGGAAAGGTGGGTTTACACATACCTCTCCCTGCTCTTCTGCTCCTGTGAAAAAAAATACATTTTTATTCATTCATAAAACTAAAGAACAAAATAATCGTAATTTTAAAAGATAATTCCACTTTTGTGGAAAATAAAATTGGCAAATACAATTGCAACAAGTAATATTGTGTTTGAGTGTTATTAAAAATCTCCTTACCTTTTAAATCTGCACCTCAGTAATTTTCTGCAAAATGCAATATGAATACATTGAGGAATTCTGTACACAGAAGGTGTTACAGAATGAAGAAGGGATTATGGTGTGGGATGGTTTTTCAGGGGTTGGGTTGGGCTTGGTACCCTTAGAATGCCCCTTAGTTCCAGTGAAGTGAATTCTTAAGGCGTCGGTATACCAAGACATTTTGTACAATTGTTTTAATGCTACCAAATCAATATTGAACCCGACAAACTAATACGTCTTTAAAGTTGATGTGTGTGTATAAAGGCAGGTGTCCCAATACTTTTTGGTAGTGTGTGTGTGTGTATATAGACACACACACACACACACACACACACACACACACACACACACACACACACACACACACACACACACACACACACCTCGGATTGCAAGTAATGCAGTTTACAAGAGCTTTTTTTTTTAAATTCTAAATCCTGACTCGATTTGCGAGCCCTGTCCCGCAAGACCAGCAGGATTCAAGCCTATGAGGTGTGCAGTACTGCATGTGGTCAGAGATGCATTTTGTGTTTATTTTTTATTTTTTTTGTAATTGGTACTTTGCATCTAAGCCTCCACTCTCTGGGAAACATCTACGTGGAAATTTCCAGTTAATAAGCATATTTGTCTTAATTATGCAGTACAGTATGGTATATATCATATCTGTATACGTCCTGGAAATACTTATGGCCAGTTCTACACTTCACCTCTCCCACTGCATCCCTGTTGACCCTTCCTCTACTTATTTGCTTTCTCACTTATCAACTGCTGTTCACACACTGTGTTATGGACAGTTTTCTTCTTTTTTTTTTTTTTTTTTGGTTTCTGCTTTTGTGGAGGAAATTGCAATATTTCCCCTTTTTTTTTTTTTTTTCTTAATTTTGTTTCTTCCTTTAACTGAGGAAACACACCCAGATGTTCCTTATACACTCACCTAGCTGTTGTATGCCCAGCGTTGGTAGCCTGTGCCCTTCATGGCGGGGTATTTATGATTTAAGCAGAAACCTAATGCTGCTGCATAACTTGGGCTGAAGATGTTGAAGCAGATTTTCCGGCCGAAAGCGAAAATGAAAGAGGCAAGTCCTGCATGTTGTGAGTCTTTTAGTTGCCGTCAATTTGGATATTGGTGACATCGTTTTCTCTGGCAGCCTGAAGTAAAGGGAAATACAACAAAGGACCTGGAGGCCAGTTCTGTTGGTTTTGAGTTCCATTTGCTTTGTGGTGTTAAGGTCATTATGATGTTCATTTTCTTAACCCCTTTGGCAGTGACTCGGTATTAACAGCTCAGAGTGCTCTCCCGGGAGGGGTGGTGCAAGTCTCCCGGAAATCGATTTTTTCCAGGCGCATGCATTAATGCCGCATCGGGGACACCCGAATCACGATTCAGCGACTAATTTCGGCACCCCTAATGCCCGTGCAATGGTGACAAACATACATTTTATTATCCAAAGGCGACACTTTAAAAGTATTTACAAGTTACCATTTTAGATTTACAGAGGTCTGATGCTACAATTACTGAACATGATCTGACATTGTGGTGAAACTTCACATGTGGGGCGATCGCTGTTTGCGTACGTGTGTGACGAAAGCTCACGTTTGCCTTTGCGTTCAAGCACAGGAGGGGCACTTTGAAAAACATGTTTTAACCATTTTGTTTTAACACTGTCGCTTTTAATTTTTTTATTTTTGTTATCACTTTTATTGCTGTTTCAAGGAATGTAAACCTCTTTGTGACAGCAATAGGCATGAGACAGGCCATCTCTATGGAGAGAGCTGGGGTCTGTAAGACCCCAATTGCCTTCTCTGCATTTAAAAGTATTCAGAACACCATTGATGATGATGATGATGATTGTGAATGCTTTTAAAAAATTTTTTAAATAGCGCCAGTGTTTTCCAAGTAAACCAAAAGGGATGTCATCGCCTTCCGTGTTACTATTACGAACAGCCGATCCTGGCTTTGCTTTGCTTTGCTGTCTGGCCAACCGGCGGGGGATGTCCCCTCCCGCTTCTTGTAATGGCAATTAAGAAGACTTCCAGCTCTTAAAAGAACTATACTGGGGAGATGCCTGTAGAATTTTTTGCATAAGCCTGTACGCTGTATTTGTTTTTTACGTTAGCACGTGTTGTATACACAGGTACAGCAGCACACAGCCAGTCATATCAATAGCAGGCTGTAAGCTTTGCACGAGCAGAGCAAGTACGCTGGCAATTTACGTTGAACGGGTTCAGTCCCTGATGGGCAAATGCAGCAGCACAAGGCTATTCGTGCCAATGGCAGACTGGCATGTTGCACCTGGGTTTCCTGGATGGAGGAAATATACCAGCATCAAGGTTAATTTTGTGCTGGAGCTCTTAAGTCGGCCAGACGTGCATCAAAATTTGACTGGCTCAGCGGAGCCTGGCCAAATTTTGCTGTATGGACAGGGTGGTTGTACAGCAGTCAACCTACCGATCAACTTTAATATAAGCGGCCTGTTGGAAAATGTCTGCTTGATCAGCGCTGCTGGCTATAGCCGGCAGCACTCATCAGTGTATTCAGACGACAGGGTAGTCTCCCCGTTGTTGGAATACAAAGGCTCAGTGGGGAGGATTCGCCCATCCACCTTGAATGTGTAGATGGGGGGGGGGGGTCAAATGATATATGGGCTGCTATTTGTATGTATTATATTCCACATGGCATTTTTTGTACTTCTTTCTTTCTTTTCTTCTGCATCATTTGCTATTTTATTTATTTTTAATATCTTCTTGTTTGTGCACTCAAAATTGTACAGCACAAGCCAAGCAGGAAAGAGCATAAAGGGATACATGGATAGCCAACATGCAGTGTAAATTGTGCATTATATGGACTGCTTAGCTCTAATAAGCATATAACAGTAAAACAAACTGCAAAACGGAGCTTGGCGAACAAGCTTTACATCGGTTATCGGCCAACAGAACTACTGGTGTAGCTAGTGACAACAAATAGCGCCTCTAAGAAATGTAATAAAAGTCCTAGGGTCACTAAGAGGGCCCCAGGGGCCAAGAAAAAGTGTCTTCGGGGGACTTGGCTACAAAGAGGAAAAAGAGGGGATAAAAAAAGGAAAAATTACAAAGGAAAGGTGGAGGGGGGAGAAAGGGGGAGTAAAGAGAAGCAAGACCAGAAAAGTAGGATAGCAGGGTCACTTGCCCATGGGCAAAATCAGGCAAAACACAGAATTCACCCAGGTTACGAAATCTCTTGGAAATGGGCATCCGTATATACAAAATGTTGCCATGGCCTCTAGGTGTCCCGAAAGGTCTCCTCCCGATTTGTACAAGTTTAGGGTCCTTCCACACGGAGCGGACCGTTTTTCGGTCCGCTACGTGTGTCCGTCGGCTCAGCGGGGGATCCCCGCTGAGCTGTCGGGCGGACAGGGCGGTACCCGCACACTGTGCAGGGACCGCCCTGTCTCTCCTCCGCTCTCCCCTATGGGGAATCGGATGGAAACGGACCGTCTGTCCGTTTGCATCCAAACCATTTGGCCGGACGGAAGAAAAATAGGACATTCTTCCGTCATTACAAGTCCGTAAACGGACTTGTAATGAACGGACGAGCGGAGCGGACATGTGAAAGGGGCCTTACTGTAAGATCCTCCATGTGCCTAACCACATTTATTTTTGAGTACCAAAGAGCTCGATGGTGGAATCAAAGATCTCCAACGCAGAGAAATACAGGCCTTTGCAGCATTCATCAGCTGGATCGTGAGAGAGGCCTTATATTTTTTGAGGGGTCGTGTTGTGGGGTGCAAAAAATACAGCGCTGTGTTTCCTGCTTCATCAACATTGGTCAGATCCTTAATGGTAGAGGTCACCCCCTGCCCTTAATGGTAGAGGTCACCCCCTGCCAGAACGGTTTGATTCTTGGGCAAATCCAAAAAATGTGGACCATTGTGCCTCGAGCAGCGTTGCATCGCCAACACATGACTGGTACCTGTGGAAAAATGCGGTGTAAAGCCATGGTCAATATTTTGTAGCTGGTTTCTTGGACCTTGGTGCCAATCAAAGATTTCTGAGCCACCGTTTTGCATATTGATGCAATTATTAAAGATTATTCAGTGGTTTTGTTTTAATTTTCTTCCAGGTTAAAAACCTACTTGTGTAACAGTATATTACTTAATGTTGTATATTTCAGCACAATAAAAATACATTTTAATTCCCTTAATAACCTTTTTTATTTGGCTGACTATAGATTAGGCAGTCTGCTAGAAGTTTTTCCTGACTTTTTTTTTATTTTTTTTTTTTTTTATTTGACCAAATGCATTTACTGGATTCTCTCACCAGCTACTTCATTTTTCAGCTGCCACTTGTCAGCCTTTCTTTGCTATGATGGAGATCACTAAAGATTCTGTCAGAAAACCATTGAGGAAGTTGCAGTGCTGTTTTGCAAGTTATTAATAAATAGGCCCCTATACTGGTAATGGAAAAGGATGTTCAGCATAGTGTGTCATCTCATTGGTTCACATAAACTCTTTGCTGTTGAGGTTGAGGTAGCGGAAGTTTAATCAGACTTTTTAAGTATTACAAGCTGCTTTCAGTTTCTGCAGTAAGAAATTGAGAAGAGTATTAATAAGGTTGTCAAGAAAGTCTTCCTTTTTTGCACTTACCGCCCTTCTCGATGAGGGCATTGGGCCCATGGATAAGGAGGTTAAGATCCCTGGATTTTTGACGTTTCTTTCGATCTGGATACAAAAAAAACACCGGGACAAATCACGATGTCCTTCACTACCAGATACAGATCGGAAGGCCAACGAGGTTAGTAGCAGGACTTTTGCTATGTAGCAATCTTCAACTTAGACTTGGTCTGCAAAAGTAGACTAATAAAAGTATAGAATTTATCATAAATATGGAAAGTTATCCATTTTGTTGCTATATGTACTGGTTGATGTTTTTACCACTTCCTGTGTTTTTGAGAAGTGGTGTGTGATGCTTAAATTTACTTTAAAATGTTTCCTTGTGGTGCGCAGATGTGGTGTTTTATGTATGACTTAAAATGCTGCTAGTAGTTTTAAGGAAAGCAGATAAAAATGCTTATTTCTCCAACCTTTGCATTTTTAAATCTACTCCTAACACATACATTATTACAGGTCTCATTTTTGTAACAAAATGTAATGTACTGTACAGTAGAATTCATGTATTGGAGCTGCACGATTCTGGACAAAATGAGAATCATGTTTTTTTTTCTGCTAAGAAAAAAGATCAGGATTCTCACAGCCTAACATCTTTCACATTATACAAAAAAAAAATGGTAACTTTACGGTTTGTTATTTAAGTGTATTTTTTTTCCCCAAAAAATTGCATTGAAAAGACTACTGCGCAAATACAGTGCGACATAAAATGTATTGCACCAACCACCATTTTATTCTCTAGGGTCTCTGCTTAAGTATTCTAAGTAATTTTCTAGCAAAAAATGATATATTGAAACCAACAAATGACAGAAAAAGGTAAAAAAAAAAAAGTGGTTAATCTTCCATTTGCACACCAAAGTTAATTCCTTTGATCTAAAGGACAATATATTATGTTTCTAATACTTCAGACTGTCTGTTGTGTTTTTATTTTGACAGCTGCCGGCTTCAGCAGAGAATTCTCTGCATAGAAAGAATCCTGAAAATCCTTTGTCAAAATCACAAGGGGGAAAAAATTGAAATAACGATTAATTGTGCCGCTCGATTATGTATTTAAAACTTTCCATATGTATAATGGATGACATGCTAAGAAGGTGTGGTTGAGGCATATCACAAACTGATACCTAGCAAGCTTAAAACCATTGTAAAGGGAAAATAATTGAATAAAAAAAAAAAGACAAACATGTTATACTTATCTGCTCTGTACAGGAGGAGTTGCACAGAGCAGCCCCCGGATCCTCCTCTTCTCTGGTCCCCTGCCGGCGCTCTGGTCCCCCTCTCCCTTGACGAGTGCCCCTATAGCAAGCCGCTTGCTTTGGAGGACACTCATGCATGCTCGCTCCCAAGCGGTCTCTCTTTGTGTCCATAAGCTCAACCCCTGCTCCGGCCTCGCTGGCTGTGATTGACAGCAGCAGGAGCCAATGGCTTCTGCTGCTGCATCTCAGCCATTCACTAGGGAGAAACCCAGGAGAGCCTCAGGTCACATTGCTGTATCGAGATCTGGCTTAGGTAAGTATTAGAGGGGCTGAGGGGGGAGCTGCACACTGAAGGTGTTTTACCTTTATGTATAGAATGCATGAAAGTAAAAAGCCTTCAGCCTTTACAACCACTTTAATTACTAGACAGTTTATTAAGTGTGTAAAGTTGGTGAGGTAAAGTCAGGGCCAGTTTGTAATTCGACAGTTGCATTAATTTTATAACTTTTTAAATGCACATGCTAAAGCTTATTCAGTTGGCGCCCATTCCCATTTTTTTGGGGGGACATTGGACCAGTACCTTCCCTTTGTATAAAGGTTTTGATTTCAAGTTTTCACCCTTGCTATTGCTTCCACTAAAGTAACTTATTTATTTTTTGCAGGATGAGATGGTCGTAAAGGAAATCGCTATTACTCACCATGTCAAAGAAGGCTCCGAGAAGGCCGATCAGTCACACTTTGTCCTCTTGAAAGTACTTGGACAAGGTTCCTTTGGAAAGGTAAGTGAAGTCAAAAATAATATGCTGGTATTGGGGTTATTTTATTTAATGCTCAGTTAAAGCAGTATTAAACCCAAAAGCAAACATTTATTATATTGCATTTTACCAATTCTTTGATGTTATAGCTGTCTTAGTTTCCTTTTTGTAGGCTTTCTTTCTTTTCTTTTTTAATTTGATGATTAAGCCAGCAAGTCTGTTTTTCAAAAGCCTAAACTCTCCAGCAGAATGTAAATCGGTTTACGTGGATGAGACAAACAACTTGACACTAACACGGTGATTAACCACTTGCCGACCGCCGCATACAGAATGGCACGGGTCGACAAATTGGCGTACAGGTACATCCATTTGAATCTGCTGCCCAACTCGATGTTCGCGGTAGTCCCGCGATTGCGGTCGTTAAGACCAGAAGGCATTCCCCTATTCTGCCTAGTGACACTGTCACTGATGACCGTTCTCCGTGATCGGGAACGGTCATCAGTGACGTGTTGCGTGTAGCCATGCCCCAAACAGTTAGAATCACTTCTGAGGGAGGCAGCGCCTCCTATTGGTTACCTCCTTCACTACCAGTGTCATTTTTACAGTAACCAGTGCATTTTTATAGCACTGATTGCTGTAAAAATGACAATGCTCCCAAAATGGTGTCAAGTGTCCGCTGTGTCCGCCATAATGTCAGTCACGATAAAGATCGATGCCATAACTAGTAAAACAAATTATTAATAAAAATGCCATAAAACGATCCCCTATTTTGTAGAAGCTATAACTTTTGTGCAAACCAATTATTTTTGGGGGATATTTAAGAAAAAAGTAAAAAATATATATTTTTTTTTCAAAATTGTCTTTTTTTTTTTTTTTGTTTAACACAAAAAATAAGTCGCAGAGGTGATCAAATACTACCAAAAAGCTTTTTGTGGAGAAAAATGGACGTTAATTTTGTTTGGAAACGTCGCATGGCCACGCAATTGTCAATTTAAAGCAACGCAGTGCCGAATCGCAAAAAGTATCCCGGTCTTTAACCACCAAAATGGTCCGGGGCTTAAGCGGTTAAAGTGCAAGTTCACCTTTACAGAAAATATGTGAGGTGAACTTACACTGGACCCTGTCCCCACCACACCTGAAATCCAGCAATTCGTTCTGACAGATCGTATCGCTGCTGATTCCCAACAGCTTTCTCTCCTCTTTGTCCGGGGTGACAAGACGGGCTACGTGGGTTCCGATTGGTTGGTGCTGCCCATGTGATGGTGCTGACCAATTAGAATGCTCCTAAACATACCTCCAGTGGGACCAGGAGACATGAGGAGGGGATCCTGTGTAAGTTCACCTTACAGATTTTTCTATCCCCTAGCGGCCTGGGAAGGAGAAGACATCGTATGATGTCCACCCAGAATGAAAGCCTCATCGTCCCGCCATCATAGGGCAGTGGGCGGTAGGCAAGTAGTTAAAGTATGTATGTAGTGCGTGCCAAGTGTAAAAGTAGCCCTACAGTATTTGACTCCTGGCAATCACAGTACTATTCCTGGCAATAATTTCATTATACTTTCTTCCCAAAAGGCCATCGCTGTCTTTGTTCGGTTATAAAACATTGTCCACATCAACTTCCTGGACTAAATTCCTTCCCTGGATTACACACTGTTAAAGGATATCTAAACCAAAAACGATAATTTAATATATTGCACCAGTTTTGAGATGTAGTGGCTACTGTAAGTTTCATGTTTCAGGCTAAGATTATTTTCAGAAAGTACAAGAAATCACCTGCTGATCTTGCCAGAAATGCAGCATCCTTGTCACCTGTGAGCAGAACTGAATATTCTCTTCCCTTTGTAAACTACTAATCCCCCCCCCCCCCAAACCTTGTAATAGAGGAGGACTCGTTTGAAGTCCAGCCTGGATAACAACCATGGCTCCCTCCATAGATACAGTAGAGACTTGGTGTGGCAACTCCAAAACAGAAAGTGTGTTATTCACAGGATTAACAGGTAAAAATAAAGAAACCAAAGTCTGAAATAATAAAACTGTTACTCTGCAGATTTGCAGTCGAGTGGACGCCATCGGATGCGGATTCTCATCCTTATTCTGCTGCCACCCTCCCTCTAGAGCAGGGGTCTCAAACTGGCGGCCCTCCAGCTGTTGCGTAACTACAAGTCCCATCGTGCCTCTGCCTGTGGGAGTCATGCTTGTAACTGTCAGCCTTCCAATGCCTCATGGGACTTGTAGTTTCCCAACAGCTTGAGAACTGCCAGTTTAAGATCCCTGCTCTAGCGTATGTTTTGTTCTGGATGTTTCTTCTTTATTTTTTCTTTGTCCATAGAAGTGCTTTCTTTCAATGTTCCCCTTGAACCTGATCTGGGATACTCCTCAGTTAAAACACCCCTCTTTCCGAGCTTTGAAACATGTTAAAAAAAAAAAATTATATATTTTTTGTGATTTACATTTAGTGGACAGCTGGAGAGTGCCAAACCCAGAGTTAAAGACTTTAGGTATTACTCCAAGACATTTGATACTTACATCTTGATCTCATTTTCATTGACCATATTTGTTTAACATCTCGTTTTACTTTGAACCAATTCATCTGGTGCACAAGGAGAACTATGATTTATTTGGTATTGCTGAATCTTGTCTTCATTCTTTACACGACTGGGCTATTAGTATTCCTGGCTATGTTCTTTGGTAAAATGGAGGGGTGGTGGTGTCTGTCTTTGTGGGTGGTGTCTGTCTTTGTGAGAAACAATCTCAAAGTGAGTGTGAAAGAGAACCTAGTTGATGGAGAGTGTGAAGAGTCTGAAGCATTATGGGTGGATGTGTACATGGGTTATAATGTATTTATATTTGTATGGGTTAAACTTTGTAGTACATTTATATCATTTGAGTTTGTTATAGACCTTCCAGTGTTGTTGAGTAGATGGAGACTTTGCTCTTTGCACAGATAGAAAGGGCTGGGACAGTGATGATAATGGGGGATTTTAACTACCCGGAAATTGACTGGAGTAACGGCACAGCTGGAACAGTTAAAGAGCAAAAATGTATTAACCTATTGAAAGACCATTTTATGATCCAGTTTGAGGGCCCAACTAGGAATGATGGACCTGGTAATCTCAAACCGTGCAGAGCTTATTACCAACATTCATATAAAGAAATATCTGAGGAGCAGTGACCATTACATGATTTCATTCAATGTTGGCTGTGAGCAACAAACATATACGGAAATATAAAAACACTTTGAGAGCAAATTTTCCAAGGATGAGGGCTGCTCTTCAAGACTTAGACTGGGAGGGAATATTGGCATTGATGAACACTTAACAGAAATGGGAATTTCTCAAAGACTGTATGCAAACTCACTGCAAAGTATATTCCCACGGGCAATACGTTTAAAAGACTAAAAATAGGGGCTAAGTTAAAAAGGCTATAAATAATAAGAAAATGGCCTTAATTGGTTTGTGTTGTGTTAAGAAGACTGTAAGGAAGGACCAATTAAAATGGTCTCGATCTCGTTGGGGTTTATCCACCAACAGTGAGGACCGGTCAGTATTTGGAACATTGACCAAATCGTTATCAACTTCTATGGAATTATATCCTTTATCGAGAAATCTTTCTCTAAGGATATTTGCATGGATTATGAAGGTGTCCCTATAGGTACAATTCCTGCAAAGTCGCAGGATTTGAGTTTTAGGAACCAACCTCAGCCATGACTTATGGTGGCAGCTGTCTATGGGTATGTACCCGTTCCTATCCGTAGCTTTGAAATAAGTGCTAAACTTAAATTGTTGGTCTGACCTTTCTATTTCAAGATCAAAGAAATGTATTTTGGATTGGCTAAATTCGTATGTCGGAGCAATCCCCCTGTCATTCTTGTTAAGCACAGAGAAAAAATTCTCCAGAGCTTCTGAGGTACCAGCCCATAGGAGGAGGATGTCGTCTATGTACCTGGCCCACAGTTTCAACTGTGGGTAGTCCACGGCATAGACGACATCCTCCTCACACTTGGCTATACAAAGGTTGGCTAAACTGAGAGCAAATTTTGCTCCCATCGCCACACCCTTCTGCTGTTAATAAAAACGTCTATCAAACCAAAAATAATTATGTTGGGTGGCAAGCTCCAACAATTCCACAATAAAATTAACCTGAGGTGTAGCAAGAGTTGCATCTCTTTTTCAAAAATTCATGTGCTGCCTCCATTTCTCTCTGATGTGGAATGCAGGTGTGCAGAGATGCTACATCTGCAGTAGCCATAATAAGATCACCTTCTACAGTTATTGTGGGTAGACGTTTGATCACATCCTTGGTATCCTTAAAGGGGTGTTCCAGCCTTGTTTTATGTTTATTAACAAGTCAGCAGCTACAAAAAGTGTAGCTGTTGGCTTTTAATAAACAATCATTTACCTGCTCCAGCGTTCCAGCGACGCGCCAGCGGTCCCACTCCTCCTGAAGCCCCCACTCCCCCCCCCCCAAAAAAAATTACATGCCAAATGTGGCATGTAAGGGGGTGAGGAGTGGATTAAGTGGAAGTTCCATTTTTGGGTGGAACTCCGCTTTAAGATGGGATGGGGCATTCCGAACTGATGGTTGGAGAAAAATCTATATATAGCTACCTATTCTGGAGGTAATAGTCTATCCCACTTATAATGGGATGTCCAGGGGGAGGAAGAGGATTATGATTTATGAACCTTGGGTAAATAATAGATAACGGGGATTCTTGGGGCCAAAGGAATAAGGAACGATTTTTCTTTTATGATTTAAAGTTGAGTCATCAAAACCCTTAGCAATGAGACTAGTCAATTATCTTAAATTTGCATGTTGGATTACTGGGTAACTCTTTGTACATTTCTTGATCACTTAAAATATTGTACATTTCACCCATGTAATCTGCTTTGTCCAGTAAAATTATGCCTCTGCCTTTGTCGGCCTGGCGAATGACCAAGTCCTTATCACATAAATATTTGAGGCTTGTTTTAGGTGGTAATTTGGCAAGATCTTTCAGCACCAAATCCATAACCTTGTTTATAGCTGGAACAAGCTGAGTAGGAGGGTTGAAAAGGGAAGGGTTGGGAAAACCCTGAATGGAACAGTACCTGACGTAGCTGCCCTCGCCCCACACTCCTGGTTGGATTTGAAGTGATATAACGTTTTATATTAATTTTCCTAATATACTTATGAATATCAACGAAGGTTTTAAATTTGTTGAGCGTCCATGGAGGGGCAATGACGCGCGAGCGGAAGTGTCGTCACCCGGCCTCCTTTTCATAACAAGGCTTTGATGGCATCCTTGCATCCATAGTAAACTGGCGATGTCTGTTGCCGTATTTGAAGTTCACTGGATATGCTGTATTCTTAATTGTGATGGCCATCTGATCTGTGTATACATAGTATTCTGACACACTATTTGCAGGACATGTCCCGCCATTGTCACTTCCGGTTTTCAGACCGGAAGTGATGTCACACCCTGGTAATTTCCGGTGTCTTGGTCATCCCACTTGGGGTCATTAGATGTATAAAAGCGATGGAGTTGTGGTGGGACCACACCCCAGATGACGACTGTTTAGAAACGCGTCGGGTGGACCCATTCTCACACATCGCTCATGTGCCTGTACTTTTAATATAAGCCTCATTATATCACGCATGTTATGTGTGTACTGAGCCTCTGTCTCCAACAAGTAAACAACTGTATGCACCTTCTGGAATTGGTGTTTGAGATCGCTGATTTTAAGTTATCAGTTGGATTCAGGAGTCATCGAGTTTTCTAACCAATTAAGCCCTTTGTGACTTGGGTGGTGTAACTGAACGTCCCACACTCCACTTAAAGGAACACTAAAGGTTCGTTTTTTATTAGATCAATCGATTGCTGTAAGCTAGAGCATTTAAATATTTTTTCCTTTTGACCTCCAAAATACAGTAATCCAGGTTTGATAATGCTATTTCCTGTCTCTCCTCTTCTTGCTTTCCACCAGCACCTGAGCTGTTTTGCATGGTGGAAATCAGAATGTGCTCACCCCCTCCCTATGACTACAGCCCTGCGGGAAGATACTCTCTTGTCCCTCACAGGCATGGAGGCTAAGCCTAATGGGAACTGTAGTTCCCATTAGGCCATGATGTAGCAAGAATGAATGTGCACCGCAAACCAGGAAGTCAGTGAGAACGATTCAGGAGTGACGGAGGTGAATAAAACGGCTTGATTTCAACAGGTATCAAACTAGTTATAATGCAAAACATTACTTTTTACTTTATCAGCTACTGTCAGACTTTAATTTAAGAGGAAAATATTTTTGTCTTTACAGCCCCTTTAAGTGCTTCCATCATATACCGCTTCCTATCAGTCTGGATATAGATATCGGATATTCCAGCTGCTCTCAAGCACACAACGAGACAAGACTTGTTTGTCTGCTGAGAATGGAGTGTGTAATAGAACCAATAATACAACCTTATATACAGTTAGAGGAGGTAACCAGAACATAAATTGAAATTAGCTAATTAACTAATCATTCACCCAGACTAGACGACTCATAGATATGACCTTTCAGGGTAGACGTCCTGTCTCCTCGCCTGCTATACAATACACATTATCATAAGTGTAAACACAGGACATCTTCACACAATAGCAGTGTCAATTAGCACAGAGAACAGACAGATGGCTGGAGGGGATGGCATTAGCATCTCCTTACACTGTATGTCCCAACAGTATGAATCAGTCACTCTAATGGCATATACAGGGTCCCAGGCATACAGCTCTTAAAGAGCACTGTTCCCCCAAATGCCAGGGCCCATGATCACAAGACAAGAGGCTAGCATTCAGTCCCCTCCAAAAGCCTCTGTCCCAGGTGGTATATGCCTCTCGAAGTCATCAGCATCTGGTAGGCCTCCTCCTATCATTGGTGGTGGTGCCTTTTGACAATTCTGTTTCCATCTATTCACACCTGTATTGGATTCTTCTGTTCAAGGGTTTTGGCTCGCATCTTTAGTCTCGGATGTTGTATATGTCACTTTTAATTATACTCATTGAAATAATTTTTCACTGGTGTAGATGTTTATACACTATTTTCACATAGTGAAGTCTATTGGACATTTTCACTTGGTTTAATTTGTTACATTCAGTTTAATATTTATAGTTTTTATATATTGTTAATGCAATTATAAAAACATTCCCACTTTTTTGGCCACGTCAGCTGCCACAAGTTGTGGATTGTCCACTGGCCACGTCACCTGCCACAAGTTGTGAATTGTCCCCTGGCCACGTCACCTGTCACGTCAACTGGCCACTTCACCTGCCACAAGTTGTGGATTGTCCACCGGCCACCTCACCTGAACACGTCACCTGACTACGTCACCTGCCACAAGTTGTGGATTTTCTACTTGCCATGTCACCTGGCCACGTCACCTGACTACGTCACCTGCCACAAGTTGTAGATTGTCCACCGGCCACGTCACCTTGCCACGTCACCTGCCACAAGTTGTGGATTGTCCACTGGCAATGTCACCTAGCCACGTCAGCTTCCATGTCACCTGGCCACGTCACCTGCCACAAGTTGTGGATTGTCCACAATGCAATGCAAGCCATTACAGTTGTTTAAGTTTTTTTAATGTTTTTTCATCATTTGCCATAATTTTTGAGACTTCTAATGTGAAAAAATAGGTCACCTTTAAAAACGCCTATAAACGAAATCACGGCAAAACGCCGGTACCGCGTTTTGCCGCGATTAGCGTCGTTTTGCCGCGATTTGCGTCAAACGCAAAAACTTTTGCGTCTGAACTAATTTTTTGCTTCTGAAAAAACGAGCCTAAACCCAACTGCTTTAAAACGCAAAAAAACGTGAATGTGTGCATGGACACATAGGATAACATTAAATTTCTTCAGGGGCAGTTGAAAAAAAATGCCCAAATGCCTCTGAACTCGAGTTTACCAGCGTCTCGTGTGCATGGGGCCTTAGAGTTTGCCAAACCACATCTAAAAAAAAAAGCCTTTACAGGTCTGGAACAACATCCTATGGACAGATGAGACCAAGATCAACTTGTACCAGAGTGATGGGATAAGAGTATGGAGAAGGAAAGGAACTGCTCATGATCCAAAGCATACCACCTCATCAGTTTTGCAGCCATTGTGCTACATGCTGGGTGTTTGGTGTGCTCCTGCACCTTTAACCACTTAATCACCTTAGGACGTCCATGGTCATCCTCCACTTTGTGCGGTAATATCTCAATGATGCCTGCAACCACAGGCATCATTCAGATATCGCAGTCTTCAGCCGGCGATTCTGTGCACCATAAGAACCATCAAATCGGCGGTTCCACCGCTTGATCGTTCTTACAGGCAGCGGGAGGGGACGCCCCCCTCCCGCCGCCATCCGGTGCTTCTCCGGGCTCTTCCGTGCCATCGGGGTCCCGGAGGGCGAATTGGCCGGCGTTCCCTGCAGAACCATAGAGATGACTGGTGACCAGACAGTCAGTCATCTCTATGACCGTCGGAGGACCGGGCACGACGTTATGACATCACGCCCGGTACCCTGAATGTAAACACAGCCGCAATCGTGGCTGAAAGCATTAGATCAGTGACTTTTTTTTCCCGATCTAATGCTTTCCAGCCTGGAGGAGATATGTGGGGTCTTATTGACCCCATATCTCTCCTTAAAGAGGACCTGTCACCGTGATTCCTATTGCAAGGGATGTTTACATTCCTTGTAATAGGAATAAAAGTGATAAAAAAAAAATGTAAAAAAAAGTGTCAAAATAAAAAAATTGTTGTAAAACTAATAATAAAAAAATTAAAACGCCCCTGTCCCCGTCGCTCGCGTGCAGAAGCGAAAACGCATGCAAGTCCCGCCCACATATGTAAACACCGTTCAAACCCCACATGTGAGGTATCATCGCGTGTGTTAGTGTGTGCTACAATTCTAGCACTAGACCTCCTCAAAAATAGTAACCTGTAGACATTTTTAAATCGTCGCCTATGGAGATTAAGTACCAAAGTTTGGCGCCATTCCATGAGTGTGCGCAATTTTAAAGCGTGACATGTTTGGCATCTATTTACTCGACGTGCAAAAAATATATGTACTACAGCGCTAATAAATAACTAATATGACATCCCAAAAATAACCAAATAATACTGCAGCATATGTGTGGTGAACCAAACCAAAAGTGATAAATAAAAAAATATGTATAATATGCGCTAGATATTAACTAATGTGATGCAAAACCATAAACCCCAATGATAAATGATAATAATCATTAGGAAGTTCCAACAAACGAAAAAAAAAAAAAAAACTTCTTAGTGCAATCCTCCACCACTCCTTTGTGCATGGGGAAAAAAACACAGTACTGATGTAATTATCTTGAATGATGACAGGTGGACTCAGCCTCACAGGTTACTAGTAGCTGTTTCAGAATCCTCTGGGCATGTTAGACCATCAAAAAACAGACATCCTGTTCGCCGCTCAGACTTGATGTTTTTCCTCCTCATGCGGATCCAGCGTCCGTCGTTGGTGTGCATAGCTCCTCCCCCACGCGTTACGTCACTAGGCACATGACTTAGTCATGCACGGAGGAGTGGTGGAGGATTGCACTAAATTTTTTTTTTTTTTTCCGTTTGTTGGAACTTCCTACTGATTATTATCATTTATCATTGGTGTTTATGGTTTTGCATCACATTAGTTAACCACTTCCATACCAGGCACTTGCGCACCTTCCCGCCCAAGCCAATTTTCAGCTTTCAGCACTGTCGCACTTTGAATGACAATTGCGCGGTCATGCTACACTGTACCCAAACAAAATTGGCGTCCTTTTTTCCCCACAAATAGAGCTTTCTTTTGGTGGTATTTGATCACCTCTGCGGTCTTTATTTTTTGCGCAACAACTAATAAAAGACTAAAAAATTTACAAAAAAAAATACATTTAAATTTTTTTCTGTTACATTTTTGTAAATGAGTACGTTTTCTCTTTCAATTGCGGGCACTGATATGGCGGCACTGATGGAAACTGATGAGGTGGCACTGATGGACACCAATGAGGTAGTACTGATGGGCACCGATGAGGTGGCACTGATAGGCGGCGCTGGTATGCGGCACCGATGGGGACTCATGGGTGGCACCGATGGGGACTCATGGGTGGCACCGATGGGGACTCATGGGTGGCACCGATGGGGACTCATGGGTGGCACCGATGGGGACTCATGGGTGGCACCGATGGGGACTCATGGGTGGCACCGATGGGGACTCATGGGTGGCACCGATGGGGACTCATGGGTGGCACCGATGGGGACTCATGGGTGGCACCGATGGGGACTCATGGGTGGCACCGATGGGTGGGCACTGGGCATGGATTGGCATTGAGGGGTGGCACTGATGGACACTGGGGGGTTGGCACTGAAGAATCTATGTTGCCAGTCAGTGCCCATGTGTGGGCACTGACTGGCACCCTTTTTTTTTACTGGCATGTTTTTATTTAAAAAAAATCCTGATTTTTTTTTTTTTTTTTGCCCCCTTTTTTTAAATTTTATTTTACTTTTGCCCTTCCAGTGTGGGCATCCGAGGGGGGGCTGCGCTGATAAACAATCAGCACGAACCCCCCCTGTCAGGAGAGCCGCCGATCGGCTTTCCTGTACTCGCGTCTGTCAGACGCGAGTGAGGAAGAGCCGTTGACGGCTCTTCCTGTTTACATCGTGATCAGCCGTGATTGGACACGGCTGATCACGTGGTAGCGAGCCTCCGCCGTAGACTTGTTACCGAGATCGGAGGTGCAGGGTGTCAGATTGACACCCCGCATCACCGATGGCCTGGCTGCGCGCCCCATGAAATCGTGTAGGACGTTGGAGAACGTCCAGTCACAATTTCATAACCACTTCCCGGACGTCCATCTCCTATTGACCGGACGGGAAGTGGTTAATATCTAGCGCATATTATACATATTTTATTTACTCGACTTAACATCGTCTTTCACATTATACAAAAAATTGGGCTAACTTTACTGTTTTTTTTTTTTTTAATTCATGAAACTGTTTTTTTTTTTTTTTTTTTCCCTAAACAGCGTTTGAAAAATCATTGCACAAATACCGTGCAAGAAAAAAAGTTGCAATGACCGCCATTTTATTCCCTAGGGTGTCTTCTAAAAAAAATATATGTTTGGGGGTTCTGATTAATTTTCTAGCAAAAAAAATGTGATTTTTACATGGAGAGAAGTGCCAAAATAGGCCTGGTGATTAAGTGGTTAAGGAGGGGGGGCTCCCCTTCAGTCCACCTGCACTTATCTATCTATTAGAATGCATGTGCCTCCATTGTGGGGACACTCATTGTTTAGTGTTAGGACCACAGATTACAGGGTGACTTGGTGCGGCTCTGTGGCTCACGCATGCGTTTGCAAATGCGTGCGGACATAACCCCTGTTTTTAACGCATACTGTTAGACAGGTTAATTGGTTGTTCTGCAAGCTGGTCGGTAAGTAGGCTTGGTTTTTCGATGCGCATTCCCCAGGTTTTGTTGTCACCTCATCAGTGAAGCATGGTGGTGGTAGTGTCATTGCGTGGGCATGTATGGCTGCTGATTGAACTGGTTCTCTTGTATTTATTGATGATGTGACTGCTGAAAAAAGCAGCAGGATAAATTCTGAAGTGTTTCGGCAATATTATCTGCTCATGTTCAGCCAAATGCTTCAGAACTCATTGGACAGCACTTCACAGTGCAGATGGACAATAAACCGAAGCATACTGCAAAAGCAACCAAAACGTGGAATGTTATGCAATGGTCAAGTCAATTGCCTGACCTGAATCCGATTAAGCATGCATTTCACTTGCTGAAGACAAAACTAAAGGGAAAATGCCCCAAGAACAAGCAGGAACTGATAACGGTTGCAGTAGAGGCCTGGCAGAGCATCGCCAGGGATTAAACCCAGCATCTGGTGATGTCTATGCATTCCAGACTTCAGGCTGTAATTGACTGCAAAGGATTTGCAACCAAGTATTAACCACTTGACTACTGGGCACTTAAACCCACTTAATAACCAGACCAATTTTCAGCTTTCGGTGCTCTCACATTTTGAATGACAATAACTCAGTCATACAACACTATAACCAAATGAAATTTTTGTCCTTTTTTCCCACAAATAGAGCTTTCTTTTGGTGGTATTTTATCACCTCTGCGGTTTTTATTTTTTTCACTATAAATGAAAAAAGAACGAAAATTTTGTAAAAAAATTAATTTTTCTTCATTTCTATTATAAAATTTTGCAAAAAAGTAATTTTTCTTCATAAATTTGGCCTAAAATGTATACTGCTACATATCTTTGGTAACAAAACAAAAAAAATTTAGATATTATTTAGTCTGGGTGAAAGTTATAGGGTCTAAAAGCTATGGTACCAATTACTGAAAATTGATCAATTTGATCACACCTGATGTACTGACAGCCTCTCTCATTTCTTGAGACCCTAACATGCCAGAAAAGTACAAATACCCCCCAAATGACCCCTTTTTGGAAAGAAGACATTCCAAGGTATTTAGAAAGAGGCCTGGTGAGTTTTCTTTCTCGTACATCACGGGACACAGAGCGGCATATTCATTACTATATGGGTTATATGGAGTACCTTCAGGTGTGGACACTGGCAATCTCAAACAGGAAGTCCCCTCCCTATATAACCCCCTCCCCTAGAGGGAGTCCCTCAGTTTTTTCGCCAGTGTCTTAGATGTTGGTCACGGAATAGCTTTGCTCTACATCCTTGGGATTGAGGGCGGGCTAACCGGATCTGTCCAAGGAGCCTCAGTGCCAAAGTGGACAGTACCCGGGCCCCAACCGTGGGGGTTTGCCTATAATGCTCCTCTTTGGAGGGCTGGACCCTGGGCCCAGGACTTGGAGTTTGTAAAAACCATAAGTTCCTGTTTGTCCGGGTGCTATATAGGTCCAGGACAGTGGGTACCTTCATAGGACCCCAGGGCCTGAAGGTCTACTACGCTACCCACGGAGATGGGAGAAGATTGGATCAGTTTGCTGGACAAACATCCTGCAGCATGGAGCAGGTAAGGGGGAGCCTGCGGGACTTGGTTCGACAGCAGGCTCTCCGGGGTAACCTAAAAGGGGGGATAGCCTAAGTATGCTCTGCATGGGCAACCTTGCTCACTATGTCTGAGAGAGACAGGATGACACCTTTTTTCCCCCATCACTAGGTTCCCCTGTCTAAGAATGTGTTGCTAGCTAACCTGCTGCTTTCTTCCTAGGACTAGTAAGGATCCCTAGGGGCCTTTTGGAGAGTCCTACCTGGCCGGGGGTTTGAATCTGCCGCCTGTTTCTGCAGTCCTGGGTCTCCAGCAGCGCGGCTCCTCCATGTTCCTCCTGTTCCGGCATACGCGCGCGCACGTGCGCGCGCACGTCTTATGGACGTTTTTTCGCGCCGTTCAGACAGGAGGGCGGGGGGGGGGGCGTGCCTGCGGCGTCATACAGGGGCGCGCCTTGTGCTGTTATAGATCAGCAGGCATTGTCAGTGCTCAGTCTGAGGCTGATTTCAGAAGGAGAGGACGCAGAGCGGCAGAACAGTGACTCCCGGTGGCGGAAGAGGGGTAGTACATACTGGACTTTGTTCCAATGCCTTTTTTGTTAAGCCAAGAAATTCCCCTTTTTGCAGTAGGTTGGAGGCTGGCAAACTAAGTTTGGGGTCACTGTATGTTTTAAAAAAGAAAATATATATAATATATATTTAAAAAAAAAAAAAAAAAAAAAGAGAAAAACATACGGGATCCCATCAGTTTTTGGGCATTAGTGATCTATTGTCCCCTAAGCTCTGGTTTTGTACTCCTGGCCACTACAGTCTGTTGTGTGGGCGGAGTCCCTCGATTTTGTATTATGGCTTCCAAAGGTTCGGGGTCAAAGGGTACAAAAAAGGACCAAAAAACAAAAGGGTTCCCTTTCTGATTCTGATGATATGCCGATACTTTCCCCGCAACTTATTAACATAAAGGGCGCCTTGGATGAGCCATTAGGGGATCTGGTGCGGAGGCTGGCCCAGATCAGCCCAGCCCTGTGTTTATCACAGAGGAGATGCTAGCCGTATCCCTAGGGGGGCTAGAAGAGAGAATAGCAGCATTGATCGCTAGAGCTATTCCTGGTAAGAAACGGGTTAGATCCCCATCACCAAGAGGTGTATCCTCAGATGCTGAGATTCTCTCTCCGGAGGAATTGGAATCACAGGAGGATCAACTAGACCTGAACCAAGAGGGTTCAGGGATTGAGGGATCTGCCTCTGAGGAACCATTTTCAGACTCCCAGACAGAAAGACTGTGGGTACAGTCTTTGACGGACATGGTCCGCTCGGCATTTAGTTTACCATTACCAGAGCCTCAGGTTCCTCCGGTATCCTCTCTTGGCTCTTTGAAAGCTCCGTTAAGCAACGCAGTTTTTCCGGTCCATCCTCTCTTGGAGGAATTGATCTTTCGGGATTGGGTACGGCCGGACAGGATTTTTCTGCCACCGAAAAGATTTGCGGTCATTTACCCCATGGAGGAAAGATTCTCCAAGAGGTGGAGGCTCCCAGTAGTGGATGCAGCCATCTCATGCGTGAATAAATCACTAACTTGCCCGGTGGAAAACATATGTTTAAAGATCCGGTTGATAAACGATTAGAGACACTTTTAAAAGCATCCTTTGCTACGGCAGGAGCAGTGGTACAGCCAGCTGTGGCTGCGATTGGTATTTGTCAGGCGTTAAAAGACCAGACAAAAGAGATGTTAAAGGACATGCCTACCCAACAAGCAGAAGAGTTTTCTGATATTCCCAGAGCTCTGTGTTTTGCTGTAGATGCTATAAAAGATTCCATCCAGCAGGCCTCTCGTTTATCACTATTTTTGGTGCACATGAGAAGGCTCTTATGGTTGAAGAACTGGGCGGCGGAGCCCCCATGCAAAAAGCTTCTGGCAGGGTTTCCCTTCCATGGAGGACGACTCTTCGGAGTGGATCTGGATAAGTATATTCAGACTATTTCAAATGGCAAGAGTACCCTTTTACCGGTCAAAAAGACATTCCGGGGTCCTACATTTAAAAGGCAGCTCTTTCCTGTCTCGGGGCCCTCAAATTCCAGGCAGTATCGACGGCCGCCTGCACGATCCAACGTTAACAGTAGATCGCAGGGACAGGCCCCTGGGGGTAAGAGGCCATGGTATCGCAAGCCGACAAAGACAGCCCCCAAGTCTGCCTTATGAAGGGGCGCCCCCACTCTCGCGAGTGGGGGGAAGGCTTTGTTTCTTCTCAGAAGTTTGGGAAGCCAAGATCCCCGACAAATGGGTCCGGGCATCTGTAACCACAGGCTACAGACTGGAGTTTCTAAGGTGTCCTCCGCCTCATTTTCAAGAATCAAGGCTACCAAAGGATCCAGCAAGGAAGGCCTCATTTCTGGCAGCCTTGGATCACCTGCTCTGCCAGGACGTAATAATAGAGGTGCCAGCCCAAGAGCAAGGGCTAGGTTTCTATTCCAATCTCTTTGTCATACCAAAGCCCAACGGCGATGTCAGGCCAATCTTGGACCTAAAGAGGTTAAACGGTTACCTAAGGGTTCGTTCCTTCCGGATGGAATCCACCCGGTCAGCAGCCGCCGCGCTTCAGAAGGACGATTTTCTGGCCTCCATAGACATAAAGGATGCTTACCTTCACGTACCAATATTTCAGTCGCATCAAAGATTCTTACGCTTTGCGGTGGGACAGCGACACTTCCAATTCAGGGCGCTCCCTTTCGGGCTGGCCACGGCCCCCTGGGTATTCACGAAGATCCTAGCCCCAGTTCTGGCCAATTTAGGGATCCAAGGGGTCACAGTCCTAGCATACTTGGACGACCTTTTAATCATAGATCACTCACGACCGGGTCTGCAAAAGGCAGTAAACCTCACGGTTCGGTACCTCGAAGAATTCAGCTGGGTCCTAAACCGGGGAAAGTCAGCGTTCCAGCCTACAAAGCAGTTGGAATACCTCGGCATGAGGTTAGACACAGAACAGCAAAGAGTGTTCCTGCCCCTGGTAAAGATCGAGGCTATCAAGGGGCTGGTTCAGTTGGTTCTAAACAAGAAAAAACCAACTATTCGCCTGTGTATGCGATTACTAGGCAAGCTAGTGGCCACATTCGAGGCAGTACCATACGCTCAGATCCACACTCGCGTCCTACAGGCAGCCATTCTAGCAGCCTGGGGCAAGAGGGCACATGCCTTAGAGTCCCCTTTGACGCTATCATCAAGGGTCCGACAAAGCCTGGCCTGGTGGTTGAACCCCCAGAATCTTCTAAAGGGAAAATCCTTCAGCCCTGTTGTCTGGAAGGTAGTTACCACAGACGCCAGCCTGGCAGGCTGGGGGGGCGGTCTTCGAGGGGTCCTCTCGCCAGGGAACTGGGGTGAAAGCAGAGAGGCAGCTCCCCATCAATATCTGGGAGATCAGAGCTGCTCGCCTAGCCCTTCTGGCATGGACCTCCAGATTAAAAGGGGTCCCGGTGAGAATCCAGTCAGACAATGCCACGGCGGTGGCATACATAAACCACCAAAGGGGGAACCAGGAGTCGGGCCGCTCAGAGGGAGGTGAGCTTGATTTTTCAGTGGGCAGAGGTTCATGTACCCTGCATTTCGGCGATATTCATTCCCGGAGTGGACAACCTGCAGGCAGACTTCTTAAGTCGCCAGAGTCTGTCGCCAGGGGAGTGGTCTCTGCATCCCCAGGTCTTTCAGACAATCTGCCAGAGGTGGGGAATGCCAGACGTAGATATAATGGCATCCAGGTTCAACAAGAAACTAGACAGGTTCGTGTCTCGAACGAGGGATCCTATGGCCTGCGGAACCGATGCGTTGGTTTGCCCTTGGCATCAATTCAAACTTCTATATGCATTCCCTCCGCTACAGTTGCTCCCTCGCCTGTTGCGCAAGATCAGAGTGGAGCACAAGCCAGTCATTTTAGTAGCTCCGGCTTGGCCCCGGAGGACTTGGTACTCACTAGTCCTGAAGATGGCAGTGGGAGACCCTTGGACTCTTCCTCTACAACCAGACCTACTCTCACAAGGCCCGATCCTCCACCCTACATTACGGCGTCTAAATTTGACGGCCTGGAGGCTGAATCCCTGATTCTCAGGGGTAGAGGTCTGTCTAGGCAGGTAATCCCTACCCTGATTAGGGCTAGAAAGCCGGTCTCCAGGGTGATTTATTACAGGGTGTGGAGGAACTACGTAGGCTGGTGTGAATCCAAAAGATGGAATTCCCGCAAATATACTATTGATAGGGTGTTAAGTTTTCTCCAGCTAGGAGTGGATAAAGGCCTGGCACTAAGCACAATCAAGGGACAGATCTCAGCTCTGTCAGTGTGGTTTCAGAGGCCGCTGGCCACCCACTCGCTGGTAAAGACCTTCATACAGGGGGTCTTGCGTATTAATCCTCCTGTCAAGTCACCACTTTGTCCATGGGACTTAAATCTTGTTCTGTCATCCCTACAGAAACAACCTCTTGAGCCGTTGGCTGAGGTACCTTGATTTTACTGACTAGAAAGTTGGTATTTCTGATCACCATAGTTTCGGCCAGGAGAGTATCGGAATTGGCAGCCTTATCTTGTAAGGAACCATATCTCATTTTGCATAAGGATAGGGCGGGGTTCCGTCCTCATCCTTCCTTTCTACCAAAGGTTATATCCAGTTTCCACCTGAACCAGGATGTGGTACTTCCATCCTTCTTCCAAAACCCACCTCTAGAAAAGAGGGGTTGCTGCATACGTTGGATATTGTCAGGGCCGTAAGGGCCTATCTTAAAGCTACAGAGAAGGTTCGGAAAACGGATGTGGTGTTCGTTTTACCGGAAGGGCCCAAGATGGGTCAGGCAGCCGCTTGATCCACCATCGCAAGATGGATTAAACAATTAATTGTTCGGGCCTGCGGTTTGAAGAGGTGCCTCCTCCTTTGTCGGTAAAGGCCCATTCTACCAGGGCCAGGGGCACCTCCTGGGCAGCACATCATCAGATCTCTATGGCTCGAATATGCAAGGCAGCAACGTAGTCATCAGTCCACACGTTTACAAAATTTTATCAAGTGGACGTAAGAAGGAATGCGGATACAGCCTTTGGGCAGTCAGTACTACAGGCGGCGATTCAAGCTCCTCAGGATCTGAGGGGGCTCCCTTGATTTGATTTGAGATTTACATTTCTCGTTTAAGTTGGATTTACTAGTATCTGAGTATACCTCTAAAATTAAATCCTTCTTTAGAAGATGTCTCCCTCCCCTCATTAAAGCATTGCTTTCGGACATCCCATATAGTAATGAATATGCCGCTCTGTGTCCCGTGATGTACGAGAAAGAAAAAGGGATTTTTAAATACAGCTTACCTGTAAAATCCTTTTCTTGGAGTACATCACGGGACACAGAGCTCCCACCCCTCTTTTGGGTGACCATTTTGGGAGGCATACTGCTTGCTACAAAACTGAGGGACTCCCTCTAGGGGAGGGGGTTATATAGGGAGGGGACTTCCTGTTTGAGATTGCCAGTGTCCACACCTGAAGGTACTCCATATAACCCATATAGTAATGAATATGCCGCTCTGTGTCCCGTGATGTACTCCAAGAAAAGGATTTTACAGGTAAGCTGTATTTAAAAATCCCTTTTTTTGAAGTTGTAATTTTTCCCACAATTCTTTGCAAAATCAAGATTTTTTTCATTTTTATTTTCTTTCCACAAAATTTTCATATTAGCGGGTTATTTCTCATACACAGCATATGCATACCACAAATTACACCCCAAAACACATTCTGCTATTCCTCCCGAGTATGGCGATACCCCATGTGTGGGACTTTTACACAGCGTGGCCACATGGAATGGCGCCAAACTTTGCGACTTAAAAATCCCCATAGGTGACGCTTTAAATATTTTTACTGGTTACATCATTTTAGTTGGAGAAGAGGTCTAGGGCCAAAATTATTGCTCTCGCTCTAACGTTCGCAGCGATACCTCACATGTGTGGTTTGAACACCGTTTTCATATGTGGGCGGGACTTGCGTATGCGTTCGCTTCTGCATGCGAGCTCACGGGGACAGGGGCGCTGTATGCCCAGAGTATTGCGGAGTATGCCCAGAGTATTGCGTATTGCGGAGTATGCCCAGAGTATTGCGGAGTATGCCCAGAGTATTGCGGAGTATGCCCAGAGTATTGCGCAGTATGCCCAGAGTATTGCGGAGTATGCCCAGAGTATTGCGGAGTATGCCCAGAGTATTGCGGAGTATGCCCAGAGTATTGCGGAGTATGCCCAGAGTATTGCGGAGTATGCCCACCAGAGTATGCCCACCAGAGTATGCCCACCAGAGTATGCCCACCAGAGTATGCCCACCAGAGTATGCCCACCAGAGTATGCCCACCAGAGTATGCCCACCAGAGTATGCCCACCAGAGTATGCCCACCAGAGTATGCCCACCAGAGTATGCCCACCAGAGTATGCCCACCAGAGTATTGCCCCCCCCCCCAGAGTATTGCCCCCCCCCCCAGAGTATTGCCCCCCCCCCCCAGAGTATTGCCCCCCCCCCCCAGAGTATTGCCCCCCCCCCCCAGAGTATTGCCCCCCCCCCCCCAGAGTATTGCCCAGCATTGCAGAGTATGTGCAGCAGGGATGGCTGAGCAGGGAGGGATGGATGGATGGATCTGTGACTACATTTGTCACAGATCCATCCCGCAGCACTGGCGCTGCCATCCGCTCCCTCCCCTCTCCTCTCACACTGTACCGATCGGTACAGAGAGAGGAGGGAGGAACCGGCGTCATCAAATGACGCAGGTCTGTTTACATCTGATCGCGCCGTCATTGGACGGCGCGATCACGTGGTAAACCGCCGCTATCAGCGGCGATTTACCGTGATTCGTGACCCGCCGGGTCCTCTGGACCCGGCGGTCACGGACATTCCCGTGTGCGCGCCCGACTCTGGAATCACGTTATATAACGTGATCCCAGAGTTAAGCAACCACCTTGCCGCCGTTATTTTTCGGCAGGTGGTTGCTAAGTGGTTAAAAAGTGAAAGTTTCATTTATGATTGTTAATCTGTCCCATTACCTTTTGGTCTCTTAAAAAGGGGGAGCCATATATACAAACTGTTGTAATTCCTACACCGTTCACCTAATTTTGGTGTTAATACCCTCAACTTAAAGCGGAGGTTCACCCAAAAATCAACTTTCTGACATTAGATCCAGCATACTGCTAACATCTGCAGTATGCTGGGGTTTTTAATTTTTTTTTGTACTTATCGTTTTATGAGCCATTGTTATCCGGCTCCGAGCGGGGAATCCTGCCGGGAATGGGCGTTCCTAAGCCAAGAGGAATTGATTGATGGGCTGCTAAGGCGCGTCACGTCTTCCGAAAATACCCAAAGTGACACTCGGTCTTCTTTTTTTGGCAGAGAGCTGCACTGCGGTGTGTGAAACTATGGAAAGAAGCTGTCATCATTGAGGTTGGATGTCGGGGTGGGCGGGACCCACCTATCCAACACCAGCCGATGGGATCTGGACCGGCCTCTGTGTATGCGGCCCCGCCCCTTTCTAATGCCAACCAGTGCCTGCCAATACCAATCAGTGCCACCTACCAGTGCTAACTAGTGTTTCTAAGAAAAATCCAATAAACTCAATTTTCGTCATACATTTAGGCCAAAATGTATTCAGCCACATGTCGATAAGCTTATATTTATTGGTTTGCGCAAAAGTTATAGCGTCTACAAACTAGGGTACATTTTCTGGAATTTACACAGCTTTTAGCTTATGACTGCCTATCATTTCTTGAGGTGCTAAAATGGCAGGGCAGTACAAATTTCCCCCTTAATTACCTCATTTTGGAAAGTAGGAAATTGCTGAGAGCCCATTGAATATTTTAAAAAAAATTGTCCCACGAGTGAATAATGACAAGTTTTTGTTTTATTTTTTACAAAAAGTTGTCAATAAATGATATATTGCTCACACATGCCATGGTTATATGTGGAATTGCACCCAAAAATCAATTTTGCTGCTTCTCCTGAGTACGGGGATACCACATGTGTGGGACTTTTTGGGAGCCTAGCCATGTACAGGCCCCCCGAAAACCAAGCACTCCCTTCAGGATTTGTAAGGGTGCAAATTTTTGATTTCACTCCTCACTACCTATCGGTTTTGAAGCTCATAAAATGCCAAGATGGCACAACCCCCCCCCCCTCCCCCAAATGACCCCATTTTGAAAAGTAGGCACCCGAAGCCATTTGCTGAGAGGCATGTTGAGTCATGGAATATTTTATATTTTGACACAAGTTGCGGGATAATTACATACTAGACACTCCAATCTATTTGCTGAGAGGCATGGTACGTATTTTGCAGCTCATTTGTTTTTGAAAACGAAGAAAGAAAAAAAAAAAACTGTGACAAAAAACAGGACAGCATATTAAATAACTGGTGTCATGCCTATATCTGCGCTTGCTACAGACACAACATCTTTGGGGGGCTCGTTGGGTAAGGGTACCAGGGAGGACATATGGAAAATGCCTCTCATGCTGCCGGCTTACTGCATTTGGTTGGGGATGGTGAGGTGATGCACCGTCTGGATACAGAAGGGCTCTGACGATATCTTTCTGGAATTTAAAGCGGAGTTCCACCCTTAAAAACACTTTTTTTCAATACATCCAGCATACTGGCGTCGGCGCCAGTATGCTGTTTTTTTTTTTTTTAATGCTCGTACTTACTGTATATCACAACATTGATTTCCAGGCGCACCGCGGAGTGTCGCCGCTATAAGGCGTCACGCCTTCCGGAAACAGCCGATTAGCATTCGGCGCCTGCGCATAGACCCAGGAGCTGACTGCGCAGGCGCCGAAAATAGCCGGTCCTAGTTCGGGTTTTTTCGGAGGGCGTGACGCGCTATATACGGCGCCTGCGCAGTCAGCTCCTGGGGCTGTGCGCAGGCGCTGAGTAAAAGCCGAATGCTAATCGGCTGTTTCCGGAAGGCGTGACGCCTTATAGCGGCGACACTCCGCGGTGCGCCAGGAAATTAAATTTGGGAGAAACAGTAAGTACGAGCATTAAAAAAAAAAACAGCATACTGGCGCTGACGCCAGTATGCTGGATGTAATGAAAAAAGTGATTTTAAGGGTGGAACTCCGCTTTAAGAAAGCATCCCGTCTGTCCTGAAGCTCTGTATAGCACATGAGCGTTCAGCAAAGCCAATTGAAATAAGTATACAGACACTTTTTTTGTACCAGCGTATGGCCTTACGGGCAACTAGGTACAGCGCCAACAACTGCCCATTGAGGTCCACCCCTCCCATATTTTGGTTATTTTCGTGTACACAGAGGGGTTTCTCCACAACACCAGTCGCCGTACGAATTTGGACTGTCATGTCTGCGTTAAGGGAGGACAGAACGAAAACGTTCTTGTTATCCCTCCACTTCACAGCGAGCAAATTATTACACTTGGATCAGGCTCTCTAACCCAGCCTAAGACAGAAATCTACAAGCCTCTGGTGTAAGCCCCGGCGATTAGGTCGCACGGTGCCACATGCGCCTATCTGATCAAACAAGTGACCAAAAAGTAATAATTGTCCACATACAAGTGGTACCCCTTTCTAAATAAGGGTGACTCCAAGTTCCACACTATCTTGCCAGCACTCCCTATGTAATCTGGACAGTTCTCCGGCTCAACGTGACTATCTCTTCCCTCTTAAACCATATAACTACATGTATAGCTTGTGGCCTTGTTGCAGAGCTTATACATCTTTACCCCATATCTGGCACGCTTGCTGGGAAGGTACTGTTTGGAAGACAAGTGGCCAGAAAATTTAACCACGGACTCTTCAACACAGTCAACTTGATGAGGAGTATACAAGGCTGCAAAACATTCGTTGAAGTGGTTTACGAGGGGCCGAATTTTGTAGAGCAGATCGTATAAAGCAGGGGATTCAAACTCAAATTACCTGAGGGCTGCAAGACAAGTTTTCATATCCCATGGGGGGCTGCATGCAAACTTTCAAACTTCAAAAACAGTACTGGTGTCGGCGAACGTATTAACCCCCAGCTCTGTGTCAGCGGACGCATTATTAACCCCCAGCACTGGTGTCAGCGGACACATTATTAACCCCCAGCTCTGTGTCAGCGGACACATTATTAACCACTTAAGCCCGGGGCCAATATGCTGCTAAATGCCCAAAGGCGTTTTTACAATTCGGCACTGCGTCGCTTTAACAGACAATTGCGCGGTCGTGCGACGTGGCTCCCAAACAAAATTGGCGTCCTTTTTTCCCCACAAATAGCTTTCTTTTGGTGGTATTTGATCACCTCTGCGGTTTTTATTTGTTGCGCTATAAACAAAAATACAAAAATAGAGCGACAATTTTGAAAAAAATGCAATATTTTTTTACTTTTTGCTATAATAAATATCCCCCAAAAACATATATATATATATATATATATATCCTCAGTTTAGGCCGATACGTATTCTTCTACCTATTTTTGGTGAAAAATAAATCGCAATAAGCGTTTATCGATTGGTTTGCGCCAAATTTATAACGTTTACGAAATAGGGGATAGGTTTTTTTTACTACTAATGGCGCCGATCAGCGTTTTTTTTTTTTTTTTTTTTTTCGTGACTGCGACATTATGGCGGACACGTCGGACAATTTTGACACATTTTTTGGGACCATTGTCATTTTCACAGCAAAAAATGCATTTAAATTGCATTGTTTATTGTGAAAATGACAGTTGCAGTTAGGGAGTTAACCACAGGGGGCGCTGTAGGATTTAGGGTTCACCTAGTTTGTATTTACAACTGTGTAGGGGGGTGTGGCTGTAGGTCTGACGTCATCGATCAGACCTATCGGTGCAGCCGCCACAGTGAAGCACGGAGAAGCCGTGTTTACATACGGCTCTCCCCGTTCTTCAGCTCCGGGGAGTGATCGCGAGCAGGTGGCTAGAAACAAATAGCCACGCCCTCGCTCGTCCCGGAACGCTCCCCGCGGGTTTCCGACCGCCGCATGTAGCGGGGGGGGGGGGGGTGTCCTGATCGGACCCCTGACCCGCGCAAAGGCAGGGACGTATATATACGCCCATCTGCCTTAACGTTCCCTTCTGTGGACGTATATCTACATGCGGCGATCTGGAAGTGGTTAACCCCCAGCACTGGTGTCAGCGACACATTATTAACCCCCAGCACTGGTGTCAGCGGACACATTATTAACCCCCAGCACTGGTGTCAGCGGACACATTATTAACCCCCAGCACTGGTGTCAGCGGACACATTATTAACCCCCAGCACTGGTGTCAGCGGACACATTATTAACCCCCAGCACTGGTGTCAGCGGACGCATTATTAACCCTGACCACTGCGCACTGCACACGGACCACTGCATTGCCGACAGACCACTACACTACACACTGACCACTCGCCATCAGGGCACATGGGCCTCAGGGCACATGGGCCTCAGGGCACATGGGCCTCAGGGCACGGGGCACATCGGGGGGACATCGGGGGCACATCGGGGGGACATGGGGGCACATCAGTACAGGGCACATGGCACATCAGGGTACAGGGCACAGGGTACCCTGATGTACAGAGCCCAGCACATCGGGGTACATGAGGAACATCAGGGTACATGGGGCACATGGCACATCAGGGCACGTGAGGGTACATGGGGCACAATGAGAGCAAATCAGGGCAAAGGTCGGCTTTTACTTGTTTTCTTTAGATGCAGTGCAGGAAGCGTCTGTCAGAGGTTCACTTCTCTCTCATGTCACGCTGCTACTCCTTTGCGGCCCCTCCTCTCTTCTCGTCCATCCCAGATGATGTCACAAGCAAATAGGGATGGACGAGAAGAGAGGAGGGGTCGCCAGGGAGTAGCAGCGTGACATGAGAGAGAAGTGAACCTCTGACAGACGCTTCCTGCGCTACTCTTCATGCACCTCGATCTACACTTCCTCGGCACCCGCCCTGCCCGCGGGCCATTTATTACCGGTCCACGGGCCGGTACTTTGAGACCCCTGGTATAAAGGGTCTCCATGAGGACGACAGAGTTCATTGTTGTTGAACTGCATGAACAGCAAGATCTGCTCGTATCGTGCCCTGGCCATGGAGGCAGAGAACATGGTAAACTAGGTCAGAGGACCAATATGACCGTAACTTACTCAATTTAACAATTTCCATCTTGAGGGATAGGCCCAGAAAGGTCTTAAATTCGTAAACCGTAATTGGTTTCCATTCTCTGGCAAGGGAGGGTTGGGGATTAGTGGCAATGAATTTACCAGCATACAAATTACTTTGTCCACAAAAACGGTGAATAAAAATGAAGTGACGTAAAGTCAACTGTTTCCATCTGAATTCCGGGTTGACCAGTGAATGGGGGAAGTACGGGTGCTGCAGAAGTGGTGGGCTCCCAATTAGGATTGGCGAATTCTGCAGGAAGGGCACGAGTGGCCTGTGTTCTTGGTGGCAGCGGGACACTAGTTGCACTTGCCACCGCGCCAGCTTGAACTGAACTTATGGGACTCGCCACGTCACCAAGTGTTACTGCAGTGCTGGATGTACGACCAGGGTGTACTAGGCCGCTTGTGCTTGCCAGTTCACCAGAAGAATGAGCGGCACTAGTACTTCTCTGCTCCATACAAGAGCCCTGCGGTTCTTGCACCTCTAACAGAAGAATGTGGTCAGGTACGCCTGACCTTGGCAGGGACCTCAACTCCGTCGTTGGTGCTATCTGTCATGGGGTTGCGGTCGTCTACAGGATCGTATTCTAAACCTGAATCTGACGGATGAGTGACTTCCTCTTCACTATCTGTCATGCTTAGAAACGTGTAGGCCTCTTCACTAGTGTGTACCTTCGATTTGCCATTTTGGCCTCTAAATTTACTGGTACACTAGTAAGATTCACAGGGGAAAAAAAACACCTGTCAGCAACTGTATCACACTAACAAAAAAACTGTTGGTGATCGCAGGGATCAGGTCTGACCCTGCGAACGCTGCAGTTATGTGTTTAGTGTTTTGTAAGTGACCGTGATTGATCAATACTGCACTTGCGTGGCCTGGGCAGAGGGGCAAAATGCAGGCGCTAGCAGGTATCTGGGCTGATCCCACTAACTCTGCATTTTTGGGAACCCTAAACTGCTGGGGACGCTAGTATAGATCAGATCATATATTGATCTGTTAAGATACTATACCTCTAAGGGAGGTGTATGCTGCGTGCGTGGGCGTTAGCGCTACTGCCACTAATCTAACGCTGCCTGGGGCGACGCAGACCCTAACTGACCCTAAAACCTAACTATCACCCGCAGAGTGATCGGGGTTAAACCTTTGTTGGGTAATAAATAGCGGGTGCCCTGATGCTCTAAAAAACAAACTAACCAACGTCACCCATAACACTTATATGGTGATCACTGGTAAAAGGGTTAACTAATGGGAGGAAGTGACATTTTGATATCACTTCTGCCCTGCAGTGATATGGAGACGGGTGGGGGCCATCTTCCCCCTCACTCGTCTCCATACCCAGGCAGGGGACAGATTTGATTACCACTGCCGATGGCTCCGGTAAGCACCGGAGGCCACAGGGAGGGGGGCCCTCTCCCACCGTCTATTTAAAAGTGATCTTGCGGCGCATCTGCCGCAGAGACCACTTTTATCTTGTAGCGGACCGCCCACTGAAGATGATGATACCCAGGGTAGCTAGCTGCTACCATAACGGTATTCCTCTTCAAACAGCCAACGTATCCCTACGGCTGGCGGTCCGTAAGTGGTTAAAGTGGTTGTTAAGCCACACAACAACCTTGCAACAATCCCCTCTGCTATGTTTAATAATGTCACAAGTGCATTTGTTTTGTTTTTTAACCACTTGCATACTGGGCACTTACACCCCCCTCCTGCCCAGGTAAAATTTCAGCTTCCGGCACTGCGTCGCTTTAACTCACAATTGCGCGGTCGTGCGTCGTGGCTCCCAAACAAAATTTACGTCCTTTTTTCCCCACAAGTAGAGCTTTCTTTTGGTGGTAATTGATCACCTGTGCGATTTTTTTATTTTTTGCGCTATAAACAAAAAAGAGCGACAATTTTGAAGAAAAATACAATATTTTTTACTTGTTGCTATAATAAATATCCCAATTAAAAAAAAAAACACATTTTTTTTTCTCAGCTTAGGGCGATACGTATTCTTCTACATATTTTTGGTAAAAAAAAAAAAAAATTGCAATAAGCAACTGGTTTGCGCAAAAGTTATAGCGCTTACAAAATAGGGGGAGAGAATTATTATTTTTTATTTTATTTTTTACTAGAAATGGCGGCGATCTGCGATTTTTATTGGTACTGCGACGTTATGGCGGACACATCGGACACTTTTGACACATTTTTGGCGCCATTCACATTTATACTACGATCAGTGCTATAAATATGCACTAATTACAGTATAAATGTGACTGGCATTGAAGGGGTTAACACTAGGGGGTGAGGAAGGGGTTAAATATGTATGCTAGGTGTGTTCTAACTGTGGGGGGAGGGGGGGTGACTGGGGGGTGACCGATCTGTGTCCCTATGTACAAGGAACACAGATCGGGCTCCTCCCCTCCAGAGACAGGACGCTGTCTCTGTGTAACACGGCAATGAGAGATGATCTATGAGAGATCATCTCTCATTCGCCCACAGATCGCATCGCAAACGGCCGCTCTGATTGGCCGTTTGCCGCGATCTGTGATTGGCCGTGTCCAAGGAACACGGACAACACAGGGCTTCCCCGCAGCGTGCACTACAGCGCGCGCTGGGAACGCCAGAATGACATGCCGTCAAATGACGGCATGTTGGATATTCAGGCCCGCGCTGTTGCCGTCATCCGACGGTAGCGCGGGCCTGAAGTGGTTAAAATTGCCGCTGTGTACGTGATTGCAGAGCACCAATTGGTGCTCACATGACCGGCTGCCTCTCTCGAGCTGACAGGAAAGTGGGCCAGGCTGAGAAGCCCCCTCTGACGTCCTTCAGGAGGAGGAGAGAGGCGGCTGTTTATGTGCTCTTAAATTAAAGGGGAGGAGGAGGGAGGAAGACACGGGAGAGCTGCAGATGGCAGTGGTTGACGGAGGCATGTTAACTGACCACGGTGTCAGGGCTCAGCAGCCATGATAAACTGGTCAGTTTACAGGGTGCAGGGCACAGCAAAGCAGGATCAGCCAGTTTTCTTTATCGTACCCCATGGGACACAGAGCCAGTCCATTAAATATGGGTTAAGGGTCATCAGCGGTGATTGGACTCTGGCACAACCAATTGAAGGCAGTTCCCCTCCATATAACCCCTCCCATCAGGGAAGTACCTCAGTTTTTCCGCCAGTGTCTAAGGTGTTTTACGCAAGTAGGATGTGCTAAAGGAAAGCTCTGCCAAAGAGACCCTCTGGGGGGTAAAAAGAGCTAAATTTTACGCTGAAACTGGATGGGATGGCATTGCCTGTTATGTCTCTCTTTGGAGGACTGGGCTCTAGGGTCCAGCACTTTCGCTCTATACGCTAAAAGTCCTGGTAAGAGTCTTTTACAAGGCCCAGGGGAGAGGTCTCCTTTAAATAGGAACCCTGAACATATCCCTGAAGGTTGGCACACTAAACCCGCCGTGATGGGTGAAGATTGGTGCTGTCTGAATTTCAGCAGGGATGAAGGTAAGAGTAAAAGTAATCCTAAGAACAATCTTAAGGATCTTTTCTAAAATTGAGTAAGGTGTCTTCTCTATTTTTACCACTACAGGGAGTAAAGAGCTGAGTTGTACTCACCATGCTCCAAACGGTGTCAGATCCCATGGACAAGCAAACTTCCTCCGCTGCAGAGCTCTGCCACCGCTTCTCTCCTCCAGATGCTGGGTAAGAACGCCACAGACACATGCATTATCAGGCAGAAGGAGGCTCCCCTCACCCCAGGACAGCCGCCATTTGCCCTAGGTCTTGCGCACGGGGGCGCGCTTTGGCGGAGGAGCGGGGTTGCGAGCGTGCATGCTGATTTGAAAGATGGCGCTCAATACAAGAGCCATAAAGGGACTCGGAGACCGGCAGCTCTTCCTTGGGACACAGCAGCATTACGGGGGCACGTAAGCTCTGTGGTTGGTGGGGCACTCCCAAGAGACACCTACTCTATGCATGCGTTGTGGTACCTCGGCTTTTTGCGTAGTAATATGTCTTCGCTTAGAAAGAATTTAGGGACTAAGAAAGACGAGAAAGCACTGCCGTCTGAGACAGGGGGCTCTAGCCGTGCCTGCTCGGTACCTTCCTCTCCTGTAATTTCTGATGCACCTATACAGGAGGAGCCATTGCCACTATCAGGAGTAGCAACTTCCCCCGGTGGTACCTGGGCCTGCATATGTCTCTGAGGACACTTTGGCCGCAGCTCTGGATAACCTAGATGGGAGAATCGCTATGCTAATCGCAAAGTCTTTGCAAAAGGACAAGAAGCGAAGCAGATCTCCTTCTGTGGTCCTAGATCTCCTTTCAGAAAAATCTGAGAAGGATGAGGAGTTGGATGGGTCAGGGATTTCAGAGGAACCTTTCTCTGCTTCCCAGATGCTAAAGTCACAGGTGCAATGTTATGCTGAAATTGTGTGTACTGCATTCAGGTTACCCTCTTTGGAGTTAACTGAATCACTGGTCTTCTCCCTGGGTTTACTAAAATCCCTGCAGGGTGCATGCTCTTTTCCGGTTCATCCGTTATTAGAAAAGCTAATTTACGCAGACTGGCAACATCCGGATAAGCGTTTCTCACCTCCTAAGAAGTTTGACATTCTTTATCCTATGGAGGAAAAGTTTTCCAAGAAGTGGAGTCTGCCTTCTGTAGATGCAGCTATTTCTTGTTTAAATAAGAACCTGACTTGTCCAGTAGATAACGTACAGGTGTTTAAAGATCCTTCGGAAAATAAATTGGAATCTTTACTAAAATCTTCCTTCCTTCTGGCTGGTTCAGTTGCCCAACCTGCTGTAGCAGCAGTGGTTATGTGTCAGGTCCTCCAAGGATCAGGTAAAACAGGAGCTGAAGGATCTGCCTCCGGAAAAAGTCAAATTGTGGGGTAATTTGCCTAAAGCCTTATGTATTACAATAGATGCTACGAGAGATTCGATTCAGCAAGCATCTCGCCTCACACTCCAGCTGGTGCATATGCGCAGAATTCTTTGGCTAAAGCATTGGTAAGCAGAAGCCCCATGCAACAAACTTTTGGCCAGTTTCCCCTTCCATGGCGAACGCCTCTTTGGGGACGATTTGGAAAAATATATCCAAAAGATATCAAGTGGTAAGACCACTTAATTACCAGAGAACAACAAGAAGCCGTGGGGTTCAAAAGCTAACAAGCAAAACCCCAAAGCCTCTTTATGAAGAGGCGCCCCCGCTCGGCCGAGTGGGGGGACGGCTTCGACAGTTTTTAGGGGCATGACAGACCGAAATTCAGTACAAGTGGGTAGTATCCCTAGGATACAAGCTGAAATTTCGAGAGATCCCATCTTCTCGGTTCCGAAGCTCAAGGCTCTCCAAAGATCGACTAAAAAAAGCGCCCTTCTTCAAAGGATTGGATCACTTGCTGTCACAAGGACTGATCACAGAAGTACCCCTAAAATAGCAAGGGTCAGGTTTTTATTCAAACCTTCAAACAGAGACGTCAGACCCATGCTGGATCTAAGATCTCTAAATCAGTTTCTGTACATTCGCCATTTCCGAATGGAAACTATTCGATCAGTGGTCGCCACCCTACCAGGCGGAGAATTTATGGCGTCTATAGACACCAAGGATGCATATTTACATGTGGCTCTGCCCTTTGGTGTGGCTACCGCACCCTGGGTATTTACAAAGGTACTAGCCCCTTTGTTGGCAAATCTGAGGGCACAGGGCACAGCGATAAAAGCCTATCTACTTGTTGATAGATCAGTCAGTGGCAGGATTAGATCATGCCATGCTCGCCACAATAAGAAACCTGGGGCATTTAGGATGGATTGTAAACCTACGAAAATCCTCTCTACAAGCCCAAAGAAGGGTAGAGTATTTGGGCTTGCACCCAAAGCAGGGTATTCCTGCCAGAGCCAAAGATCAACTCTCTAAAGGACCTGATCTACTAGGTCAAGGCAAAGAAAAGGCAATCTATTTACCTTTTGTATGAGGCAATTGGGGAAGATGGTGGCCTCCTTCGAGGCTGTCCCTTATGCCCAGTTTCACTCGAGACAGGAAGATCCAAGCCCTGGATTTACCCATGTGCCTGTTTTCACAGGTGCGCCAAAGCTTCAGTTGGTGGTTAAAGACCAAGAACTTGCGTAAAGGAAGATCCTTTCTCCCAGTCACTTGGAAGGTGGTGTCTATGGATGCCAGCCTAATGGGCTAGGGAGCAGTGTTTGGCCCTGGGAACCTGGGCCAAAACCGAAAAGAGCCTGCCCATCAACATACTCGAGATGCAGGCAGTATACTTGGCCCTCAGAACCTCGACACACAGGTTACAGGGCCACCCAGTTCGGATTGAATCCGACAATGCTACTGCAGTAGCTTGCATCAATCACCAAGGAGTCACCCGCAGTCGGGGTGCTCAGGAGGTTAATCGGATTCTTGCATGGGCAGAAGAACATGTGTCTCTGCAATCTCTATTCCAGGGGTAGAAACCTGGATAGTGGACTATCTGAGTCACCAGCAGCTGTCACCAGGAGAGTGGTCTCTCCACCCTGATGTCTTTCAGGCCATATGCCAGAGATGGGAACCCCGGATGTAGACCTGCTAGCTTTCAGCTTCAACAGGAAGCTGGACAAATTTGTAGCCAATTTATTAATTAGATTACAAATGCCCTTGGGTGGTAATCGACCCCCTAAATAACGATTGTGCCACGTCCTACAGTGAATGAATTAATCGTCTCACACTGCTGCGGCACGACTTTGGGGGCGACTCTGCAAGTCGTCCTGAGGACGACTTCAGAGGCGATTAGCAAAACGACTTCTGTTTAGAAGTCAATGCAGGTCGCCCCGAGCCGCCACCTGAAGTCGTGCAAGAACCTTTTTCTAAGTCTGAGTGACTGCATTTAATGGGCCCCATTTTATCAGGTGGCTGAGCCGCCTGATGAGTCGCCCCAGTGTGAACCGGCTCTAAAACATATAAAAAAGAAAATTTACTTTGTAGGCACATAAAAAATTAACATTTATTTTTTCCTTAATTGCATCCAATGAAATACACAGTAGAAAAAATTCAAAAAGAGAACCACGTAATTGACCAAAGAAGATACTATTGAGTAGGGTTGTCCCGATACCACTTTTTTAGGACCGAGTACAAGTACCGATACTTTTTTTTTCCCAAGTACTCGCCGATACCGAATACCGGTACTTTTTTAAAAATGTCCCCCCCACAAATGCAGCCATGTCCCCCCCACAAATGCAGCCATGTCCCCCCCACAAATGCAGCCATGTCCCCCCCACAAATGCAGCCATGTCCCCCCCACAAATGCAGCCATGTCCCCCCCACAAATGCAGCCATGTCCCCCCCACAAATGCAGCCATGTCCCCCCCACAAATGCAGCCATGTCCCCCCCACAAATGCAGCCATGTCCCCCCCCACAAATGCAGCCATGTCCCCCCCATATATGCAGCCATGTCCCCCCCATATATGCAGCCATGTCCCCCCCATATATGCAGCCATGTCCCCCCCATATATGCAGCCATGTCCCCCCCATATATGCAGCCATGTCCCCCCCATATATGCAGCCATGTCCCCCCCATATATGCAGCCATGTCCCCCCCATATATGCAGCCATGTCCCCCCCATATATGCAGCCATGTCCCCCCCCATATATGCAGCCATGTCCCCCCCCATATATGCAGCCATGTCCCCCCCCATATATGCAGCCATGTCCCCCCCCATATATGCAGCCATGTCCCCCCCCATATATGCAGCCATGTCCCCCCCCATATATGCAGCCATGTCCCCCCCCATATATGCAGCCATGTCCCCCCCCTATATGCAGCCATGTCCCCCCCCTATATGCAGCCATGTCCCCCCCCTATATGCAGCCATGTCCCCCCCCTATATGCAGCCATGTCCCCCCCCTATATGCAGCCATGTCCCCCCCCTATATGCAGCCATGTCCCCCCCCTATATGCAGCCATGTCCCCCCCCCTATATGCAGCCATGTCCCCCCCCTATATGCAGCCATGTCCCCCCCCCTATATGCAGCCATGTCCCCCCCATACATTACAGCTTTCATTTGAATAGCTGTAGTGTTTCCCACGGCGCCGCGTATAGACACTCCCCCTTGCTCGGGATTGGACAGATCATCCATCCACTCCCCCTTGCTCGGGATTGGACAGATCACCCGTCCAATCCCGAGCAAGGGGGGGTGTCTATGTGCGGCGGGAAACACTACAGCTATTCAAATGAAAGCTGTAATGTTCCCCACCTGTATAAACGAAGTGGCGTGGGGGTAGAGGGACTAAGTATTCGGCCAGGCATCGGGGGCATTTGCGGGAGTACAAGTACTCCCGCAAATACTCGGTATCGGTCCCGATACCAAAACTGGTATCGGTATCGGGACAACCCTACTATTAAGATATATCCCACTCGCTGCGGGGATATATGACAAAGATGACCACGCTGGCGTAACGAAAAGGAGTATCTCCTTGGTCATTGTCTGAAGTTCTAGAATTGCTAAAAATATTATAAAATAATCCATTCCTTAGGAGCTTCTAAATTTGAAACAAAATACAATAATGATTTTCAATTAAATAAAAATGTAATGCATGCCTAGACTGATGCAATATCAAATGGCCTTAATATAGATAGAAGCTCATCAACTAGTGGTACTAAGAAATGCCTTGCCCAGACGTTCCAGACCCACAACACCGCAGCCAAGACAACCCCCACCTTGATGGGGATGGTGGAACACCCTAAAAGACTGCTAGTAAGAATGCCGACAGAGGCGTGTGTAGGGAATATGGGGGTGCACCGGATAACTGAAGAAAATATATTAAGGAATTAAAAGAATATATAAAGAGAAAAATTACAATTTGTTCCCTTTTTGGGCATTCGTAAAGGGAACAAATTGTCAGTATTTTTCTCTTTTATGTATTCTATTTATTGGTTTGCGCAAGACTAACTTGTGGACTACGTATCTCAATTCTTAGACTGTAGAGCTAGGGACTAGCTTGGATTTTGTGCCCGCCAGTTTTATTGGCATGGGAACAAATGTGGCTGCCTCCTGGCTAGGATGTTAAAGGAGCAACAGACTTTACGCCATGTTCATAGTTTGACAACCCGGGGCACTCAGGTTGTTGACACCCTATCCATCGCTGGGGAATTCCAGAAGTTTTGTGCATCCCATTACAAAAACCCATCTGCCGCCACCTATGTGGGGGAATTGGCACATTTTGCCAAGATACAGGCATACCTGTGGGAATCTGCTTTTCCTGGTTTCTACTCTAGGCATTCCAATTCCTCTATAATCTCAATCACTACAGAGGAACGGAGTGCTTACCACTAGGGAAGAGTCCAGGGCCAGATGGTTTTACAAATCAGTATTAGAAGAATTTTTTTCTCGATTGTAGCAGAGCCACTCTGCCATTGCTTTAATTTCACCACTATTAATCCTCTGCTTCCAGAGGTGCTTTTGGCTCTCATTGTCAAAGCCAGGCAAAGATCCACGGTACTGGCGCATGCGTGGGAGCTCCTAGGATGGCAGCTTAGTACAGGTGCTCTGCTCACCACCGGCTGTCAAACGCAAATATATAGAGTTTCAACCCAGGTACAAATGACAAAAAGATATCTGAGGACTGAGTATTCAACTGTGAATCTGAAGATACCGGGTAAACTATTCCTTATTCAGGGGAATTATATACAGGGGCCTTGTAAAGAACGACAGCTGGGGACGGGGTGCCCGCGCTGTTTCTTTTTTCTGACAAGAATTACAGGTTCTATATACCCGTTAAGAGCAGAGAAACAACAGTAGTGAATAGCTGACATACTGTGGACCCAGTTCATGCCGGGCAAATATTACAAAAAGAGCAAGAAACTTAATAAAAGGCTGGCTAAGAACAATTTACTTAAGATGGCCTCCGTACCTCAGACAAGTACACTGGGTACAGTTGAGACCTCATTGACTGACAGACAAGCTATATCTTCTATAAGTCCTTCTATAGTACCTCAGACACCAAATTCTGACACTTGCCCTATTCTCTCCCCTCCTGCATCATTTGAAATAAAAAATCTCATGGAGGCTGGTCATTTAACTCCTGAGGTAATTACCTCACAAAGTCCTGCACATATGAATACAAAGGCTGAACAGGCTCATGAGGTAACCTTCAATGTCTCTGAATTATTCACCAGAATTTCTGAAATGCTAGATAAAGGACTGGCACAAAATGCAGAAAGAATCACAGGAGAGATTAGGGCTGATTTTCAGAGCCTGGGAAGCAGAATAGAAAATATTGAACACAAACTGGAGGTTAATACAGCACGGACTGATCAGAATTTAGATCATTTGCAATTCATGCAGGAACAGCTGGAAGCTGCTCAGGCACGGATCGACGAATTAGAGAACAGATCAAGAAGAGATAATTTCAGGGTCAGAGGATTACCAGAATCTATCTCAGACGTGCATACAGCTATACAGGACATTATCAAAATCCTGATCCCATCTATACCAAACCACAAACTAGAATTGGACCGAGCACATAGGGCCCTGGGTCCTTTAAGAAAGGACGGTTTACCAAGGGATGTGGTAGTTAAACCACATTTCTATTCCATTAAGGAGGAAGTGATGAAACAGTCTCGCAAACATGAACAACTACAGTACCAAGGCGCCATAATTCAAATATTTTCTGATATATCGCCATACACAATACAGAGAAGAAGAGCTATGAAGCCCTTATTGTCTGCCCTCATGAAAAAGGACATAAGATACAAATGGGCCTTCCCCTTTGCTTTGAAATTTTCATTTAATGGCAGGCAGTATGTAGTACAGAATTTTCAGGAAGGTGAGAGACTATTATTGGACTTGAAGATTTTTTCCTGCGAGCCAGAAATGGACACTACTCCTATCCAGCAGGGCTCTGCCAAAAGACAAACCCCTATCAGCCCGACTTCCTCTGCTTGGAGCAGAGTCAAGCACAGGAAGGTTAAAGATAACTTTGCAACCTGAAAAGAAGGAACATGGTTGTGGATGTCTTTTCCCCTTTCTTCAAAGGGATGGTCACCAATGTCTCTTTTTCCCCTATTTTTCCATACCCGGGAAAATAGATCTCACCAAAGCTACATGTTATTACTTTCCTAGGAAATGTTTATATACATACGTGTATATTTCAATTTTTTTTTTTTTTGTGTTTGTTGTTTTTTCTTAGGAAAGTTAAAATAGTTTATTGTCTCTTTTAATATGTCATACTGGGTTGAATTATTCATAACAGTGATTTACATTACAGTTTGTTGAGCTGTCGCTGGCAGCCGGTGGTGAGGCATTGGGCCTCAGCCTACCCCTTGGATCGACGTTCCGTCGCCCCGGGGAGTGGGAACATAGCCCCTTATTTTCTGGGCTATTCTATGGTCACGTGTTTGAATGGGGGGAGGGGAAATACACCCTCCCCTCATTCTGGGTCATTTTTTGACCTTACGTTAATTTACATATGGATAAAATGTCTTTGTCTATTTTCTTTTTTCTCTATCATTTCTTTCTCTTCTGTTTACTCTTCCCCCCTGACCTACCTGCCAATGAGAGCTCCTACGTTTAAGTGTCTACAGTCATTATTTTGCAAACCGGATAATGTACCTAAGTTGTTTAATGTGTCTCATGATACGGATATTGTTTGGGAACGCATGAGAATTAGCTTTGCCAATTTTATATCCCATGGCTGGTATGGCTAATCCTCCTGCTCCTTCGTGTTGTTTCACACAACACGCAGGGGCTGAATTCTCCAGTTAAAAGATGAAAGGCGCTACAAGTCTACAAATCCCTTCATGCTGATGTGGTATTTCTACAAGAGATCCACTTCCCAAAGCGGTATACTCCCTCGTTCTTACATGCTCATTTCCCATTATTCTACCTGTCAAAGGCCGAAAATAAGACTAAAGGAGTGGCAATTTTATTCTCCAAACACTGCAAATTTAACTTAATTAAGGAATACGCGGACCCAGAGGGTAGATTCATTCTGGTAAAGGGCACTCTGGAAGGAAATACGTACACTTTTATATCATACTATGCTCCCAACCGGGGACAGAAGGGGTTCTTCTGCCAAATGCTTTGAATCTCTCCAGCCTTTGGTAGAGGGAGTCATAGTTATGGGGGGAGATTCCAATCTGGCTTTTGACTCTGGACTGAATAAATCCGGCCCAGCAAAGGCTAAATTAATTAGACCTACTAAAACCAGTACCCAAGTCGCTCGCGTGCTTCACCAATATAGATTGACCGACATATGGAGAGAATTGAACCCAACTGCTAAAGATTTTACTCCTCTAACCCCCACCAGTCGTATTCACGTATAGACCATATATTACTTTCCAATTACCATGTCCCCTCGGCCCAGAAGTCCTCCATTATGGACGTCCCATGGTCGGATCATTCCATGGTTCTGTTATCGCTAAGAAAAAACAGTTCTAATCAAAGAGTATCTCATTGGACCCTCAACCAGTCATTGTTGAAAGACCCAACTATAGCCACAGAGATTGAACAAGCTATAACAGATTACTTTAAAAATAATGACATAGAGGAAATCTCTCCAGAAACCTTATGGGCGGCCCACAAGGTGACAGTGAGGGGGAAACTAATACAGATCGCAGCCAGACAAAAAAGACTGAAGAGGCTGGAGGTGGAAGAACTTGAAAAGACATTTGACGATTTGAGCAAAAAGCATAAATTGGACCCCTTTGGTTTCCCAACTTCTAAATTGGACGCTGCAGGGACAGCTCTGAATCTTGCGCTTACAGTAAGAGCAGATGAGGCACTTAAATGGTCGGGAGCTAGATTTTATAGATTAAAAGATAAAATTGGTCCAATGTTGGCGCATAAACTATCCCCTAGACTAAGGCCGAGAGTCCTCCCTAAGATTAAACAAGCCAATGGCTTATTTACCTTGAACCCTCAGAAGGTGATGGATTCCTTCCAAAGCTTCTATTCAAAACTTTACGACTTTGAAACACTCTCCAATTCTAATAGCGTGGGAGAATTCCTAGATAGTTTGGACCTTCCCTCGCTGGCGGAAGTGCATAGAGAGAAAATGGAAGCTCCCATCTCGATTGAGGAAGTTTTGGAAGTGATCAAAATGTTAAAAACAGATAAAGCTCCAGGACCAGATGGTTTCTCTGCTCCATACTACAAGACTTTCTCGGCTCTTCTATCTCCATACCTTACTCGTTTTTTTAACCATTTAACGAAGGGGAATCCTATAGATATTCAGCTGAATTCGGCATATATCTCTGTGATCCCTAAACCTGACAAGGATACCAGTCAAGTGGAAAACTATAGACCAATATCGTTGATTAACAATGACCTTAAAATCCTAACCAAAATAATAGCCAATAGACTAGCATCCTTCATTGGTCAGTATATACATAAGGATCAGGTGGGTTTCATTCCTGGTAGACAAGGCCCTGACCAAGTAAGGAGAGCGGTAGACATTTCCTCCATATTGCAATCCGGTTGGATAGGAGATCAAAAACAAGAAGGGATGCTCTTATCATTGGACCTTCAAAAGGCCTTTGATTCGGTCTCCTGGCCATATATGTTTGAAGTTATGAGACGTTGGGGGTTTGGCTCAAGAGTCTTGGGCATATTATCTGCACTCTACTCTTCTCCTGAGGCTAAAATAAGACTGCAGGGACTATTTTCAGAATCTATTAAAATTAAAAGGGGAACCCGCCAGGGATGCCCATTGTCTCCTTTGATATTCGCAATTGTTATAGAATCTCTGGCAATAGCGATTCAGAATAACGCGAATATCAGAGGAGTTCAATGTACCCGTAAGGACCACAAATGTGCATTATTTGCGGATGACCTGCTACTATTTGTTACTTCCCCGATTTCCTCTGTCCGAAATCTACTCTGTACTTGACAAATTCTCCAGTGCCTCTGGCCTTAAAGTCAATATGTCCAAATCAAGGGCCCTCAATGTCTCGCTTCCTGTAGATGTAGTTTCCTTACTACAAAAGAAATATGAATTTGGTTGGAATGGCTCATCTATCAAATACTTGGGTATCAATTTATCTTCGAAATTTGAGGATCTATATACAGCCAACTACCCTCCTATGTATAAAAAACTTGAATCTGATTTAGGTGATTGGGATACACAGAATATAGGCTGGATTGGCAGGATAAACTCTGTCAAGATGACTCTTCTTCCTAGACTTCTATACCTCTTTCGTTCTCTCCCCATACCGATAAAAAGGAATCACTTGAAGGCTTTTCAGGGTAAGATCACCAAATTTGTATGGAACAAAAAGAGCCCCCGTGTATCATCGCGTAGCCTCTTCAATCTCCCTAATCAGGAGGTTTGGGACTCCCAAATTTGCTGTGGTACTTCCAGGCAGCTAGACTGGCACAACTGTCAGATATATACCTCAAACAGGACCAACCTGATTGGGTTAGTCTGGAAGAACAGGCTTCCCCCACATGCTCATTGGAAAATCTTGTGTGGTCTATCCCCAAACGCAGACATTCTATTATGTCTCCGGCACTGTCACAGGCGTTGGTTCTGTGGGACTCGCTCAGGAGCAATCCCTCTTTAGTCTCTAAGAGTCTACCATTAACTGATATATTTCAGGTCCCGTCCTTTGCATCCAATGTGAACGTTGAATCCTTCCAGTGGTGGCGAGATAAGGGAGTATACCGCATTGGACGATTCTTCTCCCACTCAGGTCCTCTATCGGAACAATATTTTAGGGACAGTCTTGATCTTCCTCCTTCAGAGAAATCAAGATTTTCTCAAATCTACAGTTTTGTACAGAAACTCTGGACTGACAAGGCTGTAACTGGTCATTTTATGCCCTATGAACGAAAATGTGAACAGGCCCCAGTAAGGAAGGGTGGTATTTCTGTAATTTACAAATCCCTTGCGAACAATGTCAATAAATTACCCTATATGCTAGCTTGGGAGAAGGAAATTCAGGATGAGTGGGATTTGGAAGATTGGGGAGAAAACTTCCATAGATCTATAAAGGGTATCATCAACATGTCACTCATAGAGGCGAATGTCAAAATATTTACTAGATGGTATCTAGTTCCTCTAAGACTGGCATCCATATATCCTTCATCCTCACCTCTATGCTTCAGAGGATGCCAAGGTGTGGGCTCCATGATTCACACCTGGTGGGAATGCCCAAGAATACAAGGTTTTTGGAGTAAAGTGTTCCATATAATTAGACGGATTACGGGTTGTAATATACATTCATACATATACAGTCCCCGGCGATTGCCTTACTGAATGGATTCATACCACAAGTATCAAAGGTTACCAGAAGGCTGATATGGTTTATCCTAACAGGAGCTAGAATCACTATAGCTGCAGCCTGGAAGAAACAGGCGGTCTCAATCTTAAGTATGAAAAGAAAGATCACCTGGATAATGGAACAGGAAAGGAGAATTGGCTCAATGTTGGATAGACTTACTCAGTTTAACGCAATCTGGGAACCATGGATAAAGTACTTAGGGATCTCACACCCCATAAAGGGGTGATAACATAACTTACTGTAGGCTAATGTACACACCTGGCAGGTAGGATCTCTGTCTCTCTACCCTCTCACCCCTACCCTCTTTTTCGTTCCCTCTCTTTCTATCTTTCTCACATTCCTCTTTTCCTTCTCTTCTACTTTTCTTCTCTCTGTTCTGGTTTTATGCTGTGCTTGTGTTCAGGTTTTTTGTATAATCTGTGTTTGGGAAACGTTCTCCATATATATACACATGTTACGCCTCTATCATAGGAGTGGAGGAAGTTGAAGAGGGATTCTCCTCTCTTTTTCTCCCTCCCTCTCCCTCTCTCTTCATCGAACTTGTTATTTTTTCTTTTAGTATTAGGTTCATTTAATCGGTCCAGATATCATACACTTCGTACCAGAGGTACTTGAGAAGTTTTAAGTTTATGAAATGGAGGTACATCACGAAGTGGACTTCACAAAACTGTAATATTTATAATAACTTTGCTAATGGGGCGGGATGGTTTGGGGGAATTACTCTACCTCCCCGGGCACAGAGTGATCCCATTGGGGGTGTCAGTGGGGGTGGAGGGTGCCCTTCCCATCTCATTTCTATATATGTTGGACCAATAAGGTTTTGATTTATCCCAACTGCTGTAGACTAGGGACCCTAGACGGATTGATAGGAACTGCAGGATTTGGGGGAGGGTAGGGAGCTACCCCGGTTAGACTATATGGCTTAGGGTCAGAATTTACTCCCTTGTTGAACCTGTTTTCCTTTCATCGCAGATAGAATGTTATTTAGGTATGGTTGAGAAATGACGTAGTGATGACTTCAGCAAACGATGTCTCAATATTTAAGGATATGTAACAAAATGTATTGATTTCCTGATATGTTCTTTAAATTGTACTGACTTTATTCAGAAAATAAACTTAAATGAAAAAAAAAAGAAAGATCCACGGTACTGTGCCAATTGTAGGCCTATTTTATTATTGAATTCGGACACTAAGATATTGGCTAAACTGTTGGTTGTTCGACCTCCAGGACCGTGTTTCAGCCCTTGTTCATCCATACCAGACAGGTTTCATAGTGGCCATGAAGCCAGAGACAATACTATCCGGGCATTACATCTCAAACTTTATGTTGGGCCCAGCACGGCCATAAGAGAATGCCTTGTATAGTTTTGTCGATGGATGCTGAAAAGGCCTTCGACAGGGTGTACTGGACTTGTATGGTGGAATTTTTCTTTGAGGGCTAGGTCTAGACGAGTGTATGCTGGATTTTTGTGAATGAATGTGATGTTTTCAGATTACTTCAGTACTGGTAATGGGACCAAGCAAGGTTGCCCTTTATCCCCTTTACTGTTTGCCCTTGTCCCTTCCTTGGGATGGTTAGGAACAATAGGCATATCGTTGGAATACATATAGGTTCTACTGAGCATAAGCTGCCTACTTAACCTGACGACATACTCTTTTATACCTTTGTAACTAATAAGGCCAACATTTGTAATGATTGGTAAGCTGCAATATATTGCATCTTTGGTTTTGGGTTTAATACTACTTTAACATCTGTGCAGTAGCAAATAGATCATATGTATATTTTTCTATAGTGCAGTGCTCTGTCTAGGCACAGTCACTTGCCTATAGCGAAAATACTTTTTTTGTTGCTGTAAATTGTGACTAATGTGTTAATCTAAACTTGTAAAAAATCACTGTTAGATCCACTTCAAGAACAGTCATGTTACAACTAGAATACATCTGTATAGAGAGCTGTGATTTCAGCACACATTTCTGGAAAATGGTGGCATTGCACCATTTTTGACCAAGGTTTTTGGTGCAGGATTTTTTAGCGGTTTACAAAAACAAAATGCATCTGGATTTGTGAATTCTCCTATAACTCTGAAAAGGAAAATTCTTGATTTGTATTTAAAGGCCAGCAAACTGCTTCACTGCAGCCATCATCTTTCATCCATTTAGATTTCAACAATTTATAATTGACCACCAGAAATACATTGGGGGGACAGTTATCAAGCTAATTGGTGACACAATTAGACTGTAGACTTGTGCATTTGTGTTCCTTTGCGAGCTTGCGTTTTAAGTTTTGAGACAGATTTATTACCAAACATGAGACATTATTTCCACTCTGAACAGACAAATAATTGGTCAGTCATGCTCAATTCAGCCACCATGAGACTTTGGCCTCATGCCCACAGGTTAGTTTTCGTGCAGTTTTTAGCAGTATCAGGCTTTTTTTTTTTTTTTTTTTTTCCTTAAAGCTTAACCACTTAAGGACCGGACCAATATGCTGCTAAATGACCCAAGGGGTTTTTACAATTCGGCACTGCGTCGCTTTAACAGACAATTGCGCGGTCGTGCGACGTGGCTCCCAAACAAAATTTGCGTCCTTTTCTTCCCACAAATAGAGCTTTCTTTTGGTGGTATTTGATCGCCTCTGCGATTTTTTTTTTTTTTTTGCGCTATATACAAAAATAGAGCGACATTTTTGAAAAAAAAATCATTATTTTTACTTTTTGTTAAAAAAAATCAAATAAACTAAATTTTAGTCAAACATTTAGGCCAAAATGTATTCATCCACATGTCTTTAGTAAAAAAAAATCGCAATAAAAAAAAAAAAATAGATACCTAGCGGGAACAGCGACACTAATACAGCGATCAGAAAAATGATTGCTTAGTGACACTGGCAATAGGGAGTGAAAGGGTTAACTAGGGCGGTGATCAAGGGGTTAAAACTTTATTGGGGGGGTACGGGGGGCTACCCTGAACACTAACTGCCTGTCACACTGACACTAAATGCAGTGATCAGTACATATATAATCACTGCATTCAGTGACACTGTGACAGGGGGGTGGGGGGGTGATTTCAAGGGGGTTAATGTGCCTATGTGTAGTGTGTGTCAGTGTAGTGTTGGTGCAGACTTGCTGTGCGAGTCTTCTCTCCTCAGCGGCGGTTGAAAATACCGCTGAAAGGAGAGATTACATCACTTCCCCCTTCCTGTGTTTACACAGGAGGAGGAAGTGACACGCAGGGGGAGCGCGCGGATTGGCTGGGAGCGATCCCGAGGGGGCGGACAAAAACCAACAGCCGCCCCCTCATCCCGGATTGCTCGGACAGCCACGGGGACCGCCGCAAGTACTGGGGGGGGGGGGTCCGATCGGACCCCCGACCCACGTCTAGGCAGGGACGTACAGGTACGCCAATGTGCCTGTACGTGCCATTCTGCCGACATGTATGTACATGCGGTGGTCCATAAGTGGTTAAAGGCACCTCTTTGTTCTATGTGTTAGTGCACACTATGGCTTGTAGAAGCTTTTAGTGGCTGAGGCTTTTAGAGACCAGAAAAAAATCCAATGCTAGTGCATTCAGGTGCAGCAGAGTTTGGGTGAAAAAAACAAACACTTGCTACTAGAAGCTGCTAAATGCTGGTGCTTGAGCATTAATTTGCTACAATGGTCAGAACAAATTCACCTGTAAAAGCTCCTTAAAGCTTGTAGATATTTTCACATGCGTCAGGCATTTTTCCTGCAAAATGCTAATGGCTTCTAGTAGAGTTAAAAAAAACATGTGCATGAGGCCTTTAGCGCAGCAAAGTATCCCTCCAGATTAGGTACGGTAGCAATTGGATGTATATAGGATAAGCCATTATCGTACCTGATTTTAATACATTTTACCATTTTTCTGTTGTTCTTTATTTCTTTTGCCTTCTTATTAAATTTGTTTTGTCATCTGCAGGTGTTTCTGGTTCGAAAGATTACTCCACCTGACAACAATCAGTTGTATGCAATGAAAGTCCTCAAAAAGGCTACACTGAAAGGTGAGCAGCTGACATGCTTTCCTTTTTTCTTTTCTATAGTTACCACTTTTATTAAGATCACATAAAGCAATGGTTTGCAACGTGTTTGGCACCAGGGACAGGTTTAGTGGCACAATTTTTTCAGGAAGCTGGAGGTGGGGAAATTCAGAGTTGGTCCTCTGACCCCATTACACTACAACCCCCTTTACAGAACAGTCCCCCTTTTATATCAGTGTAGTGTTCGACAGTCCCCCTTTACATTAGTTGCCCCTTTACAGTGCAATCACTTTATTTAAATTAGTGTAACAAGGACTGCACTGTAAAGGTATACTGATGTAAAGGGGACTGGATTGTAATGTAAAGGGGGGCTGTGTTGTAATGGCAGGTCTCTGTGCAGATCTCCAGCTGCTCTTACCCCCTGCTGATAGGATTACATTGGTGGCCTTGTGGGAGATGTGGGATAGGACACACAGGCCAAGTGGCTTGGCCCCAAAGCAGGAAGTGAGCGGCACCCGCTGTCTGTGATAGTTCTGTCCAGGCGCTGTCCTCGGTCATCAACGGGTCACGGGCTGGACCGGGGTTTGGGAACCTCCTGAATTATAAACGATCCCCCACACCGAAAAAAAACGGCATGTGGGTTCCCCCAGGATCTATACCAGACACTTATCCAAGCACTCAGCCTGGCAGGTCAGGAAGGGGGGTGAGCGCTTTGGGGCAGGGGGGCACCCCAAAGCACCTTGTCCCCATGTTGATGGGGACAAGGGCCTCTTCCCGACAACCCTGGCCATTGGTTGTCGGAGGGCTTATCGAAATCTGGGACCCCCTTTAATAAGGGGTCCCCCAGATCCCGGCCCCACACCCTATGAGAATGAGTATGGGGTACATTGTACCCCTACCCATTTACCTGGGAGAAAAAAGTGTAAATAAAATAAACACACTACACAGGTTTTTAAAATAATTTATTAGGCAGCTTCGGGGGCCTTCCAACTTCGGGGGCCTTCCAACTTCAGGGGCCTTCTTCCGACTTCTCCGCTCTCCACGGCATTTTCTCCTGCTCTCCGGTTCTTCTCTCGCTCTCCAGTGCTTTCTGCCTTCTGCCGGGCTCCGCTGTCTTTCATCTATTTTACCAGCGGCAGCCTGGGCCTTCCGCGGCGTCCTCTTCTCTCTTTTGACGTTGACTCGATGAGCTCTCCCGCTGTTTTGCCGGGTGCGCAGTCCGCAATGACTTATATAGGCATGGGGCGTGGTCACTGGGTAATGTCACACGGTGACCCCGCATGATGTGACATCACAGTCCTATCATGGTCCGGGCGGTGACGTCAAGAGGCGGAATCACCGTGTGACATCACCCAGTGACCACACCTCATGCCTATATAAATCGTTGCGGACCGTGCTCCTGGCATTACAGCGGGAGAGTTAGTCAACATCGGGGGAAGAGAACATCGCTGAAGTCCGGGGCGCCGCTGGTAAAAGATCTGAAAGTAGGCAGAAGGCATCGGAGAGTGGGAGAAGATGCCGGAGAGAGTGGAGAAGTCAGAAGAAGACCCCCGGAGCTGCCTAATTATTTAAAAAAAAACTTTGGGTGGGGGGCCGGGATCTGGTGGCCCACTTATTAAAGGGGGGTCCCAGATTCCGATTAGCCCCCCGCCCGCAGATCCCGGCAACCAACAGCCAGGGTTGTCGGGAAGAGGCCCTTGTCCCCATCAATATGGGGACAAGTTGCTTTGGGGTGGGGGGCGCCGTGCCCACCTGCCCCAAAGTACCAACCCCATGTTGGGGGAATGTGGCCTGGTATGGTCTAGGAGGGGGGTGCGCTTGCTCGCCCCCCTTCCTGACCTGCCGGGCTGCGTGCTCGGATAAGGGTCTGGTGTGGATCTTGGGGGAACCCCCACGCTTTTTTTTTCCGGTGTTGTGGGTTACTTTTTAAGATCCATACCAGACCGAAGGGTCTGGTATCATCCTGGGGGGAGCCTCAAACAAATTTTTTTTTTTTTACATTTTCGTGGGGTTCCCCTTCAAGATTTTCCGCACATGAGTCGCCCCGCAAGTCGGATCATCAAGGGAACCATTGATTTTGAATAGAGAAAGAAAAACCGCAGCTGAAAGCTATCGCAGCGAAATGTGCATTAAATTCAATGCAAAACGTGGAAAAAATTGCGGGAAAAAACGCTGCTTTTTCCTGCCGTCTGTACTAGCTTTACAGCCTAGTTTTTTAAAACGGCCTTATTTTGATTCCATTTCTATTCCGTCTTTCAGTAAACTGTACTGAAGCTGTCAATTTATTGGCCAGCTTCAACTTCATAATCAACCAAATTCTGGTGGTTAATGGAAGTTGTGCGTGGTAGATTGCTTAGTTTCTGGTAATCACTTCCTGATGTTAAAAAGGTTGTAACCTAATTGATCCTGACTCAAGTTTTGCTAATTTTCAATAATATAAAATGATTTGCAGCTATGGTTTACTGTAGTTTGCATATCTTCACTGCTGCTTGCTGTCTTATTGGCCAAGCCCAATAATGTCCATTTAATGAGAAATATTACCTGTATCACAGCTCCTATCCATAGTGATTGCCTTAAAAATAAAAAATTGGTTCAATTGTCGTTTTTTCTATAGTAGACTTTTTCCAGCAAAGTTTGTTCCGGTCAAAGAAGAATGAATGACAAAAGCATCCCTAAAGTCTGCTGGGAAACTAACACTTCTGGGACTGCAGAAATGTTGACTTTCCAGCACAATTGAGGGTACCATTCCTTTAAGTGGAGTTCCAACCATATAGCGACAATTTCTCTTTTTGTCCATGGACGGACACTGCTCCTTATATCTTGAAAAGTGGGTTATGTTCCATCTATTAGGAGAGGACTAGGCAGACATGTTAGATATTTAAATACATGTAACTTTAACAAGAGTTGAACAGCCCTGCCCAGGGGGCGGTCCCTCCGGTCATAACCCCTCACCCTGCAGCTCAGTTTTTTTTCTGTCTAATAGAGGAGTAGAACTTGCTCCCTTTGGGCCCAGAGTCTTGAAGACATTTTAATTTTTATTTTTTTGTGATTCTTCGATCAACTGCTGGCTGGGTGACAGGCTGGATATTATAGATCCTTGTAGTCCCCCCAGTCCTGTCATTGAGCGTGAGCAGACCTTGGCTATGCGCTGGGTTGGCCCTGACATACAACATGGCTTCAGGGGTGGCCGGTGAGCATATGCTCTGGGGTCCACATACGACTGTGCTGCTGCTGTCTCGCTCACAGTGGACCGGGCCGACAGCTACTCCGTACCACTCGGTTGTAGGTCTGTCAGGAACGCGCTAGCAAGGACGGGTAAGTACGGTTCCTCCTGCCTCGGCACCCTTTCCCCTCCTGCCCTAGGGGCCGCTGTGACCGGGGTGTACCTGTGGGGGGACTCTGAGTCCCAGTTGGGGACTGTGGGGTGTCGGGGGTCTGCTTTCTATGGGGGTGGTCTGTCTCCTGGGAAGTCTCTGCCACGGCCTTCTCGTCCACATCGTGGTGCTCAGGTGCCATTTTTGAAGCGCCAAAGCCATTTTTAGTGTTCCTGCTTTTCTCTATCGAAAATTCCATTGGCGGCCATTTTGCCGTGGCCGCACTGTGATGCAGGTCGGCATTGCGGGTTGCCATTTTCTTGTGGTCCATGCCCTTTTCTCAGAGGCGTCTGGCAGTCATTTTGAACGGCGTGCAGCACAATCTCCCTCTGGGTGGTGAGTCTCCTGGGTAACTCCCCCGGTCAGTGTAGCAAGGAGGGTGGACTTATTAAGTGTTTTCACTTAGTCCCTGAGCGCTGTTAGTGGGTGATTATGGAGTCAGCATTTGGCCTTTCTCCCCCAAACTTGCCGGAGGCAGCAAACGGTGCCCCTGCGGTTCCCATGGATACACTGTCGGCAGTCCTGGAGTCCTTTGTTGCCAGGGTGTAAGTGGTGTGCGGGCGTAAGGGGAGTAAAAAGCACCCCCTCCCCCCGCTATCTTCTGGGGAATGCTCTGACTCGGATTCGGATCCCTGGTGAGGAGGACCTCTCGTCCGGGTCAGAGCAAGACGGGGCACTTGTGAGTGCACTTATTGATGCTGTGAGGGACTCTCTCAAGGATACAGCTGAGATACAGCTGAGACTTCCACAGGGGGGTCTGTCTCTTTTGGGTCACACAAATCGAACCACTATGTGGAATTTTTTCCTTATGTTACTTTCTTTGATAAGTTCATAGATAGGGAATAGGAAAGGCTGCGGAAGTCCTTTCTGGTCCCTCAGCACATGGCGGTCCTTATGAGGAGAGCCTCTTAAAAAAATGGACCACTCCTCCAGTCGTGGACCCCCCGGTTTCTCGGCTAAATAAAGTAACCACTCTCCCGGTTGAGAGGACTCCTGCCTTTAAGGAATCTACTGATAGGGGGTCTGAAGCGGTGAGCCCTTCCATATTCACCATACTGGGTTCTGCGTTGCGGCCTATCCTGGCTGCAACTTTGGTGTCTCAGACACTTACTGAATGGGCAAAGATTTTGCGCCAGACAGTGGAGGAGCATCAGCTCCCCCCTGAGTGTGTGAGGCTGGTCGACCAATTGATACAGGGCCTTGTGTTTGTCTGTGATGCCACTCTGGATCCAGCCCCCTTGATCTCCACTACGTGGTAATCTTACCTGTGCCACTGGAGGAAAGGTTTCAGGGATTCTATTCGAATCTGTCTGTAGTCCCAAAGAAGGACAATCTTGGACCTCAAGACCCTCCCAATGCCTTTGTGAGGGTGCGAAAGTTCAGGATGGAATCAATTCGTTCGGTGGTTGCTGCGCTCCATCCATGCGTTTACATCAAGGACGCATACTTGCATGTCCCCATCTGTGCCAGGCAGTAGGTTTCTGCGCTTTGCGATAGACGAAGATCACAATCAGTTTTTGGCTCTTCCTTTTGGCCTAGCGTCGGCACCAAGAGTTTTCACCAAGGTGCTCGTCCCAATTCTGGCTTTGCTGAGACAGCAAAGCATTGCTGTCGTGGGCTACTTAGACGATCTTCTGAGAGCTGCTTCTGGCACAGAATTGGAGGAGGATGTGTCTATAGCCAGTCAGACCCGCTGGAATTTGGTTGCTGAACATTCAGAGGTCAGTGTTGGTACCGACTCAGCGTCTGGAGTACTTAGGGTTGATCCTGGACTCCTCGGAGGCAAAGTTCTTCCTTTGGAGTGTTGCAAAGTACGATTGATAGGTGCAGCAGATCCGAGTGGTAGTTCTGTAAGTGTCCATGTTTTAGTGTCATGCATGGATTTTATCTCTTCCTCAGCAGCCTTTATCCATTTAATTGCTTCTTGTTCTGAAAGTTGATATGTCTTCCCAGTTTACAGGTTCGTTGATACTGGCAGTACTTGCTTTGTATGAGAGACTTATAGGTTGTTTACCTTTGTTTTCTCTTGTTGACCGTCTCGGTTTTGTATCTGAGCCTTCTTGTATCTGCTCTTCAGTACTGGTTGAGTCTACACTCACTTCAACTGTTTGTTCGGAAGTTACAGAGATGGGCTGATCAATGTCCGTTTTCTCTTCTTGCTTCGACTGTTGTCATTACATTGTCTCTTAAATCTTCAACAAAAGTTACACTGTTGCTAATGGTAACCTTGGCTGTTTGCATCCAAAAACACTTAGGGGTTTTACACTTGGCTTCTCATTGTGCCATAGTTCATATAGGGTTTTCTCCACTGATCTGGAAAAAAGTCTGTTCTGCAAATATGTAGCTCTCATGGCTGCCTCACCCCAGTATTGTGGTAGTTCAGAGTCTGTCAGCAATACATCTGATCATTTCAATCCGAGTTCTATTCTTTCTTTCAGCTACTCCATTTTGTTCTGGTGTATAGTGGACTGTCTTTTGATCTATTCCATGCCTTTTTAAGTACTCTTGTATCTTACATCCTGTGAATTCACCTCCATTAACGCTCCAAAGTATGAGAGGCTTCCTCTGAAACTTGTTACTTGTCTTTGTTATCCACTTCCATACCAGGCACTTACGCACCTTCCCGCCCAAGCCAATTTTCAGCTTTCAGCACTGTCGCAATTTGAATGACAATTGCGCGGTCATGCTACACTGCACCCAAACAAAATTGGCGTCCTTTTTTCCCCACAAATAGAGCTTTCTTTTGGTGGTATTTGATCACCTCTGCGATTTTTTTTTTTTGCGCAACAACTAAAAATAGAGCAAAGATTTTGAAAAAAAAATAAAGTTTTTATTTTTTTCTGTTAATTTTTTTGTAAATGAGTGTTTTCTCTTTCAATTACGGGCACTGATATGGTGGCACTGATGGGCACCGATGGGCACCGATGAGGTAGTTCTGATGGGCACCGATTAGGTAGCACTGATGGGCACTGATAGGCGGTGCTGGTATGGGGCACTGATGGGCACTCATGGGCGGCACTGATGGGCACTCATGGGCGGCACTGATGGGCACTCATAGGCGGCACAGATGGGCACTCATAGGCGGCACAGGTGGGCACTCATAGGCGGCACAGGTGGGCACTCATAGGTGGCACAGGTGGGCACTCATAGGTGGCACAGGTGGGCACTCATAGGTGGCACAGGTGGGCACTGATAGGTGGCACAGGTGGGCACTGATAGGTGGCACAGGTGGGCACTGATAGGTGGCACAGGTGGGCACTGATAGGTGGGCACTGGGCATTATTGGCACTGTGGGGTGGCACTGACAGACACTGGGGTGGCACTGATGATCACTGAGGGGTGGCACTGATGGATTAATGTTGTCAATCAGTGCCCATGTGTGGGCACTGATTGGCATCTTTTTTTTCCTGCCCTTTTTTTTACTGCTGACTTTTTTTTTTTTTTTTTTTCATTTTTTTTTTCATTTTTTTATGTTCCCTGGTGGTCTAGTGTGGGCACTCCCTGGTGGTCCATGTGGCGATCCGAGGGGGGGCTGCGCTGATAAACAATCAGCGCGAACCCCCCCTGTCAGGAGAGCCGCTGATCGGCTCTCCTGTACTCGCGTCTGTCAGACGCGAGTGAGGAAGAGCCGTCGGCGGCTCTTCCTGTTTACATCGTGATCAGCCGTGATTGGACACGGCTGATCACGTGGTAACGAGGCTCCGCCGGAGACTCGTTACCGAGATCGGAGGTGCAGGGTGTCAGACTGACACCCCGCATCACCGATCGCCGCGCTGCGCGCCCCCACGGGCGCGCGCGGCATTGAAATCGTGCTAGACGTTTGAGAACGTCTAGTCACGATTTCAGAACCACTTCCCTGCCGTAAATCGGCTATTGGCCGGGCGGGAAGTGGTTAAGTAGTCTTGTAATTTGTCAAACTTCACTCTTGTGTTGCATTAGGTAGGTGACTGTATATCTTGAGTAGTCGTCTATGAAAGTCACTATGTACCTGTTGCCTCCAGGTGTTGGTGGGTTTAGGGGACCACACGCGTCACTGTGAACTAAGTCAAGTGGTCTTGAGGCTCTCTTCTGGCTGACTTTGGGAAGTGTTGCTCTCGTAGCTTTGGATTTAATACAACATTCACATTTAGCAGTGACTGGACAAGGGGATACTATTAGATCCCGTGTCAGATTCCTCCTCTGTAGTTCCAGTATGCATTCTGGATGTCTGTGACCTAGACATCTGTGCCATATATGTATACAGTCATTGTGCTTGTGTGTACATAGTCTCACCTTTTCCTTCACTGTGTCGAGATGATATAGAGTATCATCCAGCTTGCCACTTGCTATTGTCTGTTTGCCATTTATAATGGAACACTTGTCACCTTGGAATTTCGCAATGAGTCCTCTGGCTGTTAGACGCTTCACAGAAGAGTCGTCCTTCTAGATTAGGAACATAAAGTACTTCTTTCACTGGTATGGTTAAATTGTGTCCCGCATCATCAGGGCATACAAGGGTTCCATGCCCACATCCTTCTGCATGTATTGTGCTTCCATCTGCAAGGTAAATAGTTTCTTTGTTGTTTTGATCAAGTTCTGTGAAGAAACTTCTATCACTCATCATGTGACTGGTTGTCCCTGAATCGATGCACCAGTCTTGGCATTTATTGTTGCCTGTCGCTTTAAATGTGGCATTCCACTTGCCTTCCCTTGTGTTTTTTTTCTTTTTTTTAAAGTGTATTTTGTGCGTGAACTCGAGAGAGAGGAGCCAGACTGCAGGAGTTGGGAGTAGGCAGACCCTCCCCCCCCAGAGGCAATCTGCCATCCTTCTCCATGCCCCCGGGTGGCAATGGCGGGTGTGAGGGGGGGCCTCCCACTCACCCCGCCCTACCTGCTCCACTTGGGAGCACTTGGGGGAGTGAGGGGGTCTAGCCCACCCAGCCAGCCCTGTAGGTCTTTCGCCTCTTTTTTTTTTTTTTTAGGAGACCGCATGGCCAAAGTGCGTGCGTGTTAAACCAATTTTGTGTGCGTGCAAGTGTGGTGGTTTTTGTGGGGGGGGGGGGGGTGGGCGTACTAAGCACCTTGCATAGCACACCCACCGGGAGCCGGGCTGAGATCACCAAACTAAATTCACATGTAGCCGAGACCGGGATCCGAACCCTTGGCTGCAGAGGTGAACGGCTTGTCAGCGCAGTGGCAATCACGTTGATCCACCACAGCTCCCATTGATTGTGGTTTTGACCTTTTGTTTAGCATAAGAGGGACATTGTCTCATTTGCTCTGCTTTCCATATAGTACAGTCTTTCTTTGTGTCCCTGTTTGTGGCATGGCATCTGAAAAACACACTGGTTTCTTTCCTGTGTAATCTTGCGTCTGAAGCTTTAAGAGCGGTGCTGGTTTCTGTGCAATCATGCATTAATTCCTTTCTTCTCTGATACTCATCTATGAGCCTGGTTTTTACAAATGCTACTGTCAGATCTGTCTCAGGTCGTGTCTCCAGTGCATTAATTAGTGCAGTGTATGTATCGGGCAAACTGCATAACATGGCTGCAATGTGATTGTTATATTCTTCCCGCTTGATCTGAGTTGCGCAATCACTTCCAGCATTGCGTTTTTATGCTCCTGCATGTCCTGTTCTCTGCCAAGTCTTATTTTGTAAAGTTTCCGCAGCATAAACAGCTTGTTGTTTAAACTGGATCTTTCATGCAGTCTTTTGAGTATATCCCACATGCCTTCGCTGTGTCCTCATTGCGTATATGAATGAGCTGATCATCTTCTACTAGTAAGCTTATTGTGGCACGTGCTTGTCTGTTTTTCTTGTCCCAGTCCTGATTATTATCCTGTGGCCTCTCTGTAGTGGTAGCCTCCCGCAAGTCATCTCTGGATAATAGCATTTCCACTCCATAGCTGATAATTGTCATTGCTTCCTTATGTTGGTCTCCGCATCAGCCACGCTGTCTTCTGTTCAAGGCTTTGTTCTGCTTGGGCCGCACCTCGTCATAAGACTTTATCCGGACACTGGGCCCATAACCTGTTGCAAAGTACGATTGATAGGTGCAGCGGAGTCAGTTGAGATCAGACCTTGTGTAGTAACAGGAACTGGCTTCTTTATTGGAACATCATCACACAGACAAAGATGTCTCTCTGCACATGGTAAGTAGAACACACACAGCTCACAGGCAGGAAAAAGAAATCAACAAGTAGATCACTGTGGTCAGGAAAATACAACCTATCATAGAGCATACATAGAATAGCATATCATTAAGCATTAGCGACATCTTGTGTCCTTTTTGTAAACTGCATTCCATACGATGGGCTAAGCTAAAGTTTTGTTGTATATCCAACATGGAGAAGTTAGACACTCCAGTCGGCGGTGAAATTGTTTGCATCCCGCAAATTGTCATGTCTCAGTTTTTGCAAGCGAGTTCTGGGCCTCATGGTGGCCTTCTTCGAGGCAGTACCATATGCCCAATTCCACATTTGAGTCTTGCAGAAGGAGATCCTCTCCAAATGGAACAAATCTCCATTGTCTCTGGATCGTCAGATTCAGGTAAGTCACCTGGTCAGGGCCTCTCTGAGCTGGGGGCTGAGATCCCCGTGTCTTCAGTCCGGGAAGTCGTTCCTCCACTTCCATTGGACTGTGATCATGATGGACGCCAGCCTGACTGGCTGGGGGGATGTTTGGGGGGTTCAGTCAACTCAGGGCCGCTGGACCCGGAAGAGTCCCTATTGCCGATCAATGTCCTCGAACTTCGGGCGATCAGGCTGTCCCCTCAAGTGTTCTCAGGGGCTTCAAGGGCATCCTGTCAAGATCCAGTCGGATAACGCCACAGCGGTGGCTTATGTCAACCATCAAGGGGAAACATGGAGCTCGGCAGAAAGAAGCGTGCCGGCTCTATCAGCCATTTACATTCCGGTTGTAGAAAACTGGCAGGCGGGCTACCTAAGTCGCCAGATACTGGACCAAGAGGAATGGTCGTTGCATCCGGAGGTATTTCAACTCCCTTGCCGGAGGTGGGGCACAACGGATGTGGGTCTCCTGGCTTCTTGACTCAATCGCAAGGTGTCGAGGTTCGTGGCTAGGTCCAGAGATCCCTAAGCAGACGTTGGTGACCCCCGTGGGGTCAGTATTATGCCTTTCCCCCACTGAAGTTGCTTCCTCATCTGCTCCACAGAGTAGAGACTGAGGGGATCTCAGTAAATTCTAATCGCTCCATATTGGCCCCGGCGTCCCTGGTACGCCGACCTCATGCGCCTGGTGGCAGATGCACCCTGACGATTGCCAATGCGTGAGGACCTTCTATCTCAAGGTCCCACATTTCATCCTGCTTTACAGTTACTGGCTTTAACGGCATGGCTATTGAAAGCCAGGTGCTAAGGGACCGAAGTCTGCTGGATTCTGTCATTTCCACCATGCTGAGGGCACGGGAGTCATCTTCCCGGGAAGATCTACCATCGCACTTTCAAGGCCTACATCTCTATGTGCGAAGAGATGGAGTAGTGTCCACGGACGTATTCGGTTTCCAGGGTCCTGCTGTTTTTACAGCGTGGAGTGGATCAAAACCTTGCCTTATGCACCATTAAGAGACAGATTTCAGCCTGGCTGTTTTTTCAATAACCCTTGGCGACCCGTTCACTGGTGGGCACTTTTGGGATTTGACATGTGATTCCCCCGATTAGACCAATGCTTCCTCCATGGGATTTGAATCTGGTGCTCTCGGCTCTTCAGGGACCTCCTTTTGAGAACATCAGAGAAATTCCTCTCTTGACGGTATCTCAGAAGGTGGCTTTTCTAGTGGCCATTACATCCGTCAGACGTGTTTCTGAGTTGGCGGCCTTGTCTTACAAGTCACCATACTTTGTCCTCCACAAGGATAAAGCGGTGCTACGCCCGCAGCCTTCCTTTCTTCCAAAAGTAGTTTCATCTTTTCACCTAAATGAGGACATTGTTCTTCCATCCTTGTGTCCTTCGACCGGCGCATCCCAAGGAGGCTGCGCTACATACCTTGGACGTGGTACGTGCTCTGCGGGTGTACCTGTCTGCTATGGCTCCGTTCTGGAGGTCGGACTCGCTGTTTGTGGCTGTGTCTGGTCAGCAGAAGGGCCTGGCGGTCTCGCCTGCCACCATTTCTCGGTGGATCAGGCAGAAGTCATCCAGGCCTGTGCCATTAAGGGGTGGGCGCCTCCCTTCCCCATCACGGTGCATTCGAACAGGGCAATTGGTGCCTCCTGGGCTTTCCGACATAAAGCGTCTGTTTCACAGGTGTGTAAATCGGCGACTTGGTCGTCCGTTCACACTTATTCCAAATTTACAAGGTTGATGTGAATGCATCTTCGGATGCTTCCTATGCCTGCAAGGTTTTGCAGGCGGCTGTTTGAGTTTGCACCTCCTCCGTTGGAGCTCTGCTTGTTTGGGGTGAAGTTAGTTTTTAGTTTTTTTTATTGCTGTTGCCACCCTTCGTTTTTTTGACACTACTTGGGGACGTCCCACTTGTCAAGATTTAAGGGAGCTGTGTCCGACCATGGACGAAAAGAGAATTTTTTTATTTAATTTTTTGTACTCGCTGTAAAATCCTTTTCTCTATCGTCTATGGACAGACACAGCACCCACCCCTCCTTTTTAAGTTTTTGTACTGCTTTTTGACGAACTTAGCTGCTGGCTGCAGGGTGAGGGTTTATGATCGGAGGGACCGCCTCTTGGGCGGGGCTGTTCAACTCTGTTAAAGTTACATGTATTTAAATATCCAACATGTCTGCCTAGTCCTCTCCTAATAGACAGAACATAACCCACTTGTCAAGATTTAAGGAGCTGTGTCCGTCCATGGACAACAAAGAAAAGGATTTTACGGCAAGCAGTATTCCTAAGCATTGCGCGGCATTTTTTTTTTTTTTTCATATTTTATACGAAAAATCACATTTTTAATTTTCATTCTTGGCATTTCTCATTTTGCTTGTAGGCATGTGAAGCCCACAAGCATAATCTTCCAGGATTAGGTGCTGCTGAATATGCAGCATGCACCGCTCGTTCTCACGCAAGCGCAGTATGCTACACTTGCAGTGCAGGAAACGAGTCAGGATGCTATCACAATGGGTGTCGTTGTCTGAAGTACCCTCCCCTGTTGTAATGGCCACGCATGCCTCATGTACAGACGCTGTAGTAACAATAGCAACTATACACTGGTTGCCCGCCTTTAAAAAAATGCGTTTGTCAACGCCTTGTATCGCGTCACTTCCACTTTTCGAATCTCGCAATGATGAGTGGCGGCGATCCACACTGGCTCCTGGGAATTAGGACACTAAGCTGAAAATGATGGAATTGGCCATGAGTGGAGAGAAGGCGGAAGTGAAATTGAACAGCTTACAATTATGGTAAGCTGACAGAAAAAATAAAAATGACCAATGAAGACAATATTGACGTTTTTATATATTGATTAACATTAAGTTAAATAACTGGGTGGAACTCCGCTTTAATGAATAGAGTAGCATTCAATGACATTGGAGACAAGAAGTAAGGCAGGCCATACAGTGTAAAAATGTATTTCCTGCAACCACGGCCCCGCAAGGAGAAGACATTGATTATTGCAGGCAGCTATAGTAGCTGCTTGCAATAATAGCAAGTGAATTCCGCAGGCTAGTTGTACCCAAGTTGATCGATTGATCAACTTGGTACATTCTGCCTGCCCATTAATGTTTGGCATCTCGGTCGGATCCTGCTGAACCGTCTAAGATTCTACCAAGTATGGTCGGCCTAAGTTTATACATTTTTTTTACAGGGATCGCTTGCTGGAAAAGTTTACTATAGTAACACGGTCCCTTTTTAAACTTTGTGTATTGCTACAGTATATAGCCACTAATAAGAGGTTAAAGTAAATAAGAGCAATCCGTGAACATTACATTACAGAAGTAGGCAACAAAATGTGCATTTATGTACCTTAATAATCCTCCTAAATGTACTTTGAGGCCCCTCAATCCTAGGGACCCCATATAAATGGAGCCTCTCTTTTGCTCAGCTTGATTATATGCTCTGCCTACCCCACCATCCTGTTAATAACCACAAGGATACTGTAAGATTATAAGTTTTGCATCTTTTTATCAGTAAATATGTATATACATGGTGTGCCAATGGCTAAGAGTCCAGGAACCGGAGGCTTTTTGCCAAGAGGAATGGGCAGCTTTACCACCTAAAAACATAAAGAGCCTTATCCACAAATACAGTGCCTTGCAAAAGTATTCACCCCCTTGGCTTTTTACTTATTTTGTTACATTACAGCCTTTAGATCAATGGTTATTTATTTTTTTAATCTGATTTATATGTGATGGATCAGAACACAATAATCTAAGTTGGTGAAGTAAAATTAGAAACATTTATAGATAAAACAATTTTTCAGAAATAAACTGATAATTGGCATGTGCGTATGTATTCACCCCTTTGTTATGAAGCCCATAAAAACCTCTGGTGCAACCAATTACCTTCAGAAGTCACGTATTTAGTGAAATGATGTCCACCTGTGTGCAATCTAAGTGTCACATGATCTATCATTACATATACACAAACTTTTTTGAAAGGCCCCAGAGGCTGCAGCACCTAATCAAGAGGCACCACTAACCAAACACTGTCATGAAGACCAAGGAACTCTCCAAACAAGTAAGGGACAATGTTGTTGAGAAGTACAAGTCAGGGTTAGGTTATAAAAAATATATATACAAACCTTTGATCCCTAGGAGCACCATCAAATCTATCATAACCAAATGGAAAGAACATGGCACAACAGCAAACCTGCCAAGAGACGCACACAAAAACTCACAGACTGGGCAAGGAGGGCATTAATCAGAGAGGCAGCACAGAGATCCACAGTAACCCTGGAGGAGCTGTAGAGTTCCACAGCGGAGACTAGAGTATCTGTACATAGGAGACTCCCAAAATGTGTGGAGGAAGGTGCTCTGTTCTGGTGAGACTAAAATTACATTTTTGGCCATCAAAGAAAATGCTACGTCTTGTGCAAACCCAATACATCACCCAAAGAACACCATGTTTTTCAGCAGTCGGGACTGGTCAGAGTTGAGGGAAAGATGGATAATCCTAAATACAGGGATATTCTTGAGCAAAACCTGTACCACTCTGTGATTTGAGGCTAGGACAGAGGTTCACCTTCCAGCGGGACAATGACCCCAAACACACTGCTAAAGCAACATCTGAGTGATTTAAGGGGGAACATGTAAATGTGGAATGGCCTAGTCAAAGCCCAGACCTCAATCCAATAGAAAAATCTGTGGTCATACTTAGATTGTTGTTCACAAGTGCAATCATCCAACTTGAAGGAGTTGGAGCAGTTTTGCAAGGAGGAATGGGCAAAAATCCCAGTGGCAAGCTCATAGAGACTTATTCAAAGCGACTTGGTGCTGTGATGGACGCAAAAGGTGGCTCTACAAAGTATTGACCTTAGGGGGGTGAATAGTTATGTACATTGACTTTTTCTGTTATTTTGTCTTTTTTTGTTTGAAGATTTTTTTTATTTTTTATTATTATTATTATTGTGAAGAAAAGTTGTGGGCATGTTCTGTAAATTAAATGATGCAAATGCTCAAACAATCCATGTTAATTTCAAGTTGTGAGGCAACAAAACATGAAAAATGCCAAGGGGGGTGAATACTTTTGCAAGTCACTGTACCACAAACGACTTCACGCTGTCATTGATGTTAAAGGGGGCAATACACACTGTATTAAGAACTTGGGTATGTGAACTTTTGATCGGGGTCATTTGGGCAGTTTATGTTGCCATTATGATTTAAAAAGAGTAAACACAGTTGATTGATAAGTGGCTTCAGCCAAACATTAACCATGAGTGAAAAAAGTTTTCCCGAGTTCGTCTTTCAGGACAGCACCTTAGAGAGATCCCGGCTCCTCCCCTTCTAGGAAACACCGCCTTCTTCAGATCTTTAAAGCCTCATCCTCCCACTGGCCCTTCAGTTATGGTGTTTCCTCCGGTGGGGAGACATCGCTGGGGAACCAGGGCTGTTAGCCAGGGAGGCTAAGGCAGTATTTTTCTAGAAGGGCAGGATCCGGGAGTGTCCGGTATTGTGCTCCTTGTTTCTTTTCAGAGATTTTCGTTTGAAATTGGCGCCGGGTCAGAACGAGGGCGTTCGCATACCTGTGATAGCGCCGTGCCTCTCAGCGTTCTTTGGGGAAAAGTAGCAGCTGGGAGGTCCGCTCTTGCGTGCGACTAGGGTGGCGCTGTGTGTCATTTTAATTCCCCTTCCATCCCCAGCTTGGAGCTCAGTGGCTGCGCCGGACGACGGGTGACGTCAGTTACGGCGGAAGGGGGCGGATCGACACACGAGGCCGCGTCTTCCGGTTCCGGACGCGGCCTAGTAAGACGGACACAGCACTTTGGCAGGTACGGTCGCCGGTTCAGCTGTAGAGACAGCGTCGCACGGGACCAAGGACCACCACTTCCGTGTACAGGATGTCGGAGGCAGAGGCCTCTAGAATCGCTCCTGAGGAAAAAGTCGCCAGCCAAACAAAGGTCAGTGGAACCCTGGGGTGGTGTTTCCCTGTCTCACAAACCCCTGTTAAGCTCCACAGTGGTGTTTTTTTCCCTGCCTGGTGGTCGGTGGGAGTTGAGTGGGTCCCTGGTGGTGGATGGTCCTGGGGACAACGCACTCTGGGTGATCCCTGTTACCCTTAGCTGGGGGGTTCTGGTTAACACTGCTGCTCTTTTTCTGTGTCTTTCAGAAATACACAAGCAAATCGCTCCATGGCTCTAAAAGAAAGTGCCCTGTCTGCAGGTCCACGTTAAGGGAAACTTGGGACAAGACTCTCTGTAGATGGTGTATGGATGCGGTAGTGAGAGAGCAGGCAGCAGAACAGGGGATAGATCTGGCGGCATCAGTTAAGGAGCTTTTAAGCACCTTTCAGTCGTTTAAAACTCTGTTTGCTAACTTTCAGTTGCCCCAGCCCCAGAGCACCCCTCCCCCAGTACAACAGGCGGTTTCACCTGATCCACCGGAACTCCTCGCTATTGGGGCGGAGAGACCTGTAGGGTCAGCAGAGGAAATTGAGGAAGAAGCAGGCAGCGCTCCCTCTGATTCTCAAGGAGAATCAGATGAAGAGGGGATGGACGGGGAGTCCACAAAACCCTCACGTTACAAACTCTCTCTAGAGGAGCTTTTAGGGGCTATCCACACCACCCTTGGGATACAGGAGGAAAGAAAGCCGCTGTCGCTGCACGACCAAATGTACAGAGGCTTAGGGGAACAGAAAAGGAAAGTTTTCCCCGTCCATGACGTTCTGGTCGATGCCATCAAGAGGGAATGGCAGGATCCGGAAAGGAAACCTTTTTTCTCAAAGGCGCTGAAAAGAAGATTTCCTTTTGAGGAGGGTGAAACCTTAGTTTGGAATAAGTCGCCTAAACTTAACGCGGTTTTTTTCCAGGTTTCTAGACACACAGACCTGGCCTTTGAGGACATGGGGGTACTCTCTGATCCCATGGATAAGAGGATGGATTCCCTGTTAAAGAAAACCTGGGATTCCTCCCAGGGTAATCTTAGGCCAGCAATGGCGGCTACAGTGGTAGCCCGCAATATGGAGTATTGGCTGACTCAAATGAAATCCCATATCGAGGCAGGTACAGCAAAAGAGACAATCCTCTCCTCTTTCCCCATGCTACTGAAGGGGGTAGCTTTCTTGGCAGACGCCTCAGCGGAGTCCATTCATATGTCCGCAAGGTCTGCAGCGTTGTGCAACTCAGCCAGAAGGGCCTTGTTGCTCAAAACGTGGCAGGGGGACAGTGCGTCCAAAGTAAAACTTTGTGGTATCCCCCTTACAGGGGATTTGTTGTTTGGACCTGGTCTGGAGGCAGTCCTAGACCGGACTGACGACAAAAAGGTGTTTCCCGTTAAAAAGAAGTTTGGGGAACAGCCAAAAAAGAGGTTTCGATTTCGTGGGAAATCAGAGACACCCAGGTCGGGTCCCCAGAAGAAAGGTTGGGGACAGAAGGGGAAGGGTCGAGGGGGAGCAATTTTTCGCCCTCCTGAACCCCCCAAAAAGACCCATTGACACCCAAACAGTGGGAGGAAGATTGTGGGTCTTCCTCCCACAGTGGGAGATGATTACCTCCAACCAGTACATCTTGGAGATCATCCGAAGGGGTTACAGGCTAGAATTCTCAACCCCTCCCCCCCTCAGACTGTTAATTACCAACCTGCCGAAGTGTGTGGAAAAATCTTGTGCCCTCCTTTCCTCACTTCAGGAATTGGAAGAGCAGCAGGTGGTTGTCCAGGTTCCGACCAGGGAGAGAGGCGGGGGTTTCTACTCCCACATCTTTGTAGTCCGCAAGCCATAGGGAAAGTTCAGACTTATCCTCAACCTAAGACCTTTAAATACCTCGGTCAGGTACAAGAGGTTCAGAATGGATTCAATCCATTCAGTAAAAGCTCTTCTCCCGCCCAACTGCTTTATGGCTTCGATAGACTTAAAGGACGCTTACCTACATATCCCCATAGCGGAGGACCATCAGACGTTCCTGAGGCTAGCAATAAACACAGGGGATCAGGTACTACACCTACAATTCAGAGCCCTTCCCTTCGGCTTGTCATCTTCCCCCCGCATATTCTAAAAGGTGATGGTAAAGGTTTTGGCCTTCCTGCGACTCAGGGGAATCCTGATAGTCGCATATCTGGACGACCTGCTATTGTTCGCTCCCTCCATAAAGCAATTAAGTCGGGACTTACAGTCATACAGGAAAATTCTGGAAAGTTTGGGTTGGCTCATAAATTTTGAAAAATCCAACTTAATCACTTCAGAGGGTGTCCTTCCTGGGATTTATTCTGGACTCAACAGATCAAAGGGTCTTCCTACCCCCAGAGAAGGTGCAAAAAGTGGACAAGGCCATGCTGTTTCTGCAGGGCAGCGGCCAGGTCTCTATAAGAAAGGTCATGTCCGCCTTCATTTCCATGCCCTTCAACTCTTCATCTTGAAGGTTTGGGACCACAGCCCGGGGTCATTGGATTCCCTAGTCTCTGTCCCAAGTCAAGTCAAACGGTCCCTCTGGTGGTGGAGAAGGGGGGCAAACTTGTCTCAAGGCCTAGAGTGGATCCTACCCATATCCAGGACGGTCGCAACCGACGCCAGCAACACAGGTTGGGGAGCACATTTGGGTTCCCACTGGGTACAGGGCACCTGGGCGTCAGTGGATGCAGCAAAGTCCTCTAATTGGAGGGAATTGAGGGCAGTGTCACTGGCACTTGTCTCATTCCAAAAGGATCTGCGGGGTCACCACGTTCGAGTTCGTACAGACATCTCGTCGGCAGTGGCTTACATCAGGCAGGGGGGCACAAGGTGCGGCTCCCTCTGGCTGTTGGCAGAAGCCATTCTCAAATGGGCCGAGATCAATGTCCTGTCCCTGTCGGCCTTACATCTGAAGGGGGATCAGAACTGCTTAGCAGACTTCCTCAGCAGAGCAACGCTGAGGGAGGGCTATTGATCACTGAGTCGGGAGATTTTCAGGATGATAGCCCAGAGATGGGGGCCGCCATGCGTGGACCTCTTTGCCTCCAGGCAGAACGCCAAGGTGGACAGGTTCTTTTCTCTAAGCAGGTACGATGGAGCTTTAGGGATAGATGCACTAGCTCAGAAATGGGTATTTTTCAGGTGTTATGCTTTCCCCCCTCTGGTTCTGATCCCTGCAGTGTTGAGGAAATTTGAACAGGAGAACACAACCTTAATTCTAATTGCCCCATATTGGCCCAAGAGACCGTGGTTTTCAATCCTAAAGAACTTGGCTGTAGAGCCCCCCTGGCTTCTACCAGCTCGGGACAACCTTCTCACTCAAGGTCCAGTCTGCTGCCCTCACGTAGACAGGTGGAACCTTGCGGCCTGGTTTCTGAGGAGGAGTTGCTAAGGGGAAAAGGGTTTTCAGATCGCTTGGTTGCGACCCTCCGAAATTGTAGGAAAAAGGAAACGCAAGCCATCTACCACAAAGTGTGGAGACGATTCAATTCATGGTGCTCTGAAAGCTCCTTTAGCATACATAGTTCTGTAGCAGTGCTAGAATTCCTACAGGCAGAGGCAGATAAGAGATTGGCTCTCAGCACCTTGAAGGGACAGGTGTCAGCCCTGAGTGTATTTTTGGAGAAAAATCTAGCAGGGGATCCCTGGATAGTGAGATTTTTTAAATCTTTGAGTAGGCAGAGGCCAGTTGGTATGACCCCTTTTCCCGTGTGGGATCTTTCCTTAGTTTTGCAGGCCCTTACGGGAGATCCTTTTGAACCACTGGGGTCATGCTCTTTGAGGTTAATCGCTCTCAAAACTGCATTTTTGGTAGCGATTACGACGGCACGTCGAGTAAGTGAACTCGAGGCCCTCTCAATTAAAACTCCTTTTTTTCAAGTTTTTCCGGATCGTATTGTTTTTAAGACCGATCCGGCCTTTTTGCCAAAGGTGGCCTCGAAGTTTCACAGAGGCAAGGAAATTATTCTGCCAACATTTTGTTCAAACCCGGTGAGGGAAAAATAATTTATTTTTCAAAACCTAGATGTAAGGAGGTGCGTCCTTCAATATTTGGAGTGCACCAAACAGTTTAGAAAATCAGACTCCCTTTTTGTATCATTTTCAGGGGCTAGAAAGGGTTCTAGAGCCTCAAGGCGTACTATAGCGGGCTGGATTAGAGCAGCTATTATTCAAGCTTGTGTGTTAAAGGGGATAGAGCCTCCAATGGGAATCGGGGCACATTCTACTAGAGCAGTGGCGACTTCACAGGCGGAATGGGCTGGTGCTTCTCCGGAGCAGATCTGCAGAGCAGCGACATGATCAAGTTTTGCTACATTCGTAAAGCACTACAGACTAGACCTGCTGTCAGCACAGGACCAAGCCTTTGGTCGTAAGGTGCTACAGGCAGTAGTCCCACCCTAAGGTAAAGTACTCGCTTATCCTCTCTAAGGTGCTGTCCTGAAAGACGAACTCGGGGAAAAATGGAGTTACTTACCGGTAACATCCTTTTCCAGGAGTCTTTCAGGACAGCACCGCTACCCACCCAGGGTTTGGAGGTTGGAAGACTCATCACATAAGGACGTCAGGTAAGATAAATAATTCTTGTATAACGTTGTCTTGTGTCTCCCCAGTTGGCCAGAGGTACTCTGTAAGCACTGAAGGGCCAGTGGGAGGATGAGGCTTTAAAGATCTGAAGAAGGCGGTGTTTCCTAGAAGGGGAGGAGCCGGGATCTCTCTAAGGTGCTGTCCTAAAAGACTCCTGGAAAAGAATGTTACCGGTAAGTAACTCCATTTTTTCTGTTTATCATTCATATTCTCTGACAAATGGCCAAGAAGGCATAAATTCTGCCAGGGTATGTAACCTTATGAGCACAACTGTATGTAACGAGTGCAGAGGTCAGTGTGCTTGGAACGCAGAGTGCTTGTCGTGTAGAGTGCAAAGAACACAGGTTCCCCCGTTTCCGTGTTAAATTCACATGCTAGGCCAGACACTACACCTTAGATCAGGGGTCTCAAACTCAAATTATCTGGGGGCCACTGGAGGTATAAGCTGGGTGAGGCTGGGCCGCATCAAGTATTGGACCAAAATTTTAAAATGTACAACTGATGCAATCTTAATAATAGTTCTAAACATTTGATGGGCACAGTGGCTGCGTGTGATGTGCACAGTGGCTGCGTGTGATGGGCACAGTGGCTGCGTTTGATGGGCACAGTGGCTGCGTTTGATGGGCACAGTGGCTGCGTGTGATGGGCACAGTGACTGCGTTTGATGGGCACAGTGACTGCGTTTGATGGGCACAGTGACTGCGTTTGATGGGCACAGTGACTGCGTTTGATGGGCACAGTGACTGCGTTTGATGTGCACAGTGACTGCGTTTGATGTGCACAGTGGCTGCGTTTGATGGGCACAGTGGCTGCGTGTGATGGGCACAGTGGCTGCGTGATGGGCACAGTGGCTGCGTGTGATGGGCACAGTGGCTGCGTGTGATGGGCACAGTGGCTGCGTGTGATGGGCACAGTGGCTGCGTGTGATGGGCACAGTGGCTGCGTGTGATGGGCACAGTGGCTGCGTGTGATGGGCACAGTGGCTGCGTGTGATGGGCACAGTGGCTGCGTGTGATGGGCACAGTGGCTGCGTGTGATGGGCACAGTGGCTGCGTGTGATGGGCACAGTGGCTGCGTGTGATGGGCACAGTGGCTGCGTGTGATGGGCACAGTGGCTGCGTGTGATGGGCACAGTGGCTGCGTGTGATGGGCACAGTGGCTGCGTGTGATGGGCACAGTGGCTGCGTGTGATGGGCACAGTGGCTGCGTGTGATGGGCACAGTGGCTGCGTGTGATGCGCACAGTGGCTGCGTGTGATGCGCACAGTGGCTGCGTGTGACGGCACAGTGAGGCTGCAATTAAGGTTTTTTTTTTATGCAGACAAGGAAGGCAAGCTTAAAATAACACACAAAAAAATAATTCTGACATTTTTTTTAATTAAAAATATGATGGTCACCTCAGTCCAATCCCCCCTCCCCAATACAGACTAATTTAAGTTGTCTCTTACTTTTTTTATAGTTCACTTCTTCTTCTGTTGCAGACAGTCCACTCCACACTCCACTCCAGACAGTAGCAGGCTGAGGCAGGCAGCATCCTCCTCGTGTCTTGTCCTCCTTTTTTTTTTTTTCAGACACAGCTCCGCGCGAGTCCTCCCTTCCTCTCTGCCTCAGTCACCTCTCACCCCCGGCGTGACGTCACGCGGTGACGGCGCACGTCGGGAATATACCAGCTTTCATGGGGGGGGGGGGGGCGAGAGGCAACGCAAAGAATGAAAGGGAGCCAGGACCAGGACAGAGGAGCGCAGTCGGCACACAGTGTGCCACAGCCGCTGCCTGCGCTGTCTGTCACTCAGTGAAAGTGAGTGACAGACAATCCAACTGATCTGGCGGCCGCGGCTGATTGCGCTCCCCCCCCCTGTTAGACTTGGTAGCGCCAGGGTCACTCGCCCCTCCCGCCCCTGCCTTGTACCGGCCCTGCTGCATGCGCTGCAAAGTATGACACTGTCCGGGGGAAGGGCTTGACAGTGGGCCGCAAAATCTTGGTCTGAGGGCCGCAACTGGCCCGCAGGCCGGGAGTTTGAGACCCCTGCCTTAGATGCAGTGGCACCCAGCAGAGTGAGGGATGGCCTCCTAGGTCTTCCCATGACTGTGTTGCAACATGTTAGAGCCTAGTAGTATTCTCTGCTCTGCAATGCCTATTGCTGCTCTGATCTGGGATGTGAGAAGGCAGCAGGAAGGGTCAGGAACTGGCGGCATGGCATGATTGGCCAATGGCTGACTCCCGCACTAGTTCTTAGCCATGCAGAAATCTGATCTTTTACGGATATGGCCTGATGATCTGCACACATGATCCTCACAAGGACAGCATACAAAATATGTGATTTTAACATATTTTCTGGCAGTCTTGGCACCATAACGTTTTTTTTTTATCACGCTTTTTAAGACACTAAAAACATAAATGCATACATCTTTAAACATATTTTTTTTTCCCCCTTCAAACTGCTTGTAGCTATTGGAAAAGAACTCAGCGCTGCTTGTGTTTGGCATAAAAACAGGTGACTTGGTATCAATATGGCTCTCTGGTGATGACAAGTTTTTAGCGTCTTGGTATTAAGGGTATGATTTTTTGGGGTGGGATTTAAAGGCCAACTTCACCTTTTCAGTAAAAGTTCCCATGTATTCAAGCATTCCTAATAGGTTAAAAATAAAACCCTTTTTTTTTTTTACTTGTAGGATGTGCGTAGCCTCTCCCACTACTGTCAAAAAAAAAAAACTCCTCTTGTGAGTGAGCCTAAGCCTCATGCTACCTAGATGCCAGGACATGCCATGTCTTGAGCATGTGCAGCCAACATTGAAGAAACAAACACTCCGGGCTCTAAACCCATCCATACACAATGCACTTTCTCTTCTGTTGTAGCACCATTTTTTTTTTATTTTTGTAAGTCGATTGACAGTGATCTTAACCTACTGGGGATGATTTAATACAAATTTTCATGCATTTAAAAGGTGAATTTGGCCTTTAACCACTTAAGGACCGCCGCAAGACGATATACATCGACAAAATGGCACGACTGAGCATGAGGGCATACATGTACGCCCCCTTTAAGAACCCAACCATGCTTGCGACCTGGTCTGAAGCTCCGTGACCACGCCTGAGGACCCGATCGCCACCGGTGGCCGCGATCGAGTCACAGGAGCTGAAGAACGGGGAGAGGCGAGTGTAAATAAACCTTCCCAGTTCTTCTCTGTGGCAGTGTCGGTGATCGTCTGTTCCCTGTCATAGGGAGCGACAATCAGTGATGTCACACGTACAGCCACGCCCCCTACAATAAGAAACACACGAGGTCACACTTAACCCCTACAGCGCCCCCTAGTGGTTAACCTCATCACTGCCATTGTCATTTTCTCAGCATTTTTATAGCACTTTCCGGTGTGAAAATGACAATGGTCCCAAAAATGTCAAGTGTCTGAGGTGTCCACTATAATGTCGCAGTCATGAAAAAAACGCTGATCGCGGCCATTACTAGTAAAAGGTAATAATTAATCAAAATGCCATAAAACTATATCCTATTTTGTAAACGCTATAACTTTTGCGCAAACCAATCAATAAACGCTTATTGCATTTTTTGTTTTTTTTACCAAAAATATGTAGAAGAATCTGTATCGGCCTTGCACTCCCCCCCCCGTTTTACTTACCTGAGCCCCAAATCTCCATGGGCGCAATGCTTGAGGCAGCTCTTCATTGGATGATTGATAGCAGCACAGCCATTGACTCTTGCTGCTGTCAATCAAATCATTTTTTTTTTTTTGGTAAATGTGTGAATTAAAATATAGTCTCTAAAGTAGATATACATGAACACTATAATGAGTAGTACCATCATCCAGAAGTTTTAGTATAGAGAAATTGGGTCTCCCCAAACCAAAGAGCCAAAAGAGAGGGGGGGGGCGCGATTGGACTATTGCGGTACTGGTGAAATTAAATGTCAAGTGTACAATGTAAATATAAAACACAAAAGGAAATCCCTTGGGGATTATTATATCGGTTTTGTGCATGGTCGTTACTATTTTAATCCTGTACTTCTTTGTTGTGTCTTATTGATGTATTCAATAAAATTATTTTGTGTTTTATATTTACATTGTACGCTTGACATTTAATTTCTCCAGTAACGCAATAGTCCAATCATGCCCCCCCTCTCTTTTGGCTCTTCGGTTTGGGGACTATAGACACAATTTCTCTATACTTTTTTAAATATTTTCGTCATTATTAACCTAAATGAAAAAACATTTTATCGTTCTATCCTAGCAAAGAGCTGTTCATTTTATGTATTCTATTAGACATTCACACACGGTACTAGTTGCCTGGCATATTATGATTTTCTTTTTCTCTACAAGAATAAATTGGCAGATTCTGTGAAGTGTATACATCATTATTGTTAGCACTGTATGTCTTTTATCTTGACAGTTTAAAGGGTGTGAAGTACATATTAACCACATCAGAGTGTTTTTTTTTTTTTATCTCTATGTATTTAAAGTAAGAGACCGTGTAAGAACCAAAATGGAACGTGATATTTTGGCTGAGGTGCACCACCCATTTGTAGTGAGGCTTCATTATGGTAAGTTTGGGCCAATGTTTCAAGGGATGATTTTAATTAAATTAAAAATTGTCATGTTAAATGTAAAACATGTCTGTTAACTGAAATTGATGTTCTCTCATGACAGCATTTCAGACAGAGGGCAAACTTTATTTGATCTTGGACTTTTTACGTGGTGGAGACCTCTTTACTCGTCTTTCAAAGGAGGTTTGTATAAAACATTGCTTCCAAAAATAAAACCTTTTTTTCATACGCCCTTCTTAATTTCCTGTCCATTCAGTTGGCAGTTAGTTTTGCCGAACCCCTTTTGCCAGTTAGTCAGCACTAGCGTTAAAGTGCATCGGTAGCTACAAAAGAAAAATGTATCAAGAATTTGGTCATATTTATAACGATCTCCTTTTATTTTTGAATGATGCAGGCCCTTCCTTACATGGAACACTCCAAGTTATGAATACCTTCTCCCATTTCACAGGCCTATAGTCAATTGGCACAAATCCATTACGGTTTCCAGTCGATGCAAGGGCAAAGTCATCGTCCTCAGGGACTCTTCTCATACATTTTGGGTAGTCGTTTTACACCATACCTCCGATTATATGTTACTTAACTTGCACCCTGTACTATCGAACATTAAAGAGGAGTTCCACCTAAAAAATAACTTTTTTTAATCCACTCTCCTCCCCCTTACATGCCACATTTGGCATGTAATTTTTTTGGGGGGGGGAGTGGGGGCTTCAGTAGGAGTGGGACTTCCTGTCCCACTTCCTGCTTCCGCCGAGGGGCTGGTTAGGCGATTAAGCCTTAATCGCCTACACCAGCCCCTCCCTGTAGGCGATCACATGGGACACATGACAGGTCCCATGTGATCGCCTCTCCAATTAGCGGCGAGCTGTGCGCGCATGCGCGGTGCGGCTCGCGCATGCGCAGTGGGTGCCCAGCTGTGAAGCCGAAGGCTGTCACGGCTGGGTGCCCACAGTAGGAATGGAGACGCCGGCTGGGGAGGGGGGGAGAGGAGCGGAGCCCCGGTTGGCGTGTCGCTGGAACGCATGACCAGGTAAGTGAGTGTTTATTAAATGCCAGCAGCTACACTTTTTGTAGCTGCTGACTTTTAATAAACACAATTTTGGGCTGGAACTCCCCTTTAAGACCAAACTGAAGGCATTGCGCAACCTTCCAGTCTCCCTAATCCCTGCTAAAAATGAAAATGTATTATATAGGATTTATATAGCTCCAACAGTTCGCATAGCGCTTTACAAAATGAAGGCAGACATTACAGTTGCAATACAGTTTGGTACAAGAGGAATCGGAGGGCCCTGCTCGTTTGGAGTCTAAAGTCTAAGAGGTAGAGCCAAGTGATACAAAATGTAATAGCTATGGTCGATGAGCTGATGAAGAAAGTAAAAACAGTGTATTCATTAGAAGCAGGATAGGCTTCTTTAACCACTTCCTGCCCGGTCAATAGCATATTGACGTCCTGGAAGTAGTTCTGTTATCCTGACTGGAAGTCTATTGTTGTCCAGCAGGATAACATGCCGGTTCGCGCCCGCGCCGATCGTGAGTGCGGCGTGTCAGTCTGACACGCAGCATCTCCGATCGTGGTAAGAAGCCTCTGTCTGCATATCACTGACGCACATCAGTGCCCATTAATTCTACATATGAGTTCCACTTTATCAGTACCAACTCATCAGTGAAGGGGAAAATAACATTTTATGACAAACTAAAAAAAATAAAATAAGATGTTTTAATAATTTTGATCTTTTTTAGTTTAGCAAAAAATAAAAGCAGCAGGGTGATCAAATGCCACAAAAATAAAGCTTTCTTTGTGGGAAGTAATTGAGTACAGTGTTGCATGACTGTGCAATTTTCATTCAAAGCGTGACAGCGCTGAAAGCTGGAAATTGTCCTGGGCAGCAAGGGTGTAAGTGCCTGGTATTAAAGTGGTTAAAGAGAAGGGTTTTCAGTGATCGTCCAAAGTTCCAAACGATGGGAGAAGCTTGGGGGAAATCCTGGAGGTGAGCATTGGAGAAGGTGACAAGGGAGTAGGAAGGCAAGGAGGTCTTTTAAGGACCAAAACCGAGAGCCTTCGTTGCCATTTTGAGACTAGGCTAGTGATGTAGCTGGGGGCAGAGATGTGGATGGCTTTGTAAGTTGTTACATAGTTGGTAGGGTTGAAAAAAAGACACAAGTTCATCAAGTCTAACCTCTGTGTGTGTGTGTGTGCGCTTTTATATTTCATTGTATATCCCTGTATGTTTTGGTCGTTTAGGTGCGTATCTAATAGTTTTTTTATTAAATATCTATGCTCACTAATCGGCTTCACCTGGTAAATATAGTTACTTGGTCTGCTAATAACCCCCGCCACTTAATGTAATGGTTCTTGGGAGTTCTCGCCTGCCAATTGAGCAAAAAAACAAAACAGCACTGCCTCAGGTTTCAGTCAGAATGGCACTAGTTTCATCTCCTCCCCCTGTTATCTCACACTCGGTAAAATCCTCTCAGCCCTCTAAGGTGTCTGTGGCACAGATTCAGATATACAAAGTTCGCAAATTACATCTTTTGCAAACCCTGGTCATTCTTCTGTTCGAGGCAATTTGAAAAAATGTTTCAAAAAGCCCTTAACCACTAAAGACCCAGACCATTATGCAGGTTAAGGACCTTGCCCCTTTTTGAGATTCAGCACTGCGTTGCTTTATCTGACAATTGCGCAGTCGTGCGACGTGGCTCCCTAACAAAATTAGTGTCCTTTTTTTTCCCCACAGAGCTTTCTTTTGGTGGTATTTGATCACCCCTGCGGTTTTTATTTTTTGCGTTTATAAACAAAAATAGAGCGATATTTTTGAAAAAAAATTCAATATTTTTTTTTACTTTTTGCTATAATAAATATCCCCCAAAAATATATATATTTTTTTTTCTTCAGTTTAGGCCGATACGTATTCCTCTACATATTTTTGGTTAAAAAAAAACACAATTGGCGTTTAGCGATTGGTTTGTGGAAAATGTATAGTGTTTACAAAATAGGGGATAGTTTTATTGCATTTTTATTTTTTTTCCACTACTAATGGCGGCGACCAGCGTTTTTTTTTTTTTTTTTACACATTTTTGGGACCATTGTCATTTTCACAGCAAAAAGTGCTATACAAATGCGCTGTTTACTGTGAAAATGACAATTGCCGTTTAGGAGTTAACCACTAGGGGGCACTGTAGGGGTTAAGTGTGACCTCATATGTGTTTCTAACTGTAGGGCGGTGGGGCTGGACGTGTGACGTCATTGATCGTCTTTCCCTATATCAGGGAACAGATGATCAATGACACTGCCACAGTGAAGAACAGGGAAGGTGTGTTTACACACACCTCTCCCCGTTCTTTAGCTCCGGTGACCCATCGCGGGACACCGGCGACGATCGGGTCCCGCGGTCACAGAGCTTATGACTGGGTCGCGACCCCACGGCTGGGCTTTAAGAGACACGTACAGGTACGTGATTGTGCCCAGCCATGCCATTCTGCCGCCGTATATCGGAGTGAAGGGGTCCTTAAGTGGTTAAACAAACCTCAGATCATATAACAAACGGTCTGACCAGGGAAATCTGAGAACTCGGCCAACGCACTGCAAATCTTGAACTGCGAGCTGATGAACTTTAACATTGCACCCGAACTTATGCAGTTGAATTTGAAAACCTCAAAGAGGAAAACTTAGTTCTTCAATCTCGTTTAGAAGATTATGAAAAAAGGGCCCGGCGTTCCAATATCTGTATACGTGGAATACCTGTATCTGTCACTGATTTGCAAGCCACTATGCTATGCCTATTTCAAGAACTACAGACTTCCATACCAGTTGAACGAATGGAGGTGGACAGGGTTCATAGAGCCCTCACTCCAATCCTCTTTACAACATTTTCAGCTTCTAGAATGCCCCCTCAACCAAAGCAACACACAAAATCTAACTGTTACACATTCCCTACAAAAATCAGCTGGTGCTGAAGGAAATAAGGGGACAATCAAAACGTGGTTGTTTTTCTTCTCCTATGCCACTTCCTGGTGACTCTATGAACTGACTTTTTTGACTCAATGGGGTCAATTCACAAAGCTTTATTTTCAGATTTCGGGTGTTATTTTAACGATTTTGCACGTTATTGAAGCTAGTTCAATTCACTAAACGATTTAACGCTTTGAAAAATCATCAAATAACGTTTCACTACACAGAACCGATATTTTAAGGTGTGGATCCTTATTAAAGAGTCAAATCGTTATTTTAAAGAGTCAAATCGTTATTTTAAAGAGTCAAATCGTTAAATATGTACAGAAGTGCAATTCACAAAGATTTTTTTGACAGTTATCAATCGTTAAGCAATCGTTAATTTAACACCTCCCTCAGGGTGGCGTTATGACATTTCCCAGGCGATATTTTGTTGTTAGAGGAAGCTTTTGGCGATTTTTTGTAGTGTAGTGAAGTTTTTAGTAATGTTGTGCAAGATAGAACCGTGTTCTATTTAAACTTAAAATTATCCAGAGGTGAAGAAGAACACGTTAGAATGTTGTTCAGATTTATAAACGTGTATTCCGTTCACATACTATTTTGGATGACTTTTCTGAAACCCAGGTGATAGCTAAATTCCGATTATCATCTCCCATGATTTATTCTCTGTATGAGGAAATACACATGGCTTTAGAAAAGCACACACTAGAAGTTTTGCACATCACATGCTCAATCTCCATGTGTATTGCTTGTGTCTCTCTCTCTCTCTGTATCTGCTCTTTTCCACATGCAGCTGTTCTCCTCCCCTTCTCCCAGAATGCATCTCTCCAGCATTATTTTAACCACTTAAGACCCGGACCAATACGCTGGCAAATGACCCAAGGGGTTTTTGCGATTCGGCACTGCGTCGCTTTAACAGACAATTGCGCGGTCGTGCGACGTGGCTCCCAAACAAAATTCGCTTCCTTTTTTTCCCACAAATAGAGCTTTCTTTTGGTGGTATTTGATCGCCTCTGCGATTTTTATTTTTTGCGCTATATACAAAAATAGAGCGACATTTTTGAAAAAATATCAATATTTTTTACTTTTTGTTATAATAAAAAACCAATAAACTAAATTTTAGTCAAACATTTAGGCCAAAATTTATTTAGCCACATGTCTTTAGTAAAAAAAAAAATCGCATTAAAAAAAAATTAGCTACCTAGCGGGAACAGCGACACTAATACAGCGATCAGAAAAATGATCGCTTAGTGACGCTGGCAATAGGGAGTGAAAGGGTTAACTAGGGCAGTGATCAAGGGGCTAAAACTTTATTGGGGGGGTGGGGGGGCTACCCTGACACTAATACTGACTGACTGTCACACTGTCTGTCACACTGACACTAAATACAGTAATCATACATGTATGATTACTGCATTCAGTGACACTGTGACAGGGGGGAGGGGGGGGGGGGCGATCGCGGGGGTTAAATGTGTTTGTGTGTGTGTAAGTGTGCTGTTTGGTGCAGACTTACTTGGTGTGTGGTGATCTCTCCTCAGCGGCGCTTGAAAAAAACGCCGAGGGAGAGATCACGTCGCTTCCTCCTTCCTGTGTTTACACAGGAGGAGGAAGTGACAGGGCGGGCGCGCGCATTGGCTGGGAGCGATCCGGAGGGGGCGGATGAAAACGGATAGCCGCCCCCACTTGTCGGATCGCTCCTGCAGCCGCGCGGACCGCCGCATGTACGGGGGGGGGGGTCCGATCGGACCCCCGATCCCCCCCAAGGCACCAACGTATATATACGTTGATGTGCCTGTCGGTGCCATTCTGCCGACGTAAATGTACATGCGGCGGTCCTTAAGTGGTTAACGATCTTAAGAGTTATTTTAACGTCCCAAATGTTAATAATAACGTCTGAGTAGTTGGCATAACGATTGGATAAAGAGTCAGTTGAAAACCATAACGACTATGTTAAATAACGATTATAGCTTTCGTGAATACCATGTTTGCTAGCGTTAAATAAGGAGTGCTAATTTAACACCTGAAGGAAACCAATAACGTTTCTCTTTGTGAATTGACCCCAATGTCCGATATTCTTATAGCTTTAACTTTTCTTTTTTTTTAACTGACAGCAGTGAGTTCGCTATATTTATTTTCCTAGCCTCAAGCTATTATTCCTTTTTGGAATGTTTTCTGTGATGTTTTTTTGTTTCTTGTATACACCTTACCCCATCCCTTCCATTCTTTCTTCATATGCTTTCTCATGACACATTACACATTAATGGGTATAGAACTTTTTGGGACAATGGTATCATTTCTATTTATGTATTACTTTTTTTATTGTTGGCAGTGTTCCCTTTGGTGGTGTTTTTGTGCCTCCAGTGGCGAGGACACGCTATCTCTCTGCTTGGGGTTCTCGGCTCTTTGGATAGATAGCAACGCAGCCATTGGCTCTCGCTGCTGTCAATCAAATCCAATGATGCGGGCACCAGGGGGTGGGGCCAAGTCCTGCATTTATACTTGATCCCTCATTAAATGCTGAATTGTCTAGCATATGGTCCGCCACAAAGTCTGTTTCTTCTAATAATATTGCCGTGGAAACTAACTTTAAGGTGCTAACCCATTGGTATTTGGTCCCCGCTAGAATATCGAAATATGCTTCCGCTTACCCTGGAGCTGGTTTTCACAGCTGTTCAGAGTATGGCATTCAACTGCATATTTGGTGGGATTGCCCAATTGTCCAAAAATTATGGAAGGCTGTTTTTTTTTTTTTTTAACACTAACAGTATGTTCTTTTATTGAAAAAAAATTGGAAATACAGAACAAAAAGACAGTACAGAATAGTGATTAAAACATGGTAGTCATGACAAGCACATGTAGGAGGCCTGGCAACAGCACCAAAGTCATACACATCAGTACATAAGAAAGACGTAAACAAATTTCTCAGGCCGTCCAGGGCTGCCAGACCCTGTCATATTTCTCAGGACAATTCCGATTCATATAGGTCATTTTATACAAAGGTAGAGCCGAGCTAATATATTTTTCCCACAAACCCACGGGGGGGGGGGGGGGGAGACCAGGAATTCCATTTCAGGACAATTTCTCTTCTAGCATAAAAGAAAAGGAAACAAAAGTATCTTTGTGTACCTGGGTCTTTGGTCATCATCATGGATACTGAGAAGCAAAAGAGTGGGGGAGACCGGCAAGTCTAAATGGAGTCGATAATTTATGAGCTCAACCACACCAGTCCAAAACTGAGCCACCTTAGGGCAACTCCAGAACATGGGCAGGTGTGTGCCCACCGCACCTGGCGCAAAGCGGCGACCTATCAGGGTAAGTAGCATGTAGCCTCTGCGGTGTAAAATTAGGTTCTGTGCAGATACTTAACCTGAATCAGCCTATCCCTGGAAGATATCAGCAACTGTGCACTGTCTCCAAGACGGTCGTCCCTGTCCAAGTCAGGTATGTCCTCCCTCTATTTCACCCAGAGGCACTCCATCCGAGGGGAATGGCAGGATTGCAAGTCAAAATACAAAGTAGACAACGGTCTACTCTCAATTGACTCCATCTCCAACGTCGGGCCATTAGGGTACTGAGCCCACATAGCATGGCGCAACTGAAGATAACGAAACGTCATTCACTCAGGCAGATGGAAACAGGCTCTAAGTTCCATCAGGGAAAGAAGTCTGCCAGCTGCAAGGATGTCCCCCAATGTCTTAATCCCGTATCTGGCCCACACCTGGGGGTCTGGGAGATTTGGATTACTCCAAAGTGAAGTAAGGGGTGACCACCTATTAGAGCAGGAAAACAGTTTCCTCGCCGCCCTCCATACCCGGAGTGTGGTCCTAGTGGAGAAGGGCAATACATCATATGGGTAAATCAGTTTTCCCAGCTCCTGAAGAGAGCCAATAAATAGCAGCCTCAAGACATACCGCAGCATTGGATCTTGGCCACATGAGCCACCAGCGGACAGTTACCAGGATTGCCGCCCAAAAATAGACCCGCAGGTCCGGAAGCGCCAAGCCCCCGCATCTCACCGGGAGAACCAGGGTAGAGTTGGCTATTCTAGGCAACGGACTCCCCCCAAATAAATCTGCTCATACATTGTTCTACCTCCTTAAAGAAATAGTTGGGCAGCCAGGTCAGACAGTTGCGCAAAACATAGAGAAATTTAGGGAGGAAAACCATCTTGAGGAGGCTGATCCTGCCCATCAAATTCCGAGGAAACGAAGCCCAAGTCTGGCACTTTTCCTTAAGTTGAGTGAGTATGGGTAGCACATTGAGACCTGAGTACCCCAATGGATTCCTACCGACCCGGATGCCCAAGTATTTGAATTGCTCCACCCACATCAACTGACTACCCAGGGCCGTGGTCCTCGCGGCCGGATCAAGGGGGAACAGCAGCAACTTCTCCCAATTTATACGCACCCCAGAGTAGCCCCCAAATTCATTGAACAGATGGAGAGCCGCCGCAAGCGAGCCGTCCGCATCCTGCAGATAAAGCAGCGCGCCATTCGGATACAAGGAGAGCTTTTCTTCTGACCGACCTATCCGAAAACCCTTAACCTGAGCCGATTTCCTGAATGAGGATCACCAAAGGCTTGAGGGCAAGAGCAAAAAGAGATGGGGAAAGCGGGCACTCCTGCCTAGTACCCTGCTGTAGCGGAAAGGCGTCAATAGACCATTCGTACAAATCCTAGCCCTGGGAGACTCGTGTAACAGCTGGTTCCAGAGGATAAAACGGGCCCAAATTTATCAAGAACCTCTCACAAAAACCCCCACTCAACCGAGTCGAAAGCCTTCTCGGCATCAAGAGAAGCTATGACTCTGGTGCCACCGTTGGAGTGGGCGATTCAGAAAGAGGCGGCGGAGGTTAATGTCGGTGCCCTTGCCCGGAATAAATCCAGTCTGGTCAACATGAATAATGTCTTCCAACATCATCGAAAGTCGGTTGGCCAGGATCTTGGCATCGACATTGAGTAGAGAGATCGGCCTATACGAGGCACAGTCCTCAGGATTCCGGCCGGGCTTAGGCACCAACACCGCCTCATACATAGAATCCGGCAGCACCCCTAACCGCTGAAGGTCCCCAAAAAGAAAAGTGAGTCTAGGGGCAAGGAGCCCCACATGTTTCAAGTAAAATTCCACGGGCAACCCGTCCATCCCAGGTGTTTTGCCCGGTTTAAGTTGGGCTATGGCCTTTTAAACCTCATCCAACCCTATATCCCTCTCCAGGTCCAGGACGGGTCTCGTCCTCAAGTCTTGGAAAGTCAACCCTGTCTAGATAAGCCTGCAGGTCTGCAACCTCCATATGTAACCTTAGTAGAATATAACTGTTTGTAATAAAGGAGAAAGCAGTCATTTCAGAGGGCGTACCCAGCACCACACCAGATTGATCCCTAACACCACGAATAGTAGTCACTGCAAACTGCCCCTTAGCTAACCATGCCAGTACCTTGCCGTTCTTATTTCCAAATTCAACGATTTTTTGCGCCTGGTTCAAGTGCATGAATGAATGAATGACTTGTATAGCGCAACGCATGCAAACTGAATCGCCTCTGGGCGCTTTTTCCAGCCAGTGTCTGCTTGGCTGGTGCGGTCATTTTTACCCCGTAGGATCTTGACACGCTAGGGACACAGTCATACACACATATATGCATATATACTGGGACAATTTTGGATGAGATACAATTTACCTACCAGCATGTCTTTGGAGTGTGGGAGGAAAACGGAATACCCGGAGAAAACCCACGCAGACACAGGGAGAACATGCAAACTCCAGGCAGATGGTGTCTTGGTCGGGATTCGAACCAGCGACCCTTTTGCTGCTAGGCGAAAGTGCTACTCACTGCACCACTGTGCACCACCACTTGTGAGTTATATCTATTCGCAACAGGGACAGCTGCTGCAGCGCAAACTGCCAGGCCCCATAAGCAGTAGGATTAGGGTTGGCCACATAAGCAGACTCCTTTTGAGCAACCTCCCTCTCCAGCTCTGTCAGTGATTGCGCCAGGGCTCTGCGTGCAGCTGTTATGTGGGAAATATAGGCCCCCCGAGTCCAGACTTTAAAAGTGTCCCAGGGGCAGTAGAGCTCTCATTGTTAAGCCAATAGTGACAAACGCCCTCCTGCACACTTTCCTGAATATCGGGTATCTTCATCCAGTATCTGGACAGACGCCAAACCCGTTCCCCCAGCATGATCGGAGACCCCCCTTGGGAGCACACTGGTCTCGGAGATCCAGTGCATCATGGATCGGGAGGCCAAGTCAATGCTCGAACGCCCGGAAGGATGCCGAATGACAGGTAAAACCCCTATCATTAGGGTGAAAGTGACGCCAGACATCCACCAGGTCAAACACGCCCATCCACTGGGCCAGCCCAGGGGCCCACCGAGAGGCAGAGGGAGTCTATCCAGATCCGGGGACGGGGTTATATTGAAATCCCCCATAAGCAAAATGTCATCCAGACCATACATCAAGACTTTCCTCATAACTTCAGCGAGCACTGACACATCAGCTGGGGGGGGGGGGGGGGCAGGTAAAGACCCACCAGCAGCAGGGGAATGTTGGAAATGAGAGCATGCAGTATTACATATTGACCCTCTGGGTCTGTCCGTATATCCAGCAGCTGGAAGGGAAGCCCCCTATGCACCAGAACACTGACCCCCCTGGAATAGCTGGAGTAGGTAGTATGATAATGCGCTCCAACCCACGCCCTCTTAACACCCAGGATCCGAGACCCCACCAAGTGAGTCTCTCCTTAAGCACAACCAGTTGGGGTGAGTATTTCTTAAGGTAGTTAAACACTAATGAGCATTTCAGAGGAGTTGAGACCCCTGACATTCCAGGAAATTATAGAGTGCACAGACCTGGGGATAGTAAAAATAAAGTGCAGTTCAGGAGAGCACGGCAGGACATCGCACCCATCCCTCCCAGGACAGCATGCACAGGGGCAGTCCCACCCGAGGGTACAGCAGTCAAGGCCTCCAGACAGTCCACACATAGTATATCACTAAAAGGTACTGCATTGCTTAAAAGAACACTGTTCAAAAGAAAAACAAGAACATAAAAAAGAAAACGTAACCACTCTAACCAACCATACATGGTGGACAACTGCCGACAGTCCCACCCCCCCTCCCCACAGGTCCTCCAACTGAGGGTCCGCTTGGTACCCAAAAACCAGCCCTAAGGCAACAGAAAAACGTGGGAGATGTGAAGTTGAGCGTAAAGCAACAGTCAAATCATTGCTGGAACTCTTGTAACCAAAACCATGAAGAAAATTATTAACAGAAGCTGCAGCATAAAGGAGATGCCAGAGTCAGGATAAACAGCACCTGAGGCATGAAGTTCACCTGGTGAAACCAGGGTCACAATACTTCAGCTCCAAAGCGGGCAAGGTAATCCAACCGGAGACAGTCTCCAAAAGCCAGTTCATTGCAGACCGGATTGGCAGTCCAGTTCCGAGGAGAAAAGAGTATACAGTTCCATCTGCGAAAATTAAGTGAGGGAGGTGGTAAAACCAGCCCAATAGGGGCACAAACTAATTTTGAAGAGAAAAAGGGGCATATTCTGGAGATGTTGAGGTGGCATGATTTGGACTAAGGATTGGTTTTGTGGCTGAAAGGACAGTCCAGGGTTACTCCTAGCACCCTGGCATGTGGTGACAAACTGATAGTTGTGAATTTTGATTTTAACCGAGAAGTCAGGGGAAGGGGCTTGTGGGGGATGAAATATTATGATCTTGGTTTTAGATAAATAGTCTGATGAAGTGGTGTGACATCCAGTCAGATGTGTCTGTTAGTAAATCAGTGATGCGTGAGAAAATTGATGGGGTGAGCTGAGGGGGTAGAGACATAGATTTGGGTGTCATCTGCATAGAAATGGTATTGGAAGCCATGAGAGGCGATCAGCTGACCCAGGGAGGAGGTGTAGATTGAGAATCTGAGAGGCCCAAGGACAGAATCTTGGGGGAACCCAACGGTGAGAGGAGGAAGTAGAGTTGTAAGTGACACTGAAGATGCAGTGAGATTTGAACCAACGGAGAAAACGCACCCATGGAGACCAAGGAGGCAATAATGAGATGGGTTAAGCTTAGTGAGGACTTTTTAGGCATGGGAGTGACTAGTGAATGTTTTAGAGGGTTGGGGAAGATGACCATAGAGAGGGAGAGATTGAAAATGTGAGTTAAAAAATGTTGGTTAGAGCCAGAGAATTTGCGAAGGAACATGGGGCAGGTGGTTAGGTGGGCGTTAAAAAAAAAGTTTACTGACTTCCTCTATAGTATCTGTGTTAAACGAGGGAAGTATTGATTGTGAAGGTGAACAAGGAGTGCAAGGGGAGGGAGATATCTGTGTACAGTGGAGATCTCGTCCCAAATTGTATCACTTATTTTTTTTTTTAACAGAAGGAATATTTATTCAAGAAAGTCAGGTGATTACATGCTTATACCAGACAGATAATGCAGTCAGGGCCACAAGGCTCCACACATTTGTTACAGACAGTGCAGGAGAGAGAAAAGAAAAAAAAAACCAAGAAAAAGAAAAAAAAAAAAAAAAAAACCCAAGACAATAAAAAATAAGATAAATATCCACATACAAAAACGTCATATTAGCCTAACTGGGCAGGAGAGGGAAGACATGGACACAAAGGGGAAAAAGGAGAGAGAAACAACGGGGGGGGGGGGGGAAGGGGAAAGGGGAAAAAGGGGGGGAGGGGGAGAGGGGAGGGGGAGAGGGGAGGAGGAGGGGAGACATCCCATACAGCAGGCCAAATGGATTGGAGTAGACACACCACATATTACAATGTGCATCCGCACTGAGCCCCAGACATGTTATTATTCCAAGGACATACATATAGAAGGTTCCCACTAACCCACTTCATAGACCCGGGAGAGGGCAGGGGAAACCCAGGACCACCCGGGAGGGAATAGGGCACAAACCACCATCCACAAATTTAAACGCACTAGACCGTTAGTCCCTTGGCCGCCACCCAGGCCCCCCAGATCTTGTCAAACTTTGTGGGGCAGTTGCGTCCCATATAAGTTAGCTTATACATAGGAAGGGTGTCATTCACCAGCTTCCGCCAGGCAGATAGACCAGGCGGGTCAGCTGCCTTCCACTGGAGTAGGATAGCTTTACGAGCATAAAAAGCTGTGTAGAAGATAAAAAGCTTCTTGTGCGTGGAGGTAGGGAGGTTATCTGTGATACCCAGCAATAGGATCAGGGGATTCAGTCCAACAGCCACGCCACCAACCGCCTCCATCTCAGCCGCCACCAGCCGCCAGAACTCCTGGATTTTCGGGCAGAGCCAGACCATGTGAATGAAATTCCCCACTTCCCGGTTACATCTAGGACATTTATCCCCAGAGGTGTGGTAAATAACTGCCAGCCTCTGAGGCGTATAATAGACCCTATATCACTTATTTTTTAAGTGATTTGCAATCTCCTGGGCAGTGAGTAAGCTAGTGGGCGTATGTTATGGAGGACAAAGTAAAGTTAAATGTATAAAACAGTTGATAGGGACTGCGTAAGAGGGTGTTAAAGTGGAGTTCCACCCTAAAAAAAAAAAAAACGCCAAAATCCTGCAAAAAAATGTTTTCACTTACCAGAAAGGACGGTTGCTATGCGAAAGTTCCTAATATGCCTCTTCCCATACCGCGGCAGGTCTTCCTCCTCGTCTGATCCCGCATTGCCTTCTGTGAACTGTGTATTCCAGAAAGCAACCGCCCATTCGCAAAAGCGCCACACGACTCGTGCATGCGCAGTAGGAAACGGGCATCGAAGCCGCAAGGCTCCACTGCCTGTTTGCCTCAGTAAGGATGGAGGCGCCGGGAGCTGCCATGATCGAGCGATAGGCCTCGGGGGGTGCTGACATCGTGGGCGCCTAGGACAGGTAAGTGTCATTATTAAAAGTCAGCAGCTACAGTGTTTGTAGCTGCTGACTTAAAAAAAAAAAAAACACCGCGGGTGGAACCCCGCTTTAATGAGTGAGTAGGTTTTTTTGGCAATTTGGAGGCAGGAAATGTATTTTTGGAGGGCAGATTTATATTAGTTAAAATCTTGCCAGGACTTATACAACACGCTTAAGAGTGCTGCTAAGTTTTTGAGGCTTCTGGTATTGTCTGATACCAGGTTTATAACGGTCGGGGCCTGATTCTGTGTGTAGTGAGGGGGCCAAGGTATCAAGGATGGAACACAGTGAATTGTTGACAGAAGTGGGCAGGACAGGGATGAGATTTTGTCAGAGACAATCTGGAGCTGGAAAAAAAAAAGAACAGAAGGGTTAAGATGGCAAAGGTTTCTACAGAGAATTCTGTAGTTGCAAAAAAAATGGAGGAGGAAGACAAGGAGAGTAAAACTAATAAGGTGTTGATTAGAGAAAGGAAAAGGAATGTTGTAGTGGTTGCAATGATTGCATAGGTAAGAAATTACATTTTTTTTTTTTTGATTGGTTTTCACAAAAAACAAACAGTAACGCTTACATTGTGTCATGCCAATCCTTGCAAGGGGCACATCAGCTGATTAATAAAACAAAGCATGCAATATTGGTTGTGAAATAGATTATAGCAGTGTGGCTCCTGGGGCCATGGAATAGTGCAGTTCACAGATGTACAGTATCAATTATTACAGTATGTATGTATCGGTAAGCACCTGGCACCCAACGGGGAGCTATTTAACAAGCTGGATCATTGGAGGGGCCCAGAAGCAGTGGATGGATCCGCCAGCCATTTGGACCAGACCTTGTTATATTTGAGTGGGCAGCCTCTGTTGGCATATGTGTCTTTGTAGAGTGGTAGGCTAGGCTCAGAAGTTTAGAAGTAGCAGGAGTGTTAAGATTAACATGGATGTTGAAGTCACCAAGAATGATTGTGGGAATTTCAGGAGAGAAAGTAGGGTAGCCAGGCAGATAAGTCCATGGATGGATCACAGCAGTTCTCAATGAAACTGGAGAGATTAGATAAATACAGGTGAGCCTTAAATGAGGAGAGGGAGGTGGATGGACCAACACCACCGCCTTTCCGTTCACTATGCCAATGGAGAAGAATTTTACTGGTATATATGGTTGCACACCTTTACTCCCCTAAACTCAATATTACTCAATTACTCTAATCCTTGCACATGGGCCTCACAAGTTCCTGAGTGATCATCAGTAAATAATGATACCCGTGTGCAAGGGGCCTTGTAGGATATTCTCTTCAAACATCTGGTGTCTGCCACGGATAGGCTGATACATTTTTAAATCTTTCACCGTGCCTATTTGAGGCTGTATAGGCTTCACATAATGAACCAGGAAGTTTCCTCAGCCTGCTGGAGATGCAAACATTCAACAAGCAACTTTTTACATATTCTGGATATATCCAGCAATCGCTTCTTACTGGAAGAATATGCTAGATGTCATTACCTCCACTACTCACATTTTAATTGCTCTCACATCTGGACATTGTTTACTGGGCCAGGTAGAAGACCGTGGCAGAGAGGACCCTCTTTAGCTTGCTCCTATTCTATGCCAGGAAGGCTATTACCAGGACCGGCGCTACCGCTAGGCGAATGAGGCAACCGCCTAGGGCACAGCCATGGGCAGTTGTTGCTCGGTCCAAATCCACCCCCCCCCCCCCAGAATCCTGCCCAAACACCCAGTAAGCGTCCCTGCTGCCACAGCTGTCACAGCTGTGCCACTCTGCAACAGCGCAGGCTGTGCAGCCATCAGAGCTGTTACTAAATGTATGGCGGCTAGCAGCATCCACCACCGTCGGCTCTTCTCAGCACTAGGGTTTTATTGCTAGGATCACCCTTGTCCTAGCAACTAATAACGTGCTTGCCTCTCCCCCAGGCCCCTGCATTCAGAGCCAGGGGAGAAAAGTTCCTCTTTCAAACCTATCTGGTCCCAGTGCCCAGTTTTCTAGCTTCCATGTGTCCTGTAGTCAACTGCTGCAATGAGAATGAACGGATCCTGATGTAAGCCAGGGTTTTCACAATACGACCTCTTCCCCTTTCACTACCCCAACTATTCTCTTAATCCTCTTTACTCTCCTTAATCCAATCTGCTTTTTCCTTCTAACTTTGGGCACCCTATTTAACGGGAACAGGCCCTGGGGGACCCTAATGTAAGGGGGGTGACTTTGCGCTTCCTAATGAAAGAGGGGGACTCTGGGCACCCTGATTTTAGTGACTTTGGGACCCTAATGAAAGTGGGATCTCTGAAATAAGAGCAAACTCTGAGGACCGTGATTTAAGGAGGGGGAAATCTGGGGATTCTAATGTAAGAGGGGAACTTTTGGTCTTCTAATGAAAAGAGTGAAACTTTAGGCCCAGGCCTAAAGCTGTGTAAGGGGCCCCAAAATTTCTGATTACTGCCCTGTTCCCCACACACTGCACCAACATTCTGCATACCGCTGCAGGAATGGATTATGCTAGCTGGAGACAAAGTGGTCAAGTTTTCCTATTCGGATCCGTTCGTATTTTTGTAACAGTTTTATTTTCGTTTATACTGAATGATTCGTAATTCGGTCTAATTTATTTTCGTTGATTCGAAATTCGTAATTTTGTTGGATAATAATTTTCGATTAATTTTGTACTTTCGTAAATACATAGCAACACGCGGCTAATCCATAGTAAGATAGACTTTCTCTTAAGCCCCGTGCACACGGTCGGACTTTTTGCCAACAAACGTCAAAATGAGCGTTTTCCAAAAAATCCGAGTGTGTGTACGCTCTATCGGACAACTGTTTTGGTTTCAAAAGTCTGGCCAACTCCCTTCAGACAAAAATCCGTGGAAAAGTTTGAAGTCCGATCGTGTGTACGAGGCTTTACACTGTACAATGTGACTCAGCACATAAGAGATAAGCTGATTGGCTAAGATATTAAGTAAGATACATCACTCACTAACTACACTGCCCATTCGAAAGAACGATACATGTACACAAATTTAGAAACATACAAATGAAAATACGAACAGACAAAGCATTTAAAATACGAAATGCAAATCGTTCGTTATAGATGTAATTTTCGTTCTTTTGCTTTTTCGGTGTTTCATATTTTAGTAAGATTGTCCAATCATACGTTACTATTTTCGCTTGTTCGTTATTTTTCTTATTCGTAATTTTCGTATTTTGGGTCTTTTCAGCTTTTCGGATGATCGAATTATTACGAATGTAGGAATACTAACAAATTCGTACGAAAATCCATTTGTTACGAATGGGAACGCACATGTCTAGTATACACCCAATGAGATGCCATGCTGCACGCAACATCACTTTCTCCAGGCAACCTAGTCAGCCTTCACACTAGGGCCGAAACAACGAATCCATTAATCAACAACCAATCGATTAATTTCCTAATCGATTTACTATTTTCATAATCTATTAATCAGCCAGTAACATAATGGAGTTAAAAAAACAAAAAATAGCCCTTTATAGTACAAAAAGAGCAAATAATCACTACTGTTAAAATTAATACAAAAAAACCTTTGTACATTCGCTGAATGAAAGTATGTTTGAAATTTTCTCTTGCCTTAAACATTCCATTTTAAAATGAATGTGATTTCTGAACAAAGACCACATACATGGTCTAAAAATTCACCAAGAAGTTTTCTATTTCTAAATTTTCCCATCACTGTGGTTAACCACTTTAAACCCGAACGCCGTCATATGACGTCCAAAAACTAGATCGGTTATCCCGGGTGGACGTCATATGACGTCTAAGGCCGCGTACACACGATCAAATCTGACTGCTGGAAACGATCTGCCAGACCGTCCCAGCAGACAGATTCCATCGTGTGTACGGGCGAGCCGATGGATTTGGCCAGCCGACAGATTTGAAAGCATGCTTTCAAATCTGTCGGCTGGGAACCTATCCGCCCGACATGTCTGCTGGTTAGTACGCTAACCAGCAGAATGGTTTTGACGCATGCGCGAAAGTGTTTTACTTCCTGGTGCGGTGACGTGGCGGCGTCAACGTCAGCGCGCCGTCTGCCGGCGGGGATTTGGGTTTGATCGTGTGTACACGATCAAACCAATACGTCCTCAGCAGACAGATTTGTTCAAATCGGTCTGTCCGACCGATTTGAACAAATCTGTCTGCTCGTGTGTATGGGGCCTTAGAGTTTGTGCGGGGATATCTGAATGATGCCTGCACCTAGAGGCATGATACAGATATCATTTTCTTCCGGTGGCGATCCTGTGCACCATAAGAATGATCATAGGGGCAGTTCCTTGCAATAGGAATAAAAGCGATCAAATTTATTTTTTATTTTTAAAGTGTAAAAAAATAAGTTAAATAAAAAAAAAATAAACGCCCCTGTCCCCGGTAGCTCGCGCTCTGAAGCGAACGCATACGCAAGTCCCGCCCACGTATGTAAACATTGTTCAAACCACACCTGAGGTGTCGCTGCGTGTGTTAGAGCATGTGCAACAATTCTAGCACTAGACCTCCTCTGTAACTCTAAACTGGTAACCTGTAAAAAATGTAAGCGTCACCTATGGAGATTTTTAAGTAACAGAGTTTGGCGCCATTCCATCTATTTGCTCGGCGGAACATCATCTTTCATATTTTACAAAAAATTGGGCTAACTTAACCACTTCAGGTCCGCGCTATTGACAAAATACGTGAACAGCGCGGACCTGAGGCATCGGGGTCACGTCTTTGGACGTGATTTGCTTGTAATTCCCCTGTGGCGCGCGGCGGGGAAAAACAGTCCCGACGCATCACCGAGGATCCGATGCGTGTACCCGGCGGCCGCGATGGCCGTCGGGTACACGCGATCGTCGGTGAGAGAGCAGGGACGTGGAGCTCTGAGTGTAAACACAGAGCTTCACGTCCTGTCAGTGAGGTGACAGATGCTGTTTCTCTTGTACATAGGGAGACAGCATCGATCACCTCCCCCAGTCACCCCCCTCCCCCCACACAGTCAGAACACACCCAGGCAATACATTTAACCCCTTCCTCACCCCCTAGTGTTAACCCCTTCAATGCCAGTCACATTTATACAGTAATTAGTGCATTTTTATAGCACTGGTCGCTGTATAAATGTGAATGGCGCCAAAAATGTGTCAAAAGTGTCCGATGTGTCCGTCGCAATATCGCAGTCCCAATAAAAATCGCAGATCGCCGCCATTACTAGTAAAAAAAAAATATAAAAAAAAAAATCATAATTATGTCCCCTATTTTGTAGGTGCTATAACTTTTGCGCAAAGCAGTCACTTATTGTGATTTTTTTTTTTTTTTTTTTACAAAAATACGTTGAAGAATACGTATCGGCCTTAACTGAGAAAAAAAGATTAAAAAAAAAAAAAATGGGATATTTATTATAGCAACAAGTAAAAAATATATATATATTTTTTAAATTGTCGCTCTTTTTTTCATTATAACGCAAAAAATAAAAACCGCACGGGCGATCAAATACCACCAAAAGAAAGCTCTATTTGTGGGGAAAAAAAGGACGCCGATTTTGTTTGGGAGCCACGTTGCACGACCGCGCAATTGTCAGTTAAAGCGACGCAGTGCCGGAAGCTGAAATTTCGCCTGGGCACGAAGGGGGTTTATGTGCCCAGTAAGCAAGTGGTTAACTGTTTTGTTGTTTTTTAATTCATGAAACCATTTTTTTTACAAAAAAAGGCGTTTGAAAAATTATTGCGCAAATACCGTGTAAGATAAAAATGACCGCCATTTTATTCCCTAGAGCAGGGTTCAAAATGTTAAGTCCTGAGCTACTAGCCAGGCCTCAAGAGTTACTCGCCACCAGTTGCCCCAACTTATTCATACACTGCCCTGCGCCTAATTGCACCCGTAAACACGCCCTCGTAGATAATCTCATGGAATGACACTGTTAAATGTTTTATGCAGAATCAAGTTACAAAATTAAATATTACCAACAAACAACTTTAACAAAATAGGACAGGGCACTGGGGGCAGACCAGAGGGACAGGGCACTGGGGGCAGACCAGAGGGACAGGGCACTGGGGGCAGACCAGAGGGACAGGGCACTGGGGGCAGACCAGAGGGACAGGGCACTAGAACTGTGTCTCTTCCCCATTCTCTTGCTGTCTCCTCTGCAACTCCCATCCATCCTCTCTCTCTCCCTCTCCTATTCATCTCATCATCAGGAGCCCCTGTGTGCGGCTCCACACTTGCATGTCCCCACTTCCCTCTTTTATTCAGGCTGTCAGTGAGGAGAGGAGCTGCAACACAGCGGGAGGGAGTACAATCCAGCGCTGAGATCCACACAACTGCACAGCCATTGACACCATAGCACAGCGCAAACTGACACCGCACAGCACACATTGAGACCAGTCTGTTCACAGTGCTCAGGCTGAACTGTTGGACACTTACATAGCGCACAAGGAGAAGAAAACTGCACAAACTGGAAGGCTGCTGCTCTCATGTCAGGGCAACTTTCAGTGAGCGCTGCACCGGAGTGGTCATTTTCGCAATCCTCCACCTCACTCATTACTTTGTGCTCTCCAGCTACATTGGTCAGGGGGAGGGGGGTAGGCTCAGAGAGGTCCTACTGTTAGGTCCCATGGCTTAATGAGAATTGTAAGGAGAGCACCTGTGTACTGCTCTGCCTGTGCGCGGCTCACCAGACTACTTTTCCCGAGCATGCACCTTTCCTCTTCGGCCGCCAATCGCATCGGGGCTCTAAGTGTAGGCACTGATTGGAGGGAGATTGGTCATGCAGCCCTGTCATCACTCGCCTCCAGCTTAAATCCACTCGCCAAATGCTAGTAGGCGAGTGAAAATTTTGAGGGCTGCCCTAGAGTGTCTGCTAAAAAAAATATATATAATTTTTGGGGGTTCTGAGTAATTTTATAGTAAAAGAATGATGATTTGTACATGTAGGAGAGAAGTGCCAGAATAGGCCCGGTATGGAGGTGGGTTTTAAAGCCTTGTATTGAAGTGGTTAAAAAAAGAACATCGATTTGACCCCACTAACACTTAGAAAATCGAACGAACGTTCTTAAAAAAAATAAAAAATTCTTGAAGGAAGGAAGGCTTTGTTGTATGGCCAGCATATAATATATTATGGTTCGGTTTAAAAATTTGCAAAACAGTCTAACTTTTTTTTCCTTTTACTAAAAAAATTTGCTCTCCGAGTCGATTTACCAGATTCACCCTCTAATGGTATATACAGTATATTTCCTCAAATAGTATATACAGTATATTTTTCTTCTGTCTGTTATGCTCAGAGTGGATTCGAGGTTTTGCTCCCTAACCATATAGTTTGTTATTTTTATTTACCACTTTATAGAGACATTTAAGAATAAATTGCCTTTTTTTTTAACTTTACATACTAACTAAAATTATACACCACACTTTTTTAAGGTAATTAATCTATTATTCAAAACAATAATCGGCCAAATCGATTATGAAAATAATCGTTAGTTGCAGCCCTACTCCACACAGATGACATTCCAAGTAGGTGGGAAAGCATCTCTTCACTGTGCAGCCATTATTTTTATTTAACCACTTAAGGACTGCCTCCTGCACATATACGTCGGCAGAATGGCACGGCTGGGCAGATCCACGTACAGGTACGTCCTGTACTACTACCCAGCCGTGGTCCCCGGAGCTGAAGAACGGGGAGAGTCGCATGTAAACACGGCCTCCCTGTGCTTCACTGTGGCGGCAGCATCGATCGCGTCATCCCTTTTATTGGGGGGACGCGATCGATGACGTCACACCTACAGCCACACCCCCTACAGTTGTAAACACACAGGGAACCCATAACCCCTACAGCGCCCCCTTGTGGTTAACTCCCAAACTGCAACTGTCATTTCCACAGTAAACAATGCAATTTAAATGCATTTTTTGTGGTGAAAATGACAATTGCCCCAAAAATGTGTCAAAATTGTCCGTGTCCGCCATAATGTCGCAATCACGAAAAAAATCGCTGATCGTCGCCATTAGTAGTAAAAAAAATGCAATAAAACTATCCCTTATTTTGTAAACGCTATACATTTTGCGCAAACCAACCGATAAACGCTTATTGCGATTTTTTTTTTTTTTTTTTTGTTTTACCAAAAATAGGTAGAAGAATACGTATTGGCCAAAACTGAGGGAAAAAAAATTTTTTTTTATACATTTTTGGGGGATATTTATTATAGCAAAAAGTAAAAAACATTGCATTTTTTTTTCAAAATTGTGACTCTTTTTGTTTATAGCGCAAAAAATAGAAAACGCAGAGGTGATCAAATACAACCAAAAGGGAGCTCTATTTGTGGGAAAAAAAGGACGCCAATTTTGTTTGGGAGCCACGTCGCAATTGTCAGTTAAAGCGACGCAGGGCCAATTTGCAAAAAGGGGCCTGGTACTTTTTACCTGCATTTTGGTCCGGGGCTTAAGTGGTTAAGGGGGGGATGTAAGTTGCTAGTCTTGCCTAAGGTGCAAAATAGTCTAGTGCCGTTCTTGGCTACTATATGTTGGAAAAATTCCCCCCCACAGTTTAATTCTGGATGTAGTTGGTGTATTCCAACCTGCCTCTGTATCAATATGCCTACCTTATTTGAGGATTTCAAAAACAAATTCAAAGTCTGGTCCGATAGTCCCTCCGCACCTGCAGCTACCGGTAATTTGTTTCCTGCTTGATATTTTAGTAAAAGGTCCCTAGGTATTCATCTCTATGGGCATTGTATCCTCTTACGCTTTTTCATTTGTGTTGGAGCCATGTACTATAAGATTTATTTTGTAGTCTGTTTTTTTTTTTTTTTTTCTGGACTCCGCTCCTGCTTGCCTTTAAGCCTGTGTTGTTGCCTTTTTTATACGTTGTCTGTCTGAAAACTCAATAAAAATGATAAATAAATAAAAGAATTGGAGATATTTACAGTGCAGTCAGTCAAGTCACAATCAATATATACAGTGCCTTGCGAAAGTATTCGGCCCCCTTGAACTTTGCGACCTTTTGCCACATTTCAGGCTTCAAACATAAAGATATAAAACTGTAATTTTTTGTGAAGAATCAACAACAAGTGGGACACAATCATGAAGTGGAACGAAATTTATTGGATATTTCAAACTTTTTTAACAAATAAAAAACTGAAAAATTGGGCGTGCAAAATTATTCAGCCCCTTTACTTTCAGTGCAGCAAACTCTCTCCAGAAGTCCAGTGAGGATCTCTGAATGATCCGATGTTGACCTAAATGACTGATGATAAATAGAATGCACCTGTGTGTAATCAAGTCTCCTTTTAAATGCACCTGCACTGTGATAGTCTCAGAGGTCCGTTTAAAGCGCAGAGAGCATCATGAAGAACAAGGAACACACCAGGCAGGTCCGAGATACTGTTGTGGAGAAGTTTAAATTTGGATACAAATAGATTTCCCAAGCTTTAAACATCCCAAGGAGCACTGTGCAAGCGATTAATATTGAAATGGAAGGAGTATCGGACCACTGCAAATCTACAAAGACCTGGCCGTCCCTCGAAACTTTCAGCTCGTACAAGGAGAAGACTAATCAGAGATGCAGCCAAGAGGCCCATGATCACTCTGGATGAACTGCAGAGATCTACAGCTGAGGTGGAAGACTCTGTCCATAGGACAACAATAAGTTGTATACTGCACAAATCTGGCCTTTATGGAAGAGTGGCAAGAAGAAAGCCATTTCTTAAAGATATCGATAAAAAGTGTCGTTTAAAGTTTGCCACAAGCCACCTGGGAGACACACCAAACATGTGGAAGATGCTCTGGTCAGATGAAACCAAAATCAAACTTTTTGGCAACAATGCAAAATGTTATATTTGGCGTAAAAGCAACACAGCTCATCACCCTGAACACACCATCCCCACTGTGAAACCTGGTGGTGGCAGCATCATAAAGCAAAATCTACAATGGAATGGTTCACAAACATATCCAGGTGTTAGAATGGCCAAGTCAAAGTCCAGACCTGAATCCAATCAAGAATCTGTGGAAAGAACTGAAAACTGCTGTTCAAACGCTCTCCATCCAACCTCACTGAGCTCGAGCTGTTTTTCAAGGCAGAATGGGCAAAAATGTCAGTCTCTCGATGTGCAAAACTGATAGACATACCCCAAGCGACTTACAGCTGTAATCGCAGTAAAAGGTGGCGCTACAAAGTATTAACTTAAGGGGGCTGAATAATTTTGCACGCCCAATTTTTCCGTTTTTTATTTGTTAAAGTTTGAAATATCCAATAAATTTCGTTCCACTTCATGATTGTGTCCCACTTGTTGATTCTTCTTTATATCTTTGTTTGAAGCCTGAAATGTGGCAAAAGGTCGCAAAGTTCAAGGTGGCCGAATACTTTCGCAAGGCACTGTATTTGCTTATAGTATAACATTCCCTACTGCTTCTTGCCAAAGCTTGCTCTACAGATCAGCCAATGTTGTTCTGACAGCAGATCTGTTTCAGTTCACATGATCAGTATGGAGCACAACTGAGTTTGTGGCCGTCTGCCGCAAATTTAGACGTTTGGAGTTCTCTAGCGATGTACTTACAAGCAATGTTTATCAGATTTTATTTTTTACCATTGCTTTTTAGGTCATGTTTACAGAGGAGGATGTCAAGTTTTACCTGGCTGAGCTGGCTCTGGGCCTTGATCACCTGCATAGTTTGGGGATTATCTATCGTGACCTTAAGCCTGAGAAGTAGGTATAATCAGTACATGTTATAATCTAGTATTTATATATAGCACAATTATTTAGCAATGTGACCTAAAATTTAAAGTAGATTTAAAAATTGCCATCTTGTTTTGTTTTTTTAGCTTGGCTTGTAGGGTCAATGCTTCAAAATTAAATCTTGCTTTTTAGTGTGTGTATTGTAAGGCTACAGCTATTGCGTGAGTTTAATCTTCTGCCTAGTAGTTAAATCTCTCAGATTACAAGTCGCTGTGTCCTATCCTAGGGTAGTGGTTATTAGAGACATTGTATCAAGGGAAGTACGACTCGCGTAAACATGGCCTTAAATATTGGTCACACATGTATTGTGTAAGCATTTTACAGACCCTTTTATATCAGGGAATAGGGTATGGTCAAAATAGGATCAACATCCACAATTTTTTAGGAGATGTATTGGCAGAGAGTATCGCAAAACTATTGTTTACATTGTACATTCCAGCGTATAGGCTTCCCCAGCAGCTGCTAATGTCAGGGAATGATAGAAAATAGTACAGTGCTGTTTATAAAATTAAGAGCTTAAATTGGCAGGAGGCACAGCTTTAGTAACTGATCTTCCAATAAAGTGGTATTAAACCCAAAAACATTTTTTTCTGCAGCTTACCAGTTTTTTGATGTGACGGCTGCATGTTTCTTTTTTAGGCTTTCTTTATTTTCTTTTAACTTGGTTTTCAACAAAACAAGCTATCCTGCAGATGAAAATGACAATTGCAGTTTAGGAGTCAACCACTAGGGGGCGCTGTAGGGGTTAAGTGTGACCTCATATGTGTTTCTAACTGTAGTGGGGCTGGACGTGTGACGTCAGTAATTGTCTTTCCCTATATCAGGGAACAGACGATCACTGACACTGCCAAAATGAAGAACAGGGAAGGTGTGTTTACACACCTCTTCCCGTTCTTCAGCTCCTGTGATGGATCGTGGGACACTGGCGGCTATCGGGTCCCGCGGCCGTGGAGCTTCGTACCGCGCGACCCACGGCTGGGCACTTAAAGGGGACGTACCCTTACGTGATTGTGCCCAGCCATGCCATTTTGCCGACAAATATCAGGGTTAGGCGGTCCTTAAATGGTTAAGTTGCTCAGTGCACACAAAGCAGTGACAGGGTCACTTTAAAGGTGGAAGAATGGTGTATTTTCTGATATTTTGTATTATTGCAGCGTTGCTGTTCCTTTTCATGCAGTTGTGCTCATAAGTTTACATACCCTGGCAGAATTTGTAATTTCTTGCCCATTTTTCAGAGAATATGAATGATAATACAAAAATGTTTCTTTCACTTGTGGTTAGTGTTTAGCTGAAGCCATTTATTAATCAACTGTGTTTACTCTTTTTAAATCATAATGACAACATGAACTACCCAAATGAAACTACCAAAAGAACCCCAGTTCTTAATGCTGTTTATTTCCCCTTTTGTGTTATGCCCCCTTTGTGGTATTTGTGGATGAGGCTCTTTATGTTCTTAGATGGTAAAGCTGCCCATTCCTCTTGGCAAAAAAGCCTCCAGTTCCTGTAAATTCTTGGGCTGCCTTGCATGAACTGCACGTTTGAGATCTCCCCAGAGTGGCTCAATGATATTGAGGTCAGGTGACTGAGATGGCCACTCCAGAACCTTCACTTTTTTCTGCTGTAGCCAATGACGGGTCGACTTGTGTTTTGGATCATTGTCATGTTGGAATGTCCAAGTATGTACCATGCGCAGCTTCCTGGCTGATGAATGCAAATGTTCCTCCAGTATTTCTTGATAACATACTGCATTCATCTTGTCATCAGTTTTGACCAAATTTCCTGTGCCTTTGTAGCGCACACATTCCCAAAACTTCAGCGATCCACTTCCGTGTTTCACAGTAGGAATGGGGGGTGTACCTTTTCATCATAGGCCTTGTTGACTTCTCTCCAAATGTAGCGTTTATGGTTGTGGCCAAAAAGCTACATTTGGGGCTCGTCACTCCACTCCACTCCAACTTTGTGCCAGAAGGTTTGAGGCTTGTCTCTGTGCTGTTCATTGGGTGGATGAAATGTAGTGCTAAACCTTATGTGAAGTGAAAGTGCACACAAAAAAAAAAGATGAACATTCTAATAAACCTTCAGTGAGAAATACAAATGTCCAACATGGTGAAATGGGTGAAAACAAAACTAGTCCAATAACCCAAATCAAATCCTGAAAAGGATAACAAAAGTATAAGTCCACAACAATAAGGTAATGCTCCTCAAAAAATGGATGGATGTAAAGGGCTAATAAGCAGGGCATCCAAGATGGCAGTGAATCTTCTCTAGAATGTTGAGAATAAATACTCTTACCAAGACTGGTGGACCCGTATGACATTGACAGCGAGTCATTTAAGCATGGATAGCCAGATTGATGAATCACCTAGACAATGGAAAGGACCTGGGATCTCCGGTGGTAACTCCAAAGAACCTTGTGGCACGCGACCGAACTGGAAAATTGGATCACTGGATTGGATCGCCGCAATAACTTGTATCCTAACACGGTATGTGGAGAAAAAAGGGATCTCCTCTGCTGCCACTTTGTGTGTGTCTAGCAGCGATCACCACAGGTAATCCTTGGCTGTGCAGAGAGGTGCAAATAGCTGCAGCCAGCAGCCCTTTTTATTATAGCGAACAGCGCTGGTGGCCGCAGCTAGGAATTGGGAGCCGCAGCAGGAGTCTTTTTATTCTATTCTATTGGCACTGGCCCAAATCGCTGATGTAAATGTAGCCAATAGTGTACCATTTTTCCAATATGTCGCACTTTACTGATTGATTTTAAACCCCTGGCAGAAACATGAGAGGCTGGGTATTGTATCATAAGTTTCTCACAGTTAATTCCAGCATGAACACGTTAATGTTGACTTCAGAATCAAGTTAACAAATGTTTAAAAATAAATTGGAAAAGGATTAAGTCACAAGTTGTAATTGTTTTGGTGCATTAACTGCCTGGTCCTTGGCATTGTCCAGCCCTGGTTAATCATTTCTTCTTGTGTGCAGCTGCGAATCCGGATGTTTTTTTAATAAAAAAAAAAAGACAGTACACGATTTTGAAATGTGAATGTTAAGTAACATTTTGCATATGTTAAATATTACAGCATTTTGCTGGATGAGGAAGGTCACATCAAGTTAACAGGTAAGTCTTCTTTTGATATTCTTGCTGAAATGCGTCACCTACCTACCACGTAGATGTGCATGCTGTTCACCCTGTGACCTCTTTCAGATTTTGGACTAAGTAAAGAGTCAATAGATCATGAGAAGAAGGCATACTCGTTCTGTGGGACGGTGGAGTACATGGCTCCAGAGGTTGTGAATCGGCAGGGACATTCGCACAGTGCAGACTGGTGGTCTTATGGCGTGCTTATGGTAATCACTTTTCAAGAATGGTATCTAGCAAGTTTGTCTTTTTGGATAAGAAGCTATTTTTAACACTTCTTATATGGTTTGTAAGGGTTTTTAATTATTTATTTATTTTATATTTAAATGCATTTTCTGCTTTAGGCTGGATTCACATATGAGCATGCAGCGGCTCACAGCAGGAGTCCGTTGCAGTTCTTCTCGCTGTTTTCAGGTCCCAATTTTTAGCCTGAATTTTTGGCTGAATTCGGACCTGAAATGGACCAAAGGATGCACCGAGCTTCTGTGAAAATCATGCTAGAGCCTCTGCGGGAATATGTGAACTGACTCCATAGAGAGAGAGTCGGTCACAATGTCCTGCTGTGTGAATGGGATGCAAAGAAATCGGTATCCCAATCACACTAGTGTGAACCCAGCCTTAAAGTGTTACTAAACCCACAACAGTAAAATCAGTCTGTATATGCAGCATGGCATGCTTACTCACTGTGGAACTTAGGGGGTTAATCCTCTGCATTGTGTAAAAAGGCTGTTTTATCCTGTATGCATAGATCCTCCCCTTACTGCACTGTCTATCTGGGGAAGGCCATCTAACACAAGCAGGGTAGCCAACCTGCACATGCACATTTACTTGTTCTCAGAGCTAGTCAGATCACACGATATTGACGTCACAATACAATCGGCGTGTCGACAGGCTGTAGTGGAAATCTCCCTGAACGCTCAGCCCTGGGGAAACTGCAGTTTATCATGTAACTGTGTTATACAGATCATCCAAAAAGGTATATAGTGGCAGTAGCTCCCTCTGCTGTCAGTGAAATTCTGTGATGAGGAAGCAGTGGGCGAGGCTGAGCCCCATCGTCCGTGTCTATAGACAGACAACGTGGCTTGGGATGAAGCTTGCAGGAGTGCCCCCCAAAGGGAGCGGCTTCCTATGGGGGCCCTCACAGAAGAGGACGAGCCAGGAGCATCTGCAGAAGAGGAATATTAAGACTGCTTTGTGCAAAACCATTGCACAGAATGGGCAAGTATGACATGTTTGTCTGTAAAACTTTTTGTGTTTTTTTTTTTTTTATCACTTTTTTTTCCACCCAAATTTTGAACTTCCGCTAATCCCACTCCTCACCCCCTTACATGCCACATTTTTTTTGGGGGGGGAGTGGGGGCTTCAGGAGGAGTGGGACTTCCTGTCCCACTTCCTCCTTCTGCCGAGGGGCTGGTTAGGCGATTAAGCATAATCACCTACAGCAGCCCCTCCCTGTAGGCGATCGCATGGGACACAGACAGGTCCCATGCGATCGCCTGTCCAATCAGCGGCGGGCTGCGCCGCTCGCGCATGCGCAGTGGGTGCCCGGCCATGAAGCCGAAGGCGGTCATGGCCGGGTGCCCACAGTTGCGAGGAGCGGAGCCCCGGTCGGCGCGTCGCTGGAGCAGGTAAGTGTCTGTTTATTAAAAGCCAGCAGCTACACTTTTTGTAGCTGCTGACTTTTAATAAACATATAACTAGGCTGGAACACCCCTTTAAGCCCCGAGCCTGTTTTTCAGATTCGGTGTTTACAAAACTAAAACTTTTTTTTGCTATAAAATTACTTAAAACCCCCAAACATTATATATTTTTTTTCTAACACCCTAGAGAATAAAATGGCAGTCATTGCAATACTTTTTGTCACACCGTATTTGCGCAGCGGTCTTACAAGCGCACTTTTTTTGGAAGAAAAATCACTTTTTTAAATTAAAAAATTAAGCAATAAATTTGGCCCAATTTTTTTTACATATTGTGAAAGATAATGTTACGCCGAGTAAAATGATACCCAACATGTCACGCTTAAAAATTGGGCCCGCTCGTGGCTGGCGTCAAACTTTTACCCTTAAAAATCTCGATAGGCGACGTTTAAAAAAATCTACAGGTTGCATTTTTTGAGTTACAGAGGAGGTCTAGGGCTAGAATTATTGCTCTCGCTCTAACGATCGTGGCGATACCTCACTTGTGTGGTTTGAACACCGTTTTTATATGCGGGCGCTACTCGCGTATGCGTTCGCTTCTGCGCGCGAGCTCGTCGGGACGGGGCGCTTTAATAAAAAAATTGTTTTCGTATTTATTTTTATTTTACAATTTTTAACACTGAAATAAAAATATAAAAATAAATCACTTTTATTCCTATTACAAGGAATGTAAACATCCCTTGTAATAGAAAAAAGCGTGACAGGTCCTCTTAAATATGAGATCTGGGGTCAAAAAGACCTCAGATCTCATATTTGGGCTTAAATGCAAAAAAAATTTGAAACTGTAATTTTTTTCAAATGACAAAAAAAAAAAAAGTTTCTTTAAGACGCTGGGCGGGACTGACATTTTGACATCACTTCCGCCCAGCAGACCTATGGGGACGGGTGAAGGACATTTTTACCTCACTCGCATGCCCAGTCAGCAACCGAGCCGACCCGATCGCCTCCGCCGCTACCCCCGGCTACGGTAAGCGGTGGAGAGCGGCGGGAGGGGGGGTGGGGTTTACTGTTTTGGGTTTAGTAACACTCAAAGGTAAACGGGATGTTTTCAGAGCCTTTTTTTTTTTTTTTCGAATGTTCCCTCTCACCCTTGTAGTTCGCCCTTTCGTTGGAGCCCCTTTTAAATAAAATTAGACTAAACCCCAATATTTTGGAATTACAAGTAGATCATAACCATAAAATAATATCGGCATATGCAGATGATGCGCTCTTCTCTGTCTAACCCACATGTCGTTGCCCAACCTCATAAAGGAAATTGACCGATATGGAGCCCTATCAAACTTGAAAATAATTTATACTAAGTCCGAAGTTATGGGTGCTGCTTTGCCCTCCTCTCTACTTTGCAACTTACAACTTAATGGGCATTTGCTGCATTAAAGTACTTGGGTCCATATCTCTCCAAACTTAGCGCATACTTTTGCACTGAACTTCCCAACCTTGTTTAGCTCAGTTCGCTCTTTTAGACCAATTGCACTAAGGTTTGCATTTTTGTTTCGAATGATGTAACATCATTTAAATGAGTATTCTACCGAACTTTGTATCTTTTTCAGACATTACCTATTTCAATTCCTGTGGCCTTTTTTTGTCAAATTTGTTTCCTTTTTACCAAGTTTATATGGGCTCATAAACGACCTAGAATTTGTAGATGTCTTCTGACGTTACCCAAATGTTATGGTGGCGTGGTAGTCCCGGATACATCTAAATACCATCAAGCTGCCCAACTTAGCAGAGTGATTGGTGCAGGCATGGAGTTATTAAACTCTGCAGAGTCCTCAAGCAGTTCAGCCCCGTGCCTCTACATGGAGTTCTGTGGTGCTATGCAGCTCTACCGGCATCACTTAAAGCGGTTGTATAGTCCCCCAAAGTTTTTTTTTTTTTTTCAGTTTTTTTTAATCACCTGTAAGGCAAAAGGCATAATGAGCTAGTATGCACCTTAAAATGAGGCATCTGTAACTTACCTGGTCCACGCAGAGGGAGATGACATCTTGCCTTGGCATGTCTTCCAGGTATCGCGGCTCCAGTGCTGTGAGTGGCTAGAGCCGCGATGTCACTCCCACGCATGTGCGCAAGAGACTTCTTTCAGGCACGGTCTGGCATCTGCCGGGCCTTAAAGGTACACTAAAGTCAGGTTTTTAAAAAAAAAAAAAATAACAAACATGTGATACTTACCTCCACTGTGCAGTTCGTTTTGCACAGAGTGGCCCGGAAACCTGTCTTCTGGGGTCCCTCGGCGGCTGTCTGGGCTCCTCCTCGCAAAAGCTTTCCTTCTTCATGCGAGGGCGCTCGCATGGAGGAAAGCTTTTGCGAGCACGCTCCCGTGATACAGCGGCGGCCATAGCCGCCGACTGTATCACTCGGCTCCGCCCCCCAGCGCGCCGCGTCATCCGCCCTGATTGACAGCAGCGCTAGCCAATGGCTGCGCTGCTATCAATCCGCCCAGCCTAGCCAATCAACGGCCAGGCTGGGAACCGAAGAGGACGACGTGGACGCGCCCGGGACATTCGAACGGTCAGGTAAGTACAACGGGGGCTCGGGGGGGGGCGGTGCTGCTAAATGTTTTTTTACCTTCATGCATAGGATGCATGAAGGTAAAAAAACGTGTACCTTTACAACCCCTTTAAGCCGAGAATCCTCAGTCCGCATGCGCTGCTGCAGTCAGCGTCTCATTTCCAGGGGAATATCTCCTAAACCGTAAAGGTTTAGGAGATATTTTTTTTACCTACTAGGGCAGAGACCAGTAGATCGCAGACAGGTGACTGCAGATCATGGTCTGGGCTTGCTTACCCACCATTCCAGAGCATCAAACAGAGTGCAATGCCCTCCTTGTTTGCCCTGGCCTTGGAGCCCCTGGCTATTCTGATCAGGGAGTCTACTGGGGTCAGGGGACTGAAGGTGGGACGCCTGGAGGAGAAGTTGTCCTTGTACGCGGACGATGCCCTTCTCTACCTCAATGATGCGGGTCCATCACTCACTGCCGCCCTTAATATTTTTGATACGTTTGGCGTATTTTCGGGTATACGGATCAATTGGTCCAAGTCTGTGCTTTTTCCAATTGATGAGCGGGCGACCACCTCGGCCTCTTCCTCCCCATTAAAATGGGTTGTAGAGTTTCGGTATTTGGGAGTGCAGGTGACTAGAAAGGTGGCGGATTTTTTTGACAAAAACCTACAACCGCTTTTAACGCTACTTAAAACGTGTTGCTCTTCGTGGTCTGGGCTCCCACTAAATCTTCTAGGCCGCATCAACCTAATAAAAATGATGATTCTCCCCAAATTTAATTATATATTTCGTAACTGTCCTGTCTGGGTGCCGAATTCTTTCTTTCAAGAAATAGACAAATGCATACTCTCCTTTATATGGAATGGGGCCTCTCCCCGTATGGCAAAAATTACGTTGTATCTTCCTCCTCAGTTGGGTGGCCTGGCGCTGCCTAATTTTAAGGTCTACTTCTGGGCGGCAATGCTGGTGTCCGCCTACTGGTGGTTTCAGAGTTCTAGAGCTAATGCGGCCACCTGCTTGGAGGCTGCCTTCCTGGGGTCCCTGTTGGATCTCCGGAACTTTATTTATAGGGGGCCGGGGGCGTACCGAGTCCTTCCGGGTCCGACGAGGGTCACGTGGCGAATCTGGAGGGCTGCGACACGTCGCTTTTCCGTACCGGGCCAGTTATCCCCTGCTCAGCCTCTGTGGGGTAACCCTGCCCTTTCCCATTTCCGCACTATTCCAGATCCCCAGCTGTGGGCGAGATACGGGGTTAAAACTATTAGTGACATTATGCCCATGGGTACTCTCCTGACCTTTGCACAGTTGTCTCAGCGGTTCCAGCTGCCGGGCTGGATGTTATTTCGATACTTCCAGTTGCGGCATGCTGCTGCGGCTCAGTTTGCTCAGAGTCCTATTCTTAAAATGGATCCTATAGAAGACATATTAATGCCTGGGGACTTGGACAAGCCATTGTCAACGCTGTATGGAGCTCTCCTGGGCACTGACATACCCAGGATGGAGAAACTTTGGGAATATTGGAAGGAGGACATTCCCTCCTTGGATAGGGAGGATTGGGAGGATAGTTTAGAACGGGGACCCAAGATTGTAATATCCCGAGATAAGTTGATCCAGGTTAAGTTTCTCCACCGGGTTTACTACACTCCTGTAAGATTGCAGAGGATGTACCCTGATCGGGACCCTATGTGTCCTAGGTGCAAACTTCACCAGGGGTCGTACATACATATGTTCTGGGAATGCCCTGTCATTTTGGCATACTGGAGTGCGGTCTTTGATGAAATCAACCTTCGGATGCAGCTTGACCTGGTCCCTACGCCCTCCCTGGCCTTGTTGGGCATTCCTGATGACGATCAGCGCTCTCATCATTCCAAGCTGCTCATTGCCCACCTCCTCTATTATGCCAAAAAAGAAATTCTGATGAAGTGGGTGTCCCCGGATCGGCCGGCATTGTCCGCCTGGGAGGCTATGGTAAACGCATCCCTGCCATTGTATAAAATGACCTATTCCAACAGGGGATGTCGTTGGAAATTTGAAAAGGTGTGGGGCCCTTGGATGTTGACTTAACAAGTGTTGGAGGGTGGGGTCTAGATGTTAGATATACCTACTGCTGTTTCTATCAGGGTTTTTTTTTTTTTTGGGTGAATCTTTAATGGGTTTGGTTTACGGACTTTGTGCAACGTTTCTTGCCCGCAATGATCCATGTAGGATGTACTGCACTAGCCTACTATGACTTTTGTTTGCTTATCTGGTTTGTGATACGCATCTGTCTCTTTGCATATGTTGTCTAATGCATATTTTTCAATAAAGCACAACTGTTTGTTAAAAAAAAAACAGAGTGCAATGCAGAGGGACTACCGTATTTATAGGCGTATACCGCGCACTTCTTTCCCCCTGAAAATCGGGGAAATTGTGGGTGCGCGATATACGCCGATCCCCGCTTCCCGTGCCGTGTTTAAACTGAGCCGCCGACATATACCAAGCACAGTACATTCGGCCAGGCTCGGCTCCACTCGCGGTCACGCCTTCTAGCCTCTATGCGAAAGGAGCCGAGTGTACTGCGCTCGGTATATGTTGGCCGCGGCGACGTTCAAACACAGCGCGGGAAGCAGGGATTCGACTGAGAGACAGCGCGGGAGAAGCGGGGGAGGACACCACCGAGGCCGCAGATGGACGCCGGGCCGGACAAGGTCGCCGATGGATGCCGGGCAAGACACCGACGAGGGGCATCTAAACTGTAAGTATTCTTTTTTTTTTTCAGGATTTTCCCTTCTAGGTTCGGGGTGCGCGCTTTACTCCGGAGCACGGTATACGAAGATAAATACGGTACTTGTAAAGTTGGAGCTGTAGTAGGGAGCAAGAGCCGCATAAGCTGATGTGTACTCTGTAGTGCCAGATCCTGTCCCTTGCGGAGTGATGCCAACTGCACTCCACCTCTTATACTGGCCAGCAGTCTCCAGAGTGGCACCAGAAGCAGGAAGGAGACATTTTTAGGTCAGTGTGAAGCAATACACTGGGCATAATAGTATAGGGCTGCTTTCACACTGATGTGCTGCGGTTTACCCACGCCCGTAGGTCAAGTGCACCTAAAGCTTTCCTGTGGATTTGCTGTGCTTGGCCA
>CM056050.1:425634911-425923095 GCA_029574335.1 Rana kukunoris | reverse complement strand
TTAGCCGACCCCGCCACATCCCTTCAGAAAGCACTACACTTGATCAAACTTTTTGGCCAGTTTTCCAGCCTCAAAATTAATTGGGAAAAATCCCAAATACTCCCCATGGACACCTTCTCTTTTCCCAGGCTACAGGGACAGTTACCTCTTCAGCGAGTAAACACTATTAAATATCTTGGAGTGTTAGTGAATAGGACACTGGCTGACTATATATCACTGAACATAGAGCCCCTTTTCAATCTCATCAAGTCTAGGACTCAGGTGTGGGCGAGACTGCCCCTTGGTGTATGGGGACGCATTAATTATATTAAAATGATACTACTTCCCAAAATATTGTACATACTCTGGAATACGCTCGTATACTTGCCCTTAAAACTTTTTAAATCAATGGAGTCCTTAAGAACCCCACTGACCTGGGGGAACGGCCCTCCCGAACCTGAATCTCTATTACCTTGCATCCATGCATACCATGCAACTGTCTCAGCTATACCACATTGATAAAACAGACAGACTAAGATTCCTCACGCTCCTCTGCCCACAGTGGGCGCAACTGACCACTGATCCACTTACTGCAATCGCAGTGGGCCATGGGGGGGGGGGGCTCCGGCAGGGACCATGGGTCTCTCCTCTACCAATACAGGAGCATTTGGGACATTGTCGCCAAGATGTTGAGGACCCCTACCCACAACGATTATACCCCTCTATGGCACAATAAAATACTTCCAGAGTTTATCTCGGTCCCTAACACAAGCATATGAAGCGAACATGGGATATATTACTTGCACCACATATTTTCGAACGGCAAGCTTTAAAACTTTGAGAAGCTCCAAAACGAGTTCCTACTGCCCAATTCACTACTCTTTCAATTCTTACAGGTACACCATGCAGTTCAGGCACAGTTCACTCAGCCTTTACCACACTCCACTCCTAATATCATTATGGCAATAGTTAAGGGTGAGGATCCACGAAGGCTGATTTCGGATTTTTATGTCATGCTCCTGACCCCATCGCCATCTGTGCTAGCCCACAATCTTAAACCAAGTTGGGGAAGGGAGGTGGGCCTGCTGGAGGATGAGGAGTGGAGTGAAGCACTTGACTCATGCAAGACTGTATCACCCAAACTCTCTGACAGGTTAACCCAGTTGTATATTGTGCACTGAGCATATCTTACCCCCCTAAGAGTAGCCAGCTTTAGGCAACAGTCTTCTACCTTGTGCACAATGTGTAAACAAGCGACGGGTTATTTTTTCCATTTAATTTGGGCGTGCCCAGATTGTGGACTTCCTACATGATGACATGGGATCCCCCCAGTGGCGTATCTAGGGTATGGCAGATATAGCAAGTGCCATGGGCACCATCTGAAGGGGGCGCTCGTGAGTAGCTGGGCAGCAAGGCACTTACCAGGGCATACTTGCCAACAGTTTACCCTGTGCCGCCCACACAGAATGCTGAGAGGGATGTAACAGCCAGCTACAGAGATAGCAGGGGCTGCACCGTGTCCTAGCCAATCAGTGTCTGTGGTACAGAAGGCCCCACCCTTACAGGTGTCAGATGACTGTAGTCATCAGACTCTAACGACACCCCCATTAGGTTATCTAAGAGACAGGTTTCAAATGTTTTGACAGGGGGCGCAGATTCAGTGCTTGCCATAGGTGCCATTTTTACTAGATACGCCTCTGGATTCCCCTTGACCCCAAACAATGTCTACTAGGGATATTCCCTGATTCTGACCCCTCCCAGTGAGGAACCCCATTATTAGCATAGATCAAAGGTTTCCGCCCAACTGAGATTTGTTGAGCATCTGGTTTAACTTGTATGAGTTCCTGACTTGTATTTACATCTACATGAGCCACATATCCTTCTATGCATTTCCACAGTACTGCCTTATAACCTGCAGAAATATGTTTAAACTGTAAATTGTTCAATAAAAGCTTTAAAAAAAGAAAAAAGATAACCATGCGCTTTTTTCGTATAAATGGATGTAAAGTCTTGTCAGTACAGTACCTTTGATAAAGCCATCTGAGACTTGAAAAATGCTTTTAGCATTTGATTTTGGAATGCATAGAATGTCTCAAACAAAAACCACACTCAGGCCTCGTACACACGACTGAGGAACTCGTCAGAAAAGACACATCGTTTTCCCCGACAAGTTCATTGTTAACTGCTTGCTGACCAGCCGCCGTCATTTTACTGCGGCAGGTCGGCTCTCCTGGGCGAGAGCCCGTAGCTATACGTCGGCTCTTTTTGCAGCCACTAGGGGGCGCGCGCGCACCGCCGGTGGCCCGCACACACCAACGCTCGCCCCCCGAGTCCCGCACGCGTGCCCGGCAGGCACGATCGCCGCCGGGCACGCGCGATTGCACGTTACAGAGCGGGGACCGGGAGCTTTGTGTGTAAACACAAAGCTCCCGGTCCTGTCAGCGGGGGAAAATGCTGATCTTCTGTTCATACAATGAATGAACGGAAGATCAGTGATTTCCCCTAGTGAGTCCACCCTCCATACAGTTAGAACACACCCAGGAACATACTTAACCCCTTCCCCGCCCCCTAGTGTTAACCCCTTCACTGCCAATGGCATTTTTATAGTAATCCAATGCATTTTTATAGCACTAATTGCTATAAAAATGCCAATGGTCCCAAAAATGTATCAAAAGTGTCCGAAGTGTCCACCATAATGTCGCAGTACTGAAAAAAAAACGCTGATCGCCGCCATTACTAGTAAAAAAAAAAATATTAATAAAAATGCCATAAAACTACCCCCTATATTGTAAACGCTATAACTTTTGCGCAAACCAATCAATAAACGCTAATTGCAATTTTTTTTAATTAAAAATATGTAGAAGAATACGTATCGGCCTAAACTGAGGAAAATAATTTTTTTTTTATATATTTTTTGGGGATATTTATTATAGCAAAATGTAAAAAATATTGAATTTCTTTCAAAATAGTCTTTTGGTATAGCAATACCAAAATCCTTCCTCAGACAGACGCAAACTATTTTCAATAAATTTATCTGGGCCAATAAAAGTCCAAGAATTAAGAACCATATATTATGTTTACCAAAGCGAGAGGGAGGTGTATCGGCCCCAGATATCTCTCGATACTACCAGGCGGCTACCCTAATCCGCCTGATAGACTGGGGGAGACATAGCGGCGAGAAATTATGGCCGGGTTTGGAACAAGCCCAATGCAGTAGCGTACTTCACCTGGCAGCGTGGTGTTACAGAGACTTGCCGCCACTTACTAAGAAACACCCACTGATAGGCCCCACACTGAAAGTGGCCTATGGGTTAATTGCGAAAGGGTCACTGTCTACTTTGGACTCGCCACTTTATCCAATTCTGGGGAACCCACAGTTCGCACCAGGGCTGAGGAAGGGACCTTTCAGGAGATTAATAGACCAGGGTCAGATACAGGCATCTCAGTTTATGAAAGAAGGTTCATGGCATACTACGAGGGAAATGGTAACAGGTGGGCTTCCCTACCAATTGGACATCTGGAGGGCATTACAGTTGAGGCACTTTTTGGATACTTTGAAACCCCCTATAAATTATGAACGCAAACTTACAAGATTTGAGGGGTATTGCAGTGGGAGTGGAGTGCTTAGGCACACCCTCTCAAGAATTAGTGAATTACTGAACGCACCGACGGGGGACTTTCAGGCCCCCTTTTTTAATAGGTGGGAGAGGGAGCTGGGAAGACCCTTTACAGAAGAACAAAAGAGTAAAATACTCCGGAATACATTTGAATCGTCAGTCTGTGTGAAAACACAGGAGATGAATTATAAGATTCTTTCTCAGTGGTATCGTACTCCGGTAGTATTAAAAAGGTGCTACCCAGACACCTCGGATAGATGCTGGAGGTGCGGTAAGCAAGAAGGAACCTTACTACATATTCTGTGGCTGTGCCCAAGGATTCTACATTTTTGGACAAGAGTTCAGGGAATAGTGCAGAAATTCAGTAGAGAGAAATTACCAGACGAATGGCCCTTTTATCTATTGCAAGACTCGGAGCCGACGAGAAAGGGGTGATAGGAAATCCATGGTTTGTCATCTTTTAAATGCTGCCCGTGCCTGTATCCCAGGGATGTGGAAGCAGACACAAGCGCCAACGGTAAAGATGTGGCTTAATAGAGTAGAAGATATGAATAGAATGGAGGACTTGGTGTGGACCTCCAGACAGAAACGTAAAGTATATCTTGAAACCGTGGGCCGAGTGGAATGAGTTCAGATACTCAGAACAAGGGAAGGTCTTGATAGATGTAGATTAAAAGGGGGGGCTTGGTGCTGTGGAGGGGGGAGGGAGGATGAGAGAGGTGGTGTTTCCCTTTTTTTTTTTGTTTGTTTGGGGAGGGGGGGGGGGTATGCAAGGGCAGAGGGAGACATAGCAGGGGCCACCCCTCCCGGTAGGGGACACAGCGATCCCCTGGAGGTAGGGGGGTCTTGCCGGCTAGAGGGGGTGAGGGGAAGGCACCTACAGACCCATAGGTCCTCAGAGGGCTGGACAAAGTTCTGTAGGACAGGAGGAAAGGGACAGGATACGTTTTTGAAAGAGATATACCCTCTCGTTTTGTTTTGTGATTATGAAAGATATGTCCACGATCTATGGGAGTGTCTTCTTTTTTTTGGTTGTTTGCTTTCCTTTTTTTTTTGTTAAACGATGCAATGTGAGTAATGGAATGACTTTCCCCCTGTATGTTTCCCGAAATGCTCGAAAAATAAAGGAAAATTCAAAGAATTTCTTTCAAAATAGTCACTCTATTTTTGTTTATAGCGCAAAAAAAAAAAAAAAAAACGCAGAGATGATCAAATACCACCAAAAGAAAGCTCTACTTGTGGGGGAAAAAAAGGACGCCAATTTTGTTTGGGAGCCACGTCGCACGACCGCGCAATTGTCAGTTAAAGCGACGCAGTGCCGAATCACAAAAAGTGCTCTGGTCACTGGGCAGCAATATGGTCCGGGGGTTAAGTGGTTAAGCTTGTCGAGAAACTTGACAAGCTGTCTTTGCGTACACACAGTCAAGACCAAATCTCCTCGTTCTGAAACGCGGTGACTTCAACACATACAACAGCAGGGGAAGTTCGGCTCCACTGGCACAACCCTTGGGGCTGCTTTTGGTAATCTCATGTTACTGCGTGTTAGGTAAAAGTTTGGTAAGAGACATTTTCACTTTTCAGTCTGTTACAGCATGACAAATGTGCTATTTCCATTACAAACGCTACTTTTACCGAAGGTGCGCAGGTATCTAAGCATACACACCAACGTGTTTCTCGTCGAAAACCAGCCCGACGAGGAACGAGGTGAGGAAATTGAGACTCCCGTCGAGGAAAAAGAGAACTTGCTCTCTTTTTTCCTCGTCGAGTTCCTTGACAGTTTTCTCGGTGAAAAGCATACACACGGCCGTTTTCCTCGGCAAAAAAGCTCTGCCACCAAGTTTCTTGATGGATTCTGTCGAGTTTCTTGGTCATGTGTACGAGCCTCAGAGGTTGACTTATCAAAAATTGGAGAGTGCAAAATCTGGTGCAGATATGCATGGTATCCAATAAGCTTCTAACTTCAACTTGTTCAAATAAGCTTTGACAAAAAAACCTGGAAGCTGATTGGATTCTATGCAGAGCTGCATCAGATTTTGTACATTCCAGTTTTAGTAAATCAACCAATCACTGTGAGAATTTCAATCGTTCACCAGTCCTGGTCCTTTGATTTTTTTTTCGCCACTGTGGTTAAAAATGATAGTTGATTTGACCCAATAAACTATTAGGAAACTGAAATTACTTTCTAAAAATAGAAAATATTTTCAACAGATTTCTACTGTATGTCCGGCTTAACCTCCCTGGTGGCATGACTATTTCAGATTTTAGGTGCTGAAAGCGGTACCATTATTTTGCATGGAAATTTGGCGTTTTATATTGTAGGCTCACTTAAATTTGTCCAAACCAGAGTCTAGTAGACATCCCGGGTACGATAAAGTTTGAAAAACAAAATCATAAATTATAATATAATAAATAACTATAAATAATTATTACAAATAATAATATAATTATAATAAAAATTATTCAATAATGTAATCAAATCAAAAATACTGAAATTTGCTCAGTTGCAGAATTGTCGCTGTCATTACTTTTATTTTTTGATGACGAATTTTCCCACAAATCGCTTTCAGTCCTGCTCCTGAAAAAACAACCGTTTTTTAAACTTTTTTCCATTGATACATGTTCCCTGGGGCAAGACCCGGGTTCTCAAAGACGTTTTCCAACAATAACTTGAATATTGGTCTTTGAAATGAGCGTCTTTGAATTCGAACGTTCGAGTCCCATAGACTTCAATGGGGTTCTAAATGTTCGCGCGAACGGTCGGTCTGTTCGACGGTTCTGGTGCGAACCGAACGCGGGTATGTTCGGCTCATCCCTAGTTGGCAAAACTGATGGCGCTGTGACACTAGAGAAGAGCATATAAGCCAGAAATTTTAACATATACCCTGTCTTTTAGACACATTCACACTAGAGCAGTGCGTTAATGTGCGATAAATTGTGTGATTCTACATGCATTCTTGAATATCACAAAAAAAAAAGTGTCGTGCTTACAGTGCTGTTTTCAAAGCTCAAAAAACTCTGCTGCTTTTGTCATGTAAAAGACTGCCCATTGAATTGAATAGGTGGCTCTGTGCATAAAATGCCTGACATTGCATATTCTAGTGTGAATGGGGCCCAAAGTGCACTGTGTGGCTTTGAACCTATAGGATAGCTGTTACAATATATACAATCCCTAATCCTGCACAAGGAGTGCATCACTAAACATTCAGAAATTTAGAGGCAGGGAAATTGTTTTTATGACAGTTTGCAAATGGGAACGGGACTTACAAGACAGTGACATTTAACATAGCTTACGACTGTGCCTGATTTGGAGCAATGTCCCTCTTACTGTCCCTCATTCCTCCTCATTTGTCCCTCATTTTGGTCTGATCTATATCCACTTCCATACCAGGCACTTACGCACCTTCCCGCCCAAGCCAATTTTCAGCTTTCAGCACTGTCGCACTTTGAATGACAATTGCGCGGTCATGCTACACTGTACCCAAACAAAATTGGCGTCCTTTTTTCCCCACAAATAGAGCTTTCTTTTGGTGGTATTTGATCACCTCTGCGGTTTTTATTTTTTGCGCAACAACTAATAAAATACTGAAAATTTAGAAAAAAAAATACATTTTTATTTTTTTCTGTTAACTTTTTTGTAAATAAGTATGTTTTCTCTTTTAATTACGGGCATTTATATGGCGGCACTGATGGGCACTGATGAGGTAGTACTGATGGGCACCGATGAGGTGGCACTGATGGGCACTGATAGGCGGCGCTGGTATGCGGCACTGATGGGCACTCATAGGTGGCACTGATGCGCACTCATAGGTGGCACTGATGCGCACTCATAGGTGGCACTGATGGGCACTCATGGGCAGCACTGATGGGCACTCATGGGCAGCACTGATGGGCACTCATGGGTGGCACTTATGGGTGGCACTGATGGGTACTTATGGGTGGCACAGATGGGCACTGATAGGTGGGCACTGGGTATGGATTGGCACTGAGGGGTGGCACTGAGACACTGGGGTGGCACTGATGGACACTGAGGGTTGGCACTGATGAATCTATGTTGCCAGTCAGTGCCCATGTGTGGGCACTGACTGGCACCCTTCTTTTTTTTACTGGCATGTTTTTGTTTTAAAAAAAATCCTAACTTTTTTTTTTTGCCCTGCCAGTGTGGGCACTCCCTGGTGGTCTAGTGTGGGCATCCGATGGGGGCTGCGCTGATAAACAGCCGCGAGTGAGGAAGAGCCATCGCGCGCGTCATGAAGTCGTGCAGGACGTTTGAGAACGTCTAGTCACGATTTCATAACCACTTCCCGGCCGTAAATCTGCTATTGGCCGGGCGGGAAGTGGATATAGTTGTATATAAAATGCACTTTTTATCTTTCAAAAAGAGTTTCCCAGTACTAAACCTTTCATCCGATTTCTAAATTGCTGCATTTGTAAATTTTAAAAGCCAATCTAAAGGAATAGAAGTGGTAAAAAAAAATAAAAAAAAAACATTTGTGGATTTAATTATCCTTTTTTTGGGGTTGTGTCCCCTTTAAGGGTGCGTGTCATGGGGCGTGTCCTATGCATACATACGTTTGCTGGTAGGTGTCCTTCATTCCCGTCTCAAAATGTTGGGAGATATGCTTTAAAGGGATTGTAAAGGTTTGTTTTATTTTTCTAAATAGGTTCCCTTAATCTAGTGCATTGTTGGTTTACTTACCTTTTCCTTGTATTTCCCTTCTAAATGTTTTTTTCTTTGTCTGAATTTCTCACTTCCTGTTCCTCCTCAGTAAGTTTGCCCCCATCATCCGAGCCGTTCTGGCTGGGGGTTAGTCAGCCAGAACAGCTTACTGAGGAGGAACAGGAAGTGAGAAATTCAGACAACGAAAAAAAAAAACATTTAGAAGGGAAATCGAAGGAAAAGGTAAGTGAACCAACAATGCATTAGCTTAAAGGAATCAATTTAGAAAATAAAAAACAAACCTTTACAACCCCTTTAATGTGGTCAAATGTGCATATTAATTGCATTATGAGTTTAGGTAAAACGCGTTTCCCTGCTACATGTAAATTCTCTTACAGTTTGCTCAAATATGAAGACAGAAAACATATCAGCTTCCGATGCAATTTGCCAAACTGAGTGCTGCGTGAGTGTAATGTACAGTACATCTAAGTGTGGAGAGAGCTATACTATATACTACATGCATTTTTTTTTATATTGCAAATCAGTATATGTTACTATAGCAACATTGAATTTTCAACAATAAATAGAGAACGGTTACCCTTTTCAGTATATTCCCCAGAACAATATATATCCTGTAATTGTCTTTTAACAAAATTTGGGATTACAGAATGCTCAGTGTTCTGGCAAGGCCAGATCTATATGTGAAGCACATACGGTACACAATGTCAATATGAGCTATTTTCTGATTTTTCTATGGGGTTCAGACTTTCTGGTATTATAGCTGCGCCTTAATATACTGAATGTTGCTTTATATTAGACATAGAACATTTTTCATTGCTCTAAAGCTGAACTCCAGTCTTCCCATCAGTCTTGAACAGTTGTACAGTCTTATCTCCTGTACTGAAATGACTTATTCTGATTTCACTGTAAACTATGAGCTTCTCACTGTGTGCATTAGAAGCTAAAGCAGGTCAGAGCCAATGTTGCCAACCTTCCAGATTGAAATTTACTGGCACGACACCCGAAATTTACTGGCGCAGCCACGTTTTTACTGGCATTTCACAAAAGTTACTAAATTACCTTTTTAGGTTCAATTTTCAGTATTAAGGCTACAAACAAGTACGCTAGGCACATAGCTATGTGATTTAACCACTTAAGGACCACCTCCTGCAGATATACGTCAGCAGAATGGCACGGCTAAGCACAAGCACGTACCTGTACGTCCTCTTTAAGTGCCCAGCCGTGAGTCGTGAGCGCCCGCGACCCGGTCCGAACCCACGGACCCGATCGCCGCTATCTGCCCCCGGAGCTGAAGAACGGGGAGAGCTGTGTGTAAACACAGCTTCCCCGTTCTTCACTGTGGCGCCGTCATTGATCGTGTGTTCCCTGATATAGGGAAACACAATCAATGACGTCACATGTCCAGCCCCGCCCCCCTACAGTTAGAAACACAGATGAGGTCACACTTAACCCCTTCAGCGCCCCCTAGTGGTTAACTCCGAAACTGCAATTGTCATTTTCACAGTAAACAATGCATTTTTAATGCATTTTTTGCTGTGAAAATGACAATGTCCCAACGCCATAATGTCACAGTCATGAAAAAAATCGCTGATTGCCGCCATTAGTAGTAAAAAAAAAAATTATTAATAAAAATGCAATAAAACTATCCCCTATTTTGTAAACGCTATACATTTTGCGCAAACCAATCGATAAACGCTTATTGCGTTTTTTTTTTTACCAAAAATAGGTAGAAGAATACGTATCGGCCTAAACTGAGGAAAAAATAATAATTTTATATATTTTTGGGGGATATTTATTATAGCAAAAAGTAAAAATGTTTATAGAGCAAAAAATAAAAACCGCAGAGGTGATCGAATACCGCCAAAACAAAGCTCTATTTGTGGAAAAAACGCCAATTTTGTTTGGGAGCCATGTCGCACGACCACGCAATTGTCAGTGCGACGCAGTGCCGAATCGTCAAAAACTGGCCAGGTCCTTTACCTGCCTAAAGTTCCGGGTCTTAAGTGGTTAAGGTAGATATTAAGGTAAAAAAAACATATAGGGCCAGATTCAGTAAGAAGTTACGCGGCGTATCTCGAGATACGCCGCGTAACTTCTTAGATGCGCCCTCGCAAATACACTTCTGGAAGAATGGTTAAACACTCCCATAGACACACTCCTAAACCTTGTGGACAGCCTTCCCAGAAGAGTTGAAGCTGTTTTAGCTGCAAAGGGTGGGCCAACTCAATATTTAACCCTACGGACTAAGACTGGGATGCCATTAAAGTTCATGTGCATGTAAAGGCAGGTGTCCCAGAACTTTGGAAAATATAGTCCATGTACAGCACTCTCAGCAGCCAAGATCTGTTTGCAATGCATAGAGAAACACAGAGATCCAGTGATGACATCAGTAGACTGACGTAGAGCTACCCCTACCAGGGCTTCTGAGTTGTATCCCAGGCAGGGGCGGACTGACAACTCATGGGGCCCCCGGGCAATAGAAGATTATGGGGCCCCTGGGCTTACAGATGGCCACCATGCCAGGAGGCAGTGCAGATGCAGGGCAGCTAAAATCTCTGGATTTTTACATCAAAAGCATGTCGGTTTCGGACATATCAGGGACAGATGTAAAAAAAAACATAGATTTGTACATACTGTCCCTGGTTTTACTGAGTCTGGCATCCCTGATGGGGCCCCCTAGTGGCATGGGGCCCTTGGGCAGTGCCCGAGTGACTCAATGGTCAGTCCGCCCCAGGTTCAACTCCCACTAGTGCATTCACTCCTCTGGTTGAGAAAACAATATAGGAGTTTCCTTTTTAAAAGTTTACTGCAGATTAATTTGAATGGGCTTAGGGAAGCTATGGGATACTGTAAAACACTGGACACAAATGTGAGGACACGCTTCTCTTTGCAGCTACCTTTTAACACAGTCCTTTGAGCAATAGGACATAAAGTGGATAGCACTGGGACACCATTGGCAATGTTCCAGGCCAGGCAAGCCTTAAACTTAGTGCACCAGGGGTTAAGAGCAGCAAGAGTTACTAGGATCCCTCTCTCTTAGGTCTCTTAGGTCTGTACTCACAGTGTTCCCAGACAGACTTCTCAGTGAATCATCAAGACCGGATCCTCAGTGAAACCCCTCTTCCAGCTCTCACAGGTTTAGCAGTAGTATAGCAGTAGTATAGGCACCCCAGCTATGCACAAAGAGACCCTTGATGAAACAGACAGGACTTTCAGCTGGACTGCCAGGAAGGGCAGCAGCCCACCCTGCTGGGAACCTCTCTCCCTGGGGAAGAACCCTGCTCTCTTTAACCACTTGCCGACCCGCCGCCGTCATTATACTGCGGCAGGTCAGCATGATCCCGTGAGCCGTCTTGGCTGTACATCGGCTCCTTTATAAGGGATAGCTGCACTGTGGAGGTTCCGGTGCTCGTGATCAGCGGTTACAATGACCGCCGGCCACTCGTGATCCTGGGCACGAGAGGAAGAACAGGGACGTGTGTGTTTAAACACACATATCCCTGTTCTGTGAGGAAAGGAGATGCAGATTGTGAGCTAGGAACCACGATCTATCATTTCCTGTAGTGTGTCCCCTCCCCCCACAGTTAGAACACACACACTAGGTAAAACAGTTAACCCCTTGATCGCCCCCTAGTGTTAACCCCTTCCCTGCCAGTGAAATTTTTACAGTAATCAGTGCATTTTAATAGCACTGATCGCTGTATAATTGCCAATGGTCCCAAAAATGTCTCAAAAGTGTTTGATGTGTCTGCCATAATGTTGAGGTCCCGATAAAAATCGCTGTCATTACTAGTAAAAAAAAAATAACAATAATAAAAATGCCATAAATCTATCCCCAATTTTGTAGACGTTATAACTTTTGTGCAAACCAATTAATATACGCTTATTTCAAATTTTTTTACCAAAAATATGTAGAAGAATACATATTGGCTTAAACTGAGAAAAAAAATGCTTTTAAAAAAAAAAAAAAAAATGGGATATTTATTATAGCAAAAAGTACAAAATATTGTGTTTTTTTTCAAAATGTACGCTCTTTTTTTGTTTATAGTGCAAAAAAAAAAAAAAAAAAAAAACGCAAAGATGATGATCAAAATCCACCAAACGAAAGCTCTATCTGTATGGAAAAAAAGGACATACATTTTGTTTGGGTACAGTGTCTCACGACCGTGCAATTGCCAGTTAAAGCGACGCAGTGCGGTATCACGAAAAATGGCCTGGTCATTGAGCAGTCAAATCTTCCAGGGCTGAGGTATTTAAACACTCCCCAACCACCATCAGGGCACACTTTTCCAGGGATTGGTTGGAGCTGCATAAATATTCAGGCTGATCATTTAAATCTCCCTCCCATTGTATTCTAGAAGTCTCCAGAAGACAGGGGAAAGCAATCAAACTCGCAACCTGCAGAGCCCAGAGCAGCCTAATGCAATCACATGCTGCTCTGCTGATTACATGAGGTCCACAGAACTAAATTTGCCTAACTAAAATTAGCAGCCTCTCTGAGAGGGTGCAACACCTAAAATAAGGTATGTAATTAAAATGGAATCATTTATGGGGGGGTGTGGGGTTGATGAAACGGTGACCAAACTGTTTGTTGATAGGGTATATAAAGGAGAGGAGTTTGTGGGACTTTAAATGAGGGAGCGCCATGTCAAAGGGAAAAATGACATAAAATTTCATTTACAGTACATGATTTATTGGTTACAATCTTATATACATGTCAAATATTTTGTATCAAATAGATAGGTAGTCACAAGACTTACTCTAAATATGCTGCTACATAGCATGCAATACACAAATAAAAAACAGACATGGCAGATATACATAATAAAATAGATAAATTAGAAAACGTATGAGATATGAACAGGTGATTGTTGGCATCTAGTGGCACTCTACGCGTTTCCTGGCATTACAGCCATTCATCAGGAGTGTTTTAAAAATGGTATACTGAAAATAAAAATAAACAAGAATAAATGCTAATGCTTAATAAATAGAAAAGGACAGGGACTGTGTCCCAACAGGATGGAAAAAGTTGGAAAACTTACTTTACAACCTCGAGACCTTGTCCAGTGTCTGCCAAGGAGAAGAGGGGCAGATGCATGACATCCCCCCGGGGTTGAGACGGGGAAACCCTCCAAGGACGGAGAACAGCGCCCGGAGCAGGAGACGGTGGTCACGGCCTGATCCAAATTACTATGTGTGCCCAATAGGTGCATAATGTGCCTAAAACGAGTGTATGAAGAAATTGAGAAAGAGTTAAATAGAGAAGCAGTAAAGCAATGTGTTCCCATAAGGGGATTGCATAGAGAAGTGTGCAAGCAACAGAGCCAGAAAAGCAAAAGAAACGTACCAAGAAATGATGGCTGAGCACCCAGCAAAGGGTGACCTGTGTGCAGGATCAGGTGTGTGGTTCCTTGTAGTTGAATCAAGCAAATGAACCACCTGCTACTCCAAGGCTGCTATATACCTCCAATCCCAGGCGGGGCCCCATCAGCATCATGCCTGATTGGCCATACTGCACAAGGGAGGCGGGGAGGGAATTCCCCGCTGCGTATGGTGAAACCATCAGTAGTGGCTTCCCCGCCCATCTCGTGTGTGGTCAAAAATGGAAAAGACATCAAATTGATGTCACTGACACTGTATATACAGCGTCAATGCATGACGCCGATGCGCAGGAGTCCAACCCCCCACCCCCCCCCCCCATCTAGCAAGTGGGGGGGGGAGAGCCGGGCTGCCGCGCATCGCAACCCCGTATGGTTGCCACCGCATCCCTTTAAACCCGAACACATATGAATTACGCAGGTTCTGAGGCTACTTTAATGCAGATAAGTTACCAAGTGAGTGTAATTATCACCTTAATCAGCCACAGAACATGTGTAATTAATGTGTGTTTGGTTTTAAAGGGATGAGGTGGCAACCCTACAACCCCGGAGCCTGAGAAACCAAACAAGGCCCCCCCCAAAAAAAAAAAACCCAGACAGCACTGGACAAGGGGGGCCGGGAATTGATCAGTAATAGTGACAGGTAATAAGGGGGATCAAAGGTAAATACATGGGGAAATGAAAAGTATGGGGATTAATTGGAAATAAAAAGGAATCTAATGAACAGTATCACTGGACAATAATATAAGGGCAGTGAACGAAAGTTGGGAGTTGGTCTGGTAACTATAATGGTTCGAATGTAATACACAGAGAATTGGTGATATAGGGATATATTAGGAAATCAGAAAGGGATATAAAAACAGTATTATTAAATATTAGTATAAAGGCAATAAACAAAAATAAAAATTGGGAATTAATCTGGTAGCAATAGCGGATCGAATGTAATGCATAGAAATATGCTGATATAGGGATACAATGAAAAATAAATAAAAAATAAAATGAAAGGATATCAAAATGAAAGGAGAGTCTACTAACAGTCTTACTGAATGCTAGTCTAGGGGCAATAAGCTGAAGTTAATACAAGTATGTTAGGTGTGACAGGTCACTTGGCGGGTGTCTTCCACCCAAATATTTGTTTATATAGTAAATGGATGTGACCTGACACACACACTAATAGAACACATGGCGGCCTCCATCCCTAATTTGGTATATAAAGGAGAGGAGTTTGTGGGACTTTAAATGAGGGAGCGCCATGTCAAAGGGAAAAATGACATAACATTTGATTTACAGTACATGATTTATTGGTTACAATTCGAGATTTTCCTAGCTTGTGACGGAAAATATTGATTATATGAAGACAGGAGGCGAGTATCTTATGCATTAATCCTTTCTTTATTAATGCTCACAGCAGATAGTGTAAACCAAAGTAAAACCATTTAACGTAAGTAGTAAAGAAAAAACAGTAGGAACTACGTATCCCAGCAGCCCTGGGTCTTAGCCCCTCCTACTAAAGTCTCTATAAATGTCTCGTTCTGTCCTGAATCCTCCTCTTTCTTTGTGTGAACCCTGAGGTGATTAGATCCAGATCTATACTTGTAACCTTCCGTCAACCGTCCGCTCCTCCTACGGGCAGTCGGTCCACGACTCTTTAACTGAAGACTCCCGAGGTAACGTCCACAGGTCCCAACAGGTTAGCCAACTGGGCTACTCGGACCAGCAGGTCATCCGAAAACGGGGAACATCACCCGAACATCATTCTAGATGGGAACAAGGTCAGTAGCCTGAAATGAAACACATGACCGTGAAAGGGTGGGGAGGGAGGGAAGATACTCGCCTCCTGTCTTCATATAATCAATATTTTCCGTCACAAGCTAGGAAGGAATCTCGAATTATACATCAGACAGGAGGCTCATATCTTATGCAAGTTCAAAGCTCAATACAGTATTCATACATCATTGCGAATAAAAACATTATCTCTGAATCATACATTATAAGACAGACATAGCGACATGTTCCTCCGGTCTGAAATAAAAGAGGCGGAAAACTGTCTCGGAAGACCAGTCGGCCGCCAGAAGGAGGTCTGAAAGAGATCCTCCGGTGGTCCCCACCTTGGTAGCCATGGCTCCTCTGGTAGAGTGAGCCCCGAACAGGGCGACGTCTATGCCCGCCATAGCCATGGTTGACTTAACCCAGCGTGCCAGTGTGGCCGGGGAGACCGGTTGATGAGGTCTCACGTAGGATATTAAGAGTTGCGAAGAACCCGAGGTTCGTAGGTTGTTCGTGCTAGCCTCGTAAGCTTGAAGGCACCTGACCACACAGAGTCGAGTGTGGTGTGCCGGGAAAAAGGGGTAGAACACCCGAATGTAAGCCAGTTTTGGTTCTGCGGACAACCGTGAACCTTACCCCGTGGGGTGAAAACTGACGTCTAGAGATGTCCAAGGCCCTAACTGTCTGACACACGCTTGACGGAGATCAGGCATAGCAGGACCGTAAGTTTGAATGACAGTAGTTTGAGGGACAGCGAATCGTTATCTTCCCATTCTGAGAACATGTCAAGGACCTTGGAAACATCCCAGGTGGACTGATATTTGGGGCGAGGAGGCCGTTTGAACCTGATGCCTCGAAGCAGTCTGCAGATTAGAGGGTGTTTACCGATTGGCAGGGAATCCACCGGATCGTGGTAGGCTGATATGGCAGACCTGTAGACATTGATGGAGCTGTAAGACCTGCCGGAGTTAAAGGAATCCGCCAGGTAATTTGCTACGACGGTGACAGGGGCGTGTATGGGATCAGCCTGCCGTTGGTCACACCAACGTACCCAGAGTTGCCAGGCTGATCGATATGCCGATCGAGTCCCGGGGGCCCAGGCCACGGAGAGGAGATCTCTAGCTGAGCTTGAAAGGCCGACGTGCGTGTCCGGCAACCCGAGATCAACCATGCCAATAGCGTCAGTGTGCCCTCTTCTACCAGAGGGTGAACGCCTTTGGTCGGGTGTGACAGGATGTGAGGGCATTGGGGAAGGAGTCTGGGGTGGTCTATGGCCAGGTCCAGGAGGAGAGGGAACCATGGTTGTGTCGGCCACCATGGCGTGACTAGAACTATCGTCGCCTTCTGGCACATAGTCTGCAGTAGGGTCGGGCTGGGGATCATTGAAAATGGGGGAAACGCGTAGTGTATTCCCCCTGTCCAAGAGTGACGGAAAGCGTCTACTGCCGAGGACCCTGGATCCGGTCTCCAACTGAAGAAACGGGGTAGCTGGTAATTGAGACGAGAGGCGAAAAGGTCTATATCCAAGGGGCCCCAGAGTAGATTGAGCTGGGCGAAGATCGAACGGTCCAGGCACCAATCGCTGGCGTCGATAAGATATCGGGAATTCCAGTCCGCGACCGTGTTTGGAAGTACCCGGAATGTATTCCGCCATGAGGATGATGTCTCGATACAGGCAGAAGTGCCAAATCTCTGCGGTAATGTCTGCCAGCACTTTGAATTTGGTGCCCCCTAAGCGGTTTGATGTATTGTACCGCTGCAATATTGTCCATGCGGTAATAAGACACAACAGTTGGACCGTTCCGCTAGGAAACTCTGAATAGCGAATAACGCCGCCTGGAGTTCCAAAGCGTTGATATGCAAAAGGGATTCCTCCTTGGACCAGGTCCCTCCTGTTGAGGTTTCCCCCAGGCGGGGCACCCCAGCCCCGGCGGCTCGCGTCCGATTCTAAGACAACGTCCGGGGCGTGAGTTGAAGATCGTCTTGCCATTCCACTCGATGGCGTATCGGAGCCACCATCGTAGTTCGACTTGGGCTTCCGAGGAGAGGGGGAATCTCGTCCGCATATCGGAGTCCTTGGCGGAGGTGTAGGATTTTTAGCCTCTGGAGGGCCCTGTAATGCAGGGGGGCCGGAAAGATGGCTTGGATGGATGCCGCAAGCAGGCCTACTATGCGGGCCAGGACGCGTAGGGACAAGAACCCTTTGCGGAGTACCGCCCTGATCTCCTTGCGAATCAGTGCTAATTTCTCGCTGGGTAGGCGAAGGACAGCTAGATTGGTGTCCACGGAGAAACCCAGGAACTCCATCTCCTGGGCCGGGACTAGCACAGACTTTTCCTGATTGATCAGGAAGCCCAGACCTAGAAGAAGATTGATCGTCCAATTCATGTGGTGGTATGCTTGGGTCTTGGAGTAAGCTATAATGAGGATGTCGTCTAGATATATGATCAGACGAACTCCTCTGGACCTCAGTGATACCACAACAGGTTTCAAGATCTTTGTGAAACACCACGGGGCGGATGACAGCCCGAATGGGAGGCATGTAAATTGCCATGTGCGTCCCCACCACCTGAAGCAGGGAGAAGGTGTTGTGATGCCTGGTGTACGGGGACGGTGAGGTAGGCGTCCTTTAGGTCCACTTTTGCCAACCAGTCTCCCGGGACGAGGAGATCTCGGAGGCAATGGATGCCCTCCATCTTGAAGTGTCGATAGGTGACATGTTGGTTCAGGTCCCGAAGGTTTATAACCAGGCGGTAACCTCCCCCTTTCTTCTTGACTAAGAAGAGGTTGCTGAGGAAACCTGGGGAGGAGGGGTCGACCTCGATAACGGCTCTTTTGGATATCAGTTCCCGGAGCTCGTTGTCTACAAGGGCCACATTCTGTTCTGCAAACCGGATGGGGGGTGGAATCACTCCCAGAGTCGGTGTGGATATTAAATCTATCTGGAAGCCTGTCACTGTATTTAATATCCATGTGTCTGCCGTAATCGCAGACCAAGCGTGGGTAAAAAACATTAGACGGCCCCCCACAGGTGTGAGTGGCAATGGAATGCGTGTGGTACGTACCGGAATATGGGCGGGAACGAGGATATCCTCTCTGGCCGCGTCCTCTCCAGGGTCTGCCACGTGGTGGGAAGAAGGGTGCGGGTTGCGCAGTGGTGGAGTACTGAGCGGGAGCCTGAGTGAAGTGAGATTGGGCGGTTGACCTCTGAAAGGTTCTGCCGGAGTTATAGCGGCCGGCAGAACGGCCCCTACTTCTGCCGGCCCGGGAAAAAACTCTATTGTTGCCTGATCTCTTGAGTGATGTTTGTGCCTTGTCAAGGCTGTTAAACATGCCCACAAATTTATTTATGTCTTTGACCAGGGAGTCGCCAAAGAGCATGCCCTCTGCTGAGGGACCTGGTTCTGATTCTGCCAGGTGGGCCAATTGCGGATCGAGCCGCATAAGGATTGAGCGTCTCGCGCGCTCGACGGAGCAGGCGGTATTGGCACTGCCCGTCAGACATATGGCCCTTTGGCCCATCCCCGTAGTTGGGTTAGGTCAACTGCCTGACCAGTGGTTGCGGCTTGTTCCGCTAGATTAAGGATCTTGGTCAGGGGTCCGAACAGATCCAGGATACGGTCTTGGATGTTTTTGAAAGATCGGTCTATCCCCTTCTTGGGAAATTTTCCTGTTTTCAACAGATATTTTGTTAAAATGGGGTCGACCTCAGGTGTCATGACCGCTTTCATGGGTATGTGGGGGCAGAGGACATTCCGCTCTCAGCTTGTTGCGGTTTGGACCTCTCTAGGGGTCTGCGTGCCCAAAGTTCGATGTATTGGGACACGTGGGGAAGGGGTGACCAGTCCCCAGAGCGGGGGTGAGAAATGGCATCCGGGTTGAACAACGGTTCACCCATGGCATCAACAATATCTTTGCCCTGGTTGTCAGGGTTGGCCTCCTGTAGGAGTGCCGGTGCCCCCGCATCCTCCTCTTTGTAATAATAATAATCATCAGACCCTGAGACTTCGGATTCATCCGACTCAGCGGATGAATCGTCGTCTGACTCGAGGACATACGAGTCTGGTTTGGCCCGTTTGGCGGGTCCGTGCCTCTTATGTGACTCCCTGAGGCCCAGGGGTTGAAGGGGGGTCTGAGGAATGCGTTGGGGTGGCAGTCCGTGTGGGGATCTGCTCCGAGCATATTTTTTACTTCCCCTGCCGGGGAGTCATAACCCGTCACCGTGTGCTTTCCTCTTTTGGGAGGATTTACCCTTTTTTTACGGTGGGTTGTGTGTCATGTGAACATGGGTACAGGTTAAGCTGGGGGCTTGTGTTGCTCCGGGAGGAGGAGGCAGCTGCAGTTAAAGCTGCCTGTATGGATCTATGGATGATGATCCTGGAGCTGGGCAGTATTCAGGATTTGTGCTGAATCCAGCACCATTTCCTGAGCTGTGGAGAGGGGAGAGCCTTCTTCAGTCATGCTGCTGAGAGTAGTCAGCGCTGTGCAGAAGGAAGGTAAGGTTATAATTACAGGTGTGGCTAGTACTGAAGACAGGGAATAAAATTCCCAGAAACTAACTAAGGATGGCTACTCTACCTAGTTTGGTTCTCACTGTCTGTGTGTGTCCAGGCTCTGTCTCCAACCACCGCGCTGACTGGCATGCGATGGGAGGAGGGCTTGAGGGAATTGTGTATTCCAGGGCGAAGTCTCACGAGATTTCAGCCCTGGAGTGCTGATTGGATGGCGCCGCGATGGGTACCCCGCCCCCCCTCGGTCTGCGCGCGTCGCGATTGGACGAGGGGAGCGGTGTTGAGGATAGGGTACAGGAGGTGAAGGGTCCACCTCCCTGTACGCGCGAACGCTGTCCTGAGGGGAAGGAGGAAGCCAAGATGGCTCCTCAGATCGCAAGACAGGGAGGGGGAAAAAAGGAACAGGGCGCAGAGCGGACCTGCCGACGAGCGCAATCACAAGGTGGGGGCTAGGAGAAACGGCACAGAGGCAGTAGAGTGGTAGGAAAAAACGCAGAGGTGACGAGAAGTCAGCGCCAGAAAAACTCGGTGGCAACCCCAGAAAGTGCAAGGGACCCCGGAATGTTAACTGACAGCTCCCAATATAGGAAGCAGGCATACACCTACAATATATATAAATAGAATTCTGACAATAGTTATCAGTCCACACAAATCAATGTACAATCAGCAAGAGACATTGTTAGTACTTATCTTATAGCTCCGCCGTGAGCAGAAAGAAAGAGGCGGATTCAGGACAGAACGAGACATTTATAGAGACTTTAGTAGGAGGGGCTAAGACCCAGGGCTGCTGGGATACGTAGTTCCTACTGTTTTTTCTTTACTACTTACGTTAAATGGTTTTACTTTGGTTTACACTATCTGCTGTGAGCATTAATAAAGAAAGGATTAATGCATAAGATATGAGCCTCCTGTCTGATGTATAATCTTATATACATGTCAAATATTTTGTATCAAATAGATAGGTAGTCACAAGACTTACTCTAAATATGCTGCTACATAGCATGCAATACACAAATAAAAAACAGACATGGCAGATATACATAATAAAATAGATCAATTAGAAAACGTATGAGATATGAACAAATTACTATGTGTGCCCAATAGGTGCATAATGTGCCTAAAACGAGTGTATGAAGAAATTGAGAAAGAGTTAAATAGAGAAGCAGTATAGCAATGTGTTCCCATAAGGGGATTGCATAGAGAAGTGTGCAAGCAACAGAGCCAGAAAAGGAAAAGAAACATACCAAGAAATGATGGCTCCCCGCCGCCCTTGTGCAGTATGCCAATCAGGCATGATGCTGATGGGGCCCCGCCTGGGATTGGAGGTATATAGCAGCCTTGGAGTAGCAGGTGGTTAATTTGCTTGATTCAACTACAAGGAACCACACACCTGATCCTGCACACAGGTCACCCTTTGCTGGGTGCTCAGCCATCATTTCTTGGTATGTTTCTTTTCCTTTTCTGGCTCTGTTGCTTGCACACTTCTCTATGCAATCCCCTTATGGGAACACATTGCTATACTGCTTCTCTATTTAACTGTTTCTCAATTTCTTCATACACTCGTTTTAGGCACATTATGCACCTATTGGGCACACATAGTAATTTGGATCAGGCCGTGACCACCGTCTCCTGCTCCGGGCGCTGTTCTCCGTCCTTGGAGGGTTTCCCCGTCTCAACCCCGGGGGGATGTCATGCATCTGCCCCTCTTCTCCTTGGCAGACACTGGACAAGGTCTCGAGGTTGTAGAGTAAGTCTCCCAACTTTTTCCATCCTGTTGGGACACAGTCACTGTCCTTTTATATTTATTAGGCATTATCATTTATTCTTGTTTATTTTTATTTTCAGTATACCATTTTTAAAACACTCCTGATGAATGGCTGTAATGCCAGGAAACGCGTAGAGTGCCACTAGATGCCAACAATCACCTGTTCATATCTCATACGTTTTCTAATTGATCTATTTTATTATGTACCGTATTTTTCGCTCTATAAGACGCACCTGACCATAGGTTTTAGAGGAGGAAAACAAGAAAAATAAATATTCTGAACCAAATGGTGTACTATTTTTTTTTTTATTATACTACTACTATAGGTGGGTGGTGGACACACAGCAATACCATCCCACCTATTAAATCAGCTCAGCTACACTATATCTGGTGGTGGTGGTGGACACAGCAACCCCCCCCCCCTTCTCAGATGAATGAATGAATGAATGAAAAACTTATATAGCGCGGCACATGCGAACCAAATCGCCTCTGGGCGCTTGTTGTATCAGTCTCTCTTGACATCAAAAGAGCAGAGTTTTAATCTGTCTTCTGAAGGTCAGGTGGTTTTCCTCCAACCGAATGCAGGTTGGCAAAGCGTTCCAAAGTCTGGGACCTTGGACCGCAAACCTTCTTTCTCCTTTGGACTTGAGTCTGGCTTTGGGTACTTTGACCAAATTTTGGTCACTGGATCGCAGAATGCGATTGGGATTGAGGGGTTCTATTTTATCGCAAAGATATTGCGGGGCTTTCCCATGGATGCATTTATGAGTCAGACAGAGAGCTTTAAAAGCAATTCTGTCTTTTACTGGCAACCAGTGAAGGGATCTCAGCGATGGTGAGATTGATTCCCAGGGTTTTTTCCCAGTCACCAGTCTGGCGGCCGTATTTTGTACGACTTGCAGACGTGCGATTTGGTACTTTGGGAGTCCGAGGTAGAGGGCATTTGCATAGTCCAGTCTGGAGTTCACAATTGTTCCCACCACGACTGGCACATCTTCTTTGGGAATGAAATGGAATAAGTCTGCGGAGTAGGCGCAGCAGATGGTGAGATCCGCTGACTACTGACCCTATTTGTGCGTCCATTGTCATGTGGGTGTCAAAAATGATCCCGAGACTTTTGACTTTGGCGCTAGGGGAGATGATCTGGCCCAGAATGGGTGAAGGTGTCCAGGTTGTTGCCAGTTGACTCTTGCGACTGGCCTGAAACAGAAGAAGTTCTGTTTTAGAATTGTTGAGTTTGAGATAACTCCTAGTCATCCAGTTTTCAATCGAAGAGAGGCAATTCTCTAAGCTGAGATGATGATCCTTTCTATTGCAGATGCGAAAATACAGTTGCGTATCGTCTGCATATGAGTGATAAAGTAGTTGTTGACTACTGATGACTTCGAAGAGAGGTCGAAGATAGATGTTGAAGAGCACCGGTGACAGAGGTGAGCCTTGGGGGACTCCACATGACACCGTGCGTTTTCCAGAAGTGAACGGTCCCAATTTCACCGTTTGAGATCGGTTTCCCAAAAAGGAGGAAAACCATGGTAAATCACCCTCTGTGACTCCGGCTACCTCATTCAGCCGAGTCAGTAGCAGTTTGTGATCTACGGTGTCAAAGGCTGCGCTTAGGTCCAGCAGAACCAGGAGACAAGATCCATCGTCTGCGGCCTCCAGAACGTCGTCCCATATTTTGAGCAGTGCTGTTTCTGTCCCGTGTCCGGGACGGAATCCCGATTGCAGTGGATCGAGTAGGTTGTGGGTATCTAGATGCTGTTGCAGCTGTTGTACCACCACTTTCTCCATTACCTTGGAGAAAACGTTTAGCATTGTTATGGGACGGCTGTGATTTGGATCCTTGGGATCCAGGGTAGGTTTCTTCAAGATGGGCTGGATTGTGCCCTCTTTCAGCAGGGAGGGCACTATGCCTTCCTTAAATGACTGATTTATAAGCTGCATAATGGGAGGTGCCAGGATATCGGCACATTCCTTTAGCAGCTTAGTGGGGATGATATCATTAGGCGAAGTGCTGTTACGCAAAGCGCTGATGATATTTTCTGTGGCATCGATGGAGATAGGTTCCAGCGTGAACTTTGTTGGTTGTAGCCTGTTCCTTTTCCTCCGGGTGCTGTGTGGTAGCTCAGGGGTATTGTTTTGCGGAATGCTTTCCCGGATTCCCTCAATTTTATTGATGAAGAAATCCGACAATTCATCGCAAAATTCTTGGGTGTCTGCGTTGGGGGCTTCAAGACAGTCTGGATTCATGGACTGCGAGACCAGCTTGAAGAGATCCCGGGGGCGGTTTAAGGCGCTGTTGATAGCCATGGAAAAATAGTTTTTCTTGGCTTTGAAGATTTCTATGTGAAATCTTGTTGTTGCTTTGTAGAAGGCGAGGTTCGCCTCGGAAGCGTTTCTTTTCCAGGCGGCTTCTGCCCTTCTACGCTCTTGCTTCAGTAGCGATAGCTGGTTGTTGAACCAGCCTGCCTTGTTTTTCCGGGTAAGGACTTTGCGTTCTGGTGCTACTAAGTCGGCTGACTGTAGTAGGGCTGCGTTTATGGCGTCCAGTATGTCTGCGGCCGTTTGACCTGGCTGAATTGTTTTAATTTTATTTTCCAAGGTAGATTTGAAGAGTTCCGAATGGAGCTTCTTCTTCTGAGATCTAGACCAGTGTGTTGTCACTGGCTTGGGTGTTTTTATCAATAGGGCAGTATTGGAAATTATGAATTTAATTGCATGGTGATCTGTCCATGGCAATGGTTCATTTTCCAAAATACTTACTTTCAGATTTTGTCTGAAGATAAGATCGAGTGTGTGACCTGAAGCATGTGTGGGCCCACATACTAGTTGCTGAAGGCCTAATCCTTCCAGATGGTCGATACAGGCGTCGGCCACGGGGTCTTGTGAGGAGTTGGCCCAGAGATTGAAGTCCCCGAGCAGCAAAAGGTGTTTGCTGGTTATGGCGTAAGTGGAGATGAACTCTGACCATGGGGGTAAAAACTGCGATTTAGGCCCGGTGGCCTATAGCAGAGCAGAATACGGACGGTCTCCTGGGGGTTTGTTTGCAGTTGCAGAGTAAGGGTTTCCATAAATGGAAGCGAGTGCTGAAGGCTGGTTTAGATATCACAAGATGCGTCTTATGGATCACCGCCAGTCCTCCTCCTCTTTGCCCTATTCTGTTTTCAGTGATGATCCGGTAGTGTTCTGGCACCAGTTCTCCAAGAATGGTGTTACAGTCGGCTGTGAGCCAGCTTTCTGTAATAAAGAGACAGTCTAAGTTGTTCTGTAGAATGAAATCATGGATTTCTAATCGGTGTCTTACTGCCGATCTTGTATTGATCAAAGCACATGATATGTGCTTTGCTTGGGGTGGGTAGCTAAATTTTTTAACTGATGATCGTCGATCGATCCTCAAAAGTTGCTCAAATCTCAGGGCCTTTTTGGTGACGGCTGGTAGCTTTGTGGCAAATTGCAGATCAGCTCAGGGTAGCAGGGCAGACACAAACACCCCTTAAGCCTCTTCTATCACATTAGCTCAGGTGATGAGCAATGGATACCATACCAGCTCACACCTCCCACCCCCTTATCAAGGGCTCACCTCAGGCAGTGGAGGACACTGCCATTATAATCCCCTCTGGCTGGCTCAGATGTACCCAGGAAACGGCTAGAAATGAGGACTGGGGACATCGTTTACAGCAGCAGCTGTGGGGGAAGGAGCAGGAATTCAGACAGGACTAGACCACGGTGCCGGAAGGCGGGGGGGTTCAGCTGAAAAAAAAAACAGCAAAAGCTCTCACTGCCTTCAGGATGGTGTCACCTCTGGCGGGTGACACCCGACCTGGGTGCAGAGCGCACCCCCATAGCACCGCTACTGACATCATAGCACCACTACTACACCCCATGTTTTGACACCCGGGGAAAAACGTCTCCCCCCGCTCCCTCTTGGTATGTCCCTGCTAGGATGCGCCGCACATTTCTGTCATCTCTCCTTCATAGAGAAGGAGAGAGGGATTTTAAAACGGCGGCGGTTGCGACGGGGGGTTAGTGCCTGGTCAGTATTCACACTATAAGACGCAGGGACATTTCACCCCGTTTTTGGGGGGTGAGAAAGTGCGTCTTATAGTGCGAAAAATACGGTATATCTGCCATGTCTGTTTTTTATTTGTGTATTGCATGCTATGTAGCAGCATATTTAGAGTAAGTCTTGTGACTACCTATCTATTTGATACAAAATATTTGACATGTATATAAGATTGTAACCAATAAATCATGTACTGTAAATCAAATGTTATGTCATTTTTCCCTTTGACATGGCGCTCCCTCATTTAAAGTCCCACAAACTCCTCTCCTTTATATACCAAATTAGGGATGGAGGCCCCCATGTGTTCTATTAGTGTGTGTGTCAGGTCACACCCATTTACTATATGTTTGTTGATAGGGGTTTAAAAGACCGGTGAACACAACTGCAGACTAAGGTCCCGTACACACGACCGAGTTTCTCGGCAGAATCCAGCGAGAAGCTCGCTGGGAGACGTATTCTGCCGAGAAAACCGGTCGTGTGTACACTTTCGCCAAGAAAACCGTCGGGCAGCTCGTCGAGCCAAAATAGAGAGCAGGGCCTCTATTTTCTGGACGGGAGTCGAATTTGGCTCAACGAGGTTCTCGACGGGCTGTTTTCCCGACGAGAACCTCGATCGTATGTATGCTAAGAAAACCCGCGCACGCTAAGATAAAAGTAGGAGACTGGAGAACATCCTTGGTAAAAGTAGCGTTTGGAATGGAGATAGCACATTCGTCACGCTGCCAACATTATTGCATCGTTTAATTGCAGCGCCTTTAAAAAAATATTAGAATGGCACAAAACGGGACCAGTGTTTTTTGAATTTGCTGCTGATATTCCCACATAGTTCTGACATAGTTTGTGAAACAACTAGATGATTATAAATGAAAAAATAAAAAGGTAAAAATGAAGATCAGGATTTGAAATACCGGACAAAAAAAAAAGGAGATCTCATTATTATTTTTTGTCCTGTATTTCAAATCCTGATCTTCATGTAGCACTGGTATTTTTGCCATGTAATGCTAAAGATGGCATACCACTAGAGGGAGCCAAATACCAATGTGAACGAGATATGTTTTAACTCACACATGCAGAGCAGAAAAATGTTTATCTTGTGAAAAGACTCACTTACCCATGAACACTAGGTGGCTGAACTGCATGCTGGGTGGATAAAAAAGGCAGAGTGCAGCCATTTTTCTTGGGTTCTGGACACATGGCCTGCCTGCAAGGATCTGTGAAGGAGTGTTTCAGAAGAGGGCCTACATCGTGCAGAGCAGAACAACATCCATTGACTCTGCCTTACCACAGTGTGCTGGAGAAGCAGTGTGATCGAGTCTGAGGATCCAGGACCCTTGACAGAGCCAAGTGGATGTCCAGTTTGCTTGCGGAGCGGAGCAGCGTGACAGTGCTGATTGGCAGCAGGAATGAGGCAGCCGGGGCAGAGGTTCACAACTTTCCAGGCTTGGTGTGGTGAGAGGGCTGTTGCCCAGAAGTTTTTTTAACACCCTTAACACACTTAGACTCATTTTACAAAGTTGCTGGGACCTGTAGTCCTACAGGGAGGTCTCATTCAAATAGACTGAGTTCAATCAGGCCTAAAAGCCTATGCTTCATTGAGGGCTGACTGACAGTTAAGGTATACCTACACCGAAGGCATCTACAAGTGTGTTTTACAGCAGGAACTGTTATAACTCTTCAGTTGTGTTACTTCATTACTTGTTAAACCATTGGATTACAAACACTGCAGTATAATAGCTAGCTGAAGAAAAGAAGACCGAGACTACACTTCTTCACAGGGAGGGTTTGTGCTTTGAATGCAGTAAGACAAAAGGCTGCCTTATACCTCAGGGAAGCTCTTGAAAAATCATAGTGTGCTGTGTTGATATCTTTGCATTATTATAGTAAGTTTGTATGTTGATACAGTTAATATAAAACTACTGTCTTTATACCAGTTCCAGTAAACTTGCATTCTGGTTGATCACAATTGGTGTGAGACGTGTTCGTTATTCTAACAGGTGGAACAACGGATGCCCAGATAACGGTAAAGGTACACTATATACACATTGTTATGTGGGGTTGTTCCGTTTAGTAAAAGTTTCACATCCACACTGTTACACAGCTGTGTCAAGCGGGTTGAGACAAATTATTTGGGGGTAGTAGAGCAGAGTGCAGGCCCAATCAATTACCAGCAGCTCCTTCGGGGGTAAGTGCTACATTAATTTTTACCTTTTTTTTTTTTTCATTTATAATCATCTAGTTGTTTTTGGGTGTCAAGTTACCCCCCCACTGAAACATTATTGTTTGGTCTTATCTCATCTGTCCAATTCTAATCACACACTTATAATTATTAAAAAACATAACCTGCCTTCTCACAAGCTACATTATTTTTTGGAGCAAAAACACAGACAAGTATGAACTGTAAACTCAAAAATCACCATTTATTTTGGTTATTATTCAAAGTCCAAAAACAAAAAAGGCAGCACTGGATAGCTTGCTGCCATTTGTGCACAGACAGGTGGGGCGTGATGTGACTGCTTAGCAGTTGGAGTTGAGAGGCTCATCCAGGAAGGAACGTGACAAGGTCTTGGACTCCCAGAGGTCAGAAACTGGAGCAGGGCAGGCAGATGTCACCAAGTTGTGGTACTACAGCAGACTGTCCTCTGGTACACCACCTGGAGGGAAGGGAGTCATCTTTTGCTTTTTCACAAGGCCTTCCTTGGTGGATTCCCTGCAGCCTGCTCTTTGACCTTCTCTGCAGCCTTCTCAGCAGCCTTCCTCCTATGCCTGGCTGGAGGCGGGGCCATGGAGGCAGTACTTGTGCCAGGAGGAGGAGTACCAGAACGTGGTGGAGGAGGAGAAGGAGCAGGAGAAATAGAATCTAGGGGAGGAGGAGAATGAGAAGGAGGAGGAGGAGGAGAAGGAAAGGCAAAAGAAGAAGGTGTTGAACGAGTAGGGGGAAGCAGTAGGGGCAGGAGAAGAATGAGTAGGGGAAGCAGTAGGGGCAGGAGAAGAATGAGTGGGGAAGCAGTAGGGGCAGGAGAAGAATGAGTAGGAAAAGCAGTAGGGGCAGGAGAAGAATGAGTAGGGGAAGCAGTAGGGGCAGGAGAAGAATGAGTAGGGGAAGCAGTAGGAGCAGGAGAAGAATGAGTAGGGCAAGCAGTAGGGGCAGTAGAAGAATGAGTAGGGGAAGCAGTAGGAGCAGGAGAAGAATGAGTAGGGGAAGCAGTAGGAGCAGGAGAAGAAGAAGAAGAAGGAGGAGGAGAAGAAGAAGGAGGAGGAGGAGGTTGTAAGCGAGATGTTCTTCGCGGATGGCGATGTGAACAGAGCACCGTCTCCTCAGTGAGAAGACCCCTCACCGCCTTATTGGCTAAGATGACGAGGAGTCCCTCAAAGAGGAGACACTGGTCCTCGCTCATGCGGTCCATTTTGGCCATAATAGCGGTCGAAAAGCCCACCTGAGAGGTGGCAGGCTGCTGGAGGCTGGCCTGTGCCTCGCGAATGAGGGCCAGTGAGGCCTCACGAACCCTTGTATCCTTTGTGGCCCTTCTGGGTTAAAGGCGTATTGGAGGCACCTGACACCTAGTACTGCTACTAGGCCCAGCCACCTCCTCCGAGCAACTTGGGCTTGCCACCTCTTCCAAGCCACTTAGGCCTGCAACCTCCTCCGTTAAACTTGCCCCTGCCCCCTACTCTGTGCCACTCACCCTGCCCTCCTCCTGCCTGGCACTTTCCTGTACCTCCTGCTGGCTGATGTCCTCCTGTGTATTAAAAAAAAGGGACATTTTTACTTTTGGGTTCCAAAATCACACACAATTTGCAGCTCATGACTGTTGCAACCTGTTTGTCAAGAAATTGATAAGCCAATCATTCTCACCCCTGCAGTTTGTATATTTTTAACCTCTTCTCTTCTTAATGCACTAATATAATAAATTATTTATATATTTAGATATAATATAAATTGAAAATAAATACTCTAAACTTACTTCCTTAATTTTGAAATGTACACCTATATCCACTTAGTTTTTGTACTTTCTCCCCTCCCGCTATTTGTTTGTTTTCCCTCTCTCACTAAATAATGATGGGTGGGCTTATTAGTCCCTCCAACACATTAAATGATCTACAACTATTTATTTAAGCAGAATATAAACATAAAATATACACTTTAATTCACTTAGTATTTGTTTTTTTTTCACCCTTTTTTTTTCTCTTCTTTCTCCTTGCTTTCTCATCCCTCTCTTCCCTCTCCTCTACTTGTGTTTTATCTCCCGCACACTCCCCCCCCCCCCCCTCCCCTTCTCCACATTCTCCTTCCATCTACCCCCGAGGACTGTACTCCTGAGGTCCTAGAGGTACAATAGGGGAAAATATAGTTTTGGAGCCCACTTGCTAGAAGATGATTTTAGGATCTTGAAATATCCATATTATCCATACTATAACCAACGTAGATTAACTTAATACACTGAGACCATTTTTGTAAATTGTTTGTATGTTAATGTATATGTATTCTGTGTCCTTCTGTTTGTTTTTGTATGTTTCCTAAAAAATGTTTATACAAATATTTCTCAAAAAAAAAATTAACATCAACATTAGTGGCCACTACTGACTAATGATATGTAAAACAAATTTAGCTAGTCCTTTTTTTTCCCCCTTTAAACATCTTAACATCTATTTAGCAAAATTTAAACCACACACACATTTGCACATTGAAAGTACTATACCTGGCTCCAGACAGCCAAATCCGGCTCTTCCTCCAGGATGGAAGGCTGCTGAGAGGGCTCATCTACTGGAGGAGCATCAGGTTGGCTGGAGGGAAGGCTGGAGGGAAGGCTGGACCTCCCTCTTCCACTCTGTCTTCTGGGGGGAAGGCTGGAAATTGACTCCCTTACTTCCAGGTGGTCATCCAGAAAGGACAGTCTGTTGTAGTACCACAACTTTGGTACATATACCTGCCCTGCTCCAGCTCCAGACCTCATTGACTTCAAGACCTTGATGCATTCCTTCCTGTAGGAGCCTCTCAATGTCCCAATTCTGACCTCCAACTGCTCAGCAGACACATCAGGCCCCACCTGTCTGCGCACAAGTGGGAGCAGGCTCTCCAGTGCTGCTCTTCTCAGGTCTTTGTTCCGGGACCTAGGGACTTTGGTGGCCCACAGCACTGGCTGCTCCCTCCACTTGTCTATAAAGACTTCCAAGAAATCCTTTTTATTGAATTTGTTCATTTCTGCCAGACAAAAACAAATAAAAATACAATAATGTCAATCCACAGTCATGAAACTCGAGTACTCTTTATCAACATCTAGCCCTTAAATGTCTGTCTTTCCTGAATAGGCCTCTGCTGTCCCAAGTTCAAAGCCTACCTACACGCCTGTCGTTCAATCGTCTTCCTTCTGCACCCCGGTCGGACGTACGACACGTGTGTTCGAGCATTACATAAACTCTGCACACGTCTTCCGCCCATGATTAGGAATTCGATGTTTCCCCGCCCCTTCTCTTTCGTCGTGCAAACGACAAGGAGGAATTAGCATATCATGTGTTGGTCAGTTCATAGGAAAAAGATGACCAGTTGTGTGTAATGAGGCCTATATTTAAGTAGCCCACCAAATCATCCCATCACTAATAAACTTTTAAATTTAGTTACATACCGTCGTCGTATCAGATCGTTGTCTCCGCCGTCTTCCGCCAACTGGGAACGCCACTTTCACTTCACGTGGTATCCCTTTATAGACGCGTATGTGCGACGCGACGCTACGCACGTCTCCCCACCCCTGACGTTCGGTGTAGTCCTTTCCCCACCCCTTTCATTATTTCTCCTAGGTTATCATATAAGTAGCCCACCAACTCATCTCATCACTAATAAACTTATAAATGTAGTTACATACCATCGTCGTATCAGATCGTTATCTCCGCAGTCTTCCGCCAACTAGGAATGCCCCTTTCACTTCACGTGGTATCCCTTTATAGACGCGCATGTGCGATGCGACACTACGCGCGTCTCCCCACCCCCGACGTTCGGTGTAGTCCTTTCCCCGCCCCTTTCAATATTTTTTTTTATCGGGGAGCACATGCTAAAAAATATGGACGCAGACCAAGAGCCAGGCCGGGCGGAAGGAGAGATCTCCAGGAGAAGGGGATATAAGGCCACCAACATGACCTTTTCAGAAATGGTGGAGATGGTCCTCATATTTGAACAAGAGGACTATGATGGGAAGCGTGGACCTTATAAGTACCCCAATAAGGTCCAGGCAGAGATAATGGAGAAGGTGAGGAGGAGTCTCTATTGGAAATTTGGTGTCCAAAGAACAACTAAGGAAAAGCTGCGAGAGCCAGACACAATGAGCAGGATCAGGAGAGTTCTTAGAAGAAGTAAGTCATTTTCATGTCTTTTTTTTTTGGTCTTTTATTTTGGCGCCATCTTGCAGGTTGTACTGTATGGATGTCATTTTTTTGGGCCCAAGAATTGGTCGTAAAAGTCGTCGTTCTTTCGGAACAACGACTCCTACGACCAAATATTGTGCCCACAACCATGAAACTTGTGACATTTTTTTATTTTACAGTGAGATCAGTTGTGGAATTAATGTTGATGTGTTCTTAAATAAATTCTATTCTTGTTAAAAAAAAAAATATATACAGTAAAAGTAGACTCTGCTCAGCAGTTGTTGCCACATGTGGACTCATTTTCCGAATTGTTGGCCACAAGAATTACCCATTTATGGGTTCACACAGAGGTGAGGTGATCCAGTGTATACTTGGTTTGCCTATATGTTGAAATCTATAGCAAAGGTACAAGAAATATAATGATCTTTGGGAAGGCCTACAATCCTGTGTTCTGCCCAGAGGGGTTGTTCAAAACATCAATAGTCCCCCAAATTATCTAAACTGAGTCAGATTCCTCTTTCAGGCCTGTATAAGCTTCTAAAATCATGTTTCCATTTTCTTCTTTCTCGTAGGGCGTTATGAAGCTTCAACAGCAGCAAGCAGCACCCAAGCCCCACCCCCGCGGGATGATGATGATGACCAGCCTGCCACCACATCCGGTAAAGTAACATATTAACACAGCTTCAGCTAATCTAGATGTAGACCTGCAAAATTTTTATACATGTTTTGGTCACACATTTCAGGAGCTAGTGGCGGCTTTGATTCCTTCAGTGCTCATCTTCTGATTAATGATGTCCAGGCCTGCAGGGAGGAGATTGAGGAGATTACAGGGAGATACGTCAGAGGACCAAACAAGTTGAAATCAAATTAAAAAATATAATCGATGTTCTGGGGAGGGTTTGATTTTGGGGGGGGGGGGGGTTACTTTTGGAATATTCCTTTAAAAAAAATCAAAAAGACCAAAAAATGTGTTTAAGAAAATAGAAATTTTAAATCAAAAAGACCAAAAAAAATAAATATGTTTTTAATCAAAAATGCAAAAAAAAAAAATTATATGTTTTTAATCAAAAAGACCAAAAAAATTCAGAAAAATAAATTATATGTTTTTAATCAAAAATACCAAAAAAAAAAATCAGAAAAATAAATATGTTTTTAATCAAAAATGCCAAAAAAAATTATATGTTTTTAACCACTTAAGGACCGCCTACTGCACATTTACGTCGGCAGAATGGCACGGCTGGGCACATCAACGTATATATACGTTGGTTTTAGTACCCAGCCGTGGGTCGCGGGCGCGCGCCCGCGACCCGGTCCGAAGCTCCAGGACCGGGACCCGCGGGATTCGCGGACCCGATCGCCGCTGCAGTGCGGCGATCGGCGATCCCCCTGGAGCGGAAGAACGGGGAGAGCCGTGTGTACACACGGCTTCCCCGTGCTTCTCTGTGGCCGGAGCATCGATCGCGTCATCCCTGTAATAGGGGGACGCGATCGATGACGTCACACCTACAGCCACACCCCCCTTCAGTTGTAAACACACACATTAGGGCACACATTCCCTACAGCGCCACCTGTGGTTAACTCCCAAACTGCAACTGTAATTTCCACAGTAAACAATGCAATTTAAATGCATTTTTTGCTGTGAAAATGACAATTGTCCCAAAAATGTGTCAAAATTGTCCGAAGTGTCCGCCATATTGTCGCAGTCACGAAAAAAATCGCTGATCGCAGCTATTAGTAGTAAAAAAAAATAATTAATAAAAATGCAATAAAACTATCCCTTATTTTGTAAACGCTATACATTTTGCGAAAACCAACCGATAAACGCTTATTGCGATTTTTTTTACCAAAAATATGTAGAAGAATACGTATCGGCCTAAACTGAGGAAAAAAAATGTTTTTTTATATATTTTTGGGGGATATTTATTATAGCAAAAAGTAAAAAATATTGCATTTTTTTTAAATTGTCGCTCTATTTTTGTTTATATAGCGCAAAAAATAAAAAACCAGAGGTGATCAAATACCACCAAAAGAAAGCTCTATTTGTGGGAAAAAAAGGACGCAAATTTTGTTTGGGAGCCACGTCGCACGACCGCGCAATTGTCTGTTAAATCGACGCAGTGCCGAATCGCAAAAACCCCTTGGGTCATTTGCCAGCGTATTGGTCCGGGTCTTAAGTGGTTAATAAAAAATACCAAAAAAATTCATAAGAATAAAATATATGTTTTAAATCAAAAATAACAAAAAACAAACAAAAAAATTATATGTTTTGAATCAAAAATTCAACCCAAAAAAATGCAAATTAGGTAATTTTGTTTGTAAAAAACCTGATTGTGAAAAAAAGAGATTTGAATATAGAAAAAAGTGTGTGTGGTTTTGCTTAAAATACCAATAACTTTACATGTGATTTGTTTTGATGTCACCTGGGAAATGTTTGAGAGTTGATAAGGAAAATACACTTGACACTACATGTAGAACAATATGAAAAAATAGTAAACAGCGAAAATCAACACAAGCGAGACATAAAAAGTTTTTAGCAAAGATTTTTACTTTTTTTAAACAGAAATGAAACCAAATTGGATTGTGATGGTATGGCCCCCCCTACCCATAAAGTAATGAAGGTATTTGTCCCTCACTTCACGGGCACTCTGGGGGGGCAGTCCTGGATGGACAGCTTCAAGGCCTGGCAATGTTTGAGCAGTTTCAAAAAGGACAGCCTCGGGCCCACCCGGGCAAGATAGGTTGTAGATTGTCTTCTAAAAAAATTGTGAAGTATTTAACAAGCAAAAAATAATATAATTCCACTTGTACTCCGCCATGTGGAGAGAAGTGAGGAAAAGGCGGAACCGGCTGGCCATTATACCGAAGGTGTTCTCCACCACTCTCCGGGCTCTGGCCAGCCGGTAGTTAAAGACCCTCCTCTCTGGGGTGAGGGTCCGTTGAGGGAATGGCCTCAGAAGATGGTGTCCTAGGGCAAACGCCTCATCAGTCAAGAACACAAACGACAGCCCTTCAACATTCTGGTCATCCGGTGGCAATGCCAGATCCTCCTCTTCAAGGCGAAGCGCGAACTCTGTCTGCTTGAAGGCTCCCCCATCCGAAATCCGTCCATTCACCACGACAACCACAAAAAGGAATTCGTACTGCGCTGACACCACCGCCATCAGCACAATACTGCTGAACCCCTTATAATTGAAGAATTGGGATCCTGAACGGGGTGGAGGCATGATGCGGACGTGCTTCCCGTCGATGGCTCTCCCGCAGTTGGGGAAGTTCCACCGGCTCTGAAAGTCCATGGCCACAGACTGCCACTCCTGTGGCGTGGACGGAAGCTGTGGAAGAAAAAATTCAAATTAATTAATTATCCCCGAAACATTGCAAGCAGATTATACAAAGACATTATAAGCATTAAAACATTTCTTTGAACTAGCATATTATACCTAAATAGATTTAGTCAATTCTCACAGTAAACTGATGGGCCAGTGCCCAAGTTTTGTGTGGGCCTAGATGAGTTTGGGAGTACCCAAAAAAAAAGTGTACGTAGACTTTTAAACCACATTTTGGAGGGGAGGGCTAGATGAGTTTGGGAGTACCCAAAAAAAAAAGTGTACATAGACTTTTAAAACACATTTTGGAGGGGAGGGCTAGATGAGTTTGGGAGTACACAAAAAAAATGGTGTACATAACTTTTAAAACATTTTGGAGGGGAGGGCTGATAGTTTGGGAGTACACAAAAAAAATGGTGTACATAGACTTTTAAACCACATTTTGGAGGGGAGGGGGGCAAACATTACAATGGATATAATACAATACATTGGGAAGTGACTAGGCTAGGTATGCTTGAGCCCAGTATAGCATGCTGGGGAGATAAGTGAAGGGAAATAGGCATGTAGGCCAAAAAAGGGGCATCTTTAAAGTGTACAGCATGCATTCTTGGTCCATGAACGCCTCCTCACCCTGTTCATGGACTCGTCATCTAGGTCTAAAAGCAATAGACCTATAGACATTGCACGCACAGCACGAGCTCGCCGATGACGAGGTGCCTCTAACATGGCTACAAGGTTAGAAACGAACGTCTAAACAGAATTGCACTAAACAGACAGCACTGAAGAACAGCAAGACCTATGAAGAACGACCTGAAAATCAAAAACGGGCGGACAGGACCGCAATGTAAAACAATATGACCTGACCACACGCCCCGATAGCCAAGATACGAACCCACAAGTACAAACTGAACGGCAGAGATCGATCTGAAAAGCACGAAAACTGAGAAGCGCGAATCGTCACTCACCAAACCTTTACTAACACGCGTAAACACGAGATTAGCAAAAGGAGTCCCAAGGGTGGCGCCAAACCAAACGTACGTCCCCTTTATAGTGCCCTCACACGTGGTGAACATGAGATCGGCGAGATTTGGACTTTGAACGTGTGTACGCAAAGCAAGCTCGTCGAGCTGCTCGACAAGCAGAACGGGAACGTCGACGGGCGGAACGATGGGTTTAGCCTGACGAGTTTCTCGGTCGTGTGTGTACGCGGCCTTACAGAGTTACAAATCTTCCTGCAAGCAATAGAAATGACCTATATACATTTCAACTGCTTCTCCACATTTTATCTAATAGTACGTGTTCCCTAGATACTCTAAGCCATAAAAATGCCATATTTGACATTGAAATTTATTTCCTGCTGCTCCTCATTATTAGCCAATCATTTTCAACTACAGGTAAACATAATATAATACATAAGATAATAAGCTAATTGATTTCTATACTATAAATCATTGATTGCTGCACAACCCTATCACATAAAGCCTGTAATGCCACCATTCAAATTGTACAAATCATGCAGCTTAACTGTGATAAAAGATTTGCTAATGAGCCAGTGCAACCTTCTGAGGCTGACTTCAGACTATGCATGGTCAAGGGTGTAGTAAAAAATTGATGAAACTCCAATATTCCAAATTCAAACTTTTATAGATAGTGTAGCCTCTTTAGATGTGTAGTTTAGAAAATGATAGCTAACCGTCTGCATATATCCCCAGTGCCTACTGCAACTGCTCATTATTTACGCAAAATATCCTACAGGGGTCAATTAAAAGATGCTACTAATATTTTGATATGCAGATTATTGCCTGAAGATTAACTGTATGCATTTTTTTAAGTGAATTTAATGTATTAAAATGATTTGTAGAAATGTAATGTTATTGAAGATATGCATTGCAAATCAAGGGCTGGAAAGTAACTTACATTTTCCCTAATTGCACAGGAAAATACATATTCAGTTTCTCAAAAAAAGGCTAGCAAACAAACTAAAAGATTCATATAGACATTAAAAAAATAATGGTATGCCTACTTAACCTCCCTGGCGGTATGATTTTTTCAGATTTTAGGTGCTGAAAGCGGTACCATTATTTTGCATGGAAATTTGGCGTTTTACATTGTAGGCCTGTAATTCTTAGGAATAACTCACTTAAATCTGTCCAAACAAGAGTCTAGTAGATGCAAAAATACAAAAGGAACTTGGACAGCCGCACTCCAAAAAAACGTTCCTTGAATGAATCACAAAAACAGACATGCCACAGCAAAACTGGAACAAAAAGCTAACGTTTCGCAGTGTAGCTTCAGTGCTTAGTCATAGCTAGTAACAGAGTCTAGTAGACATCCCGGGTATGATAAAGTTTGAAAAACAAAATCATAAATTATAATATAATAAATAACTATAAATAATTATAACAAATAATAATGTAATTATAATGAAAATTATTCAATAATGTAATCAAATCATAAACACTGAAATTTGCTCAGTTGCAGAATTGTCGCTGGCATTACTTTTATTTTTTTATGAAGAATTTCCCCACAAATCGCTATCGCTTAATTCTGCAAGTGATTATAATTTATTATCGCTGATTTCTAGCTGCTCTAAAACCACTTTTGACATAAAGGGACACTTTTGGTTGCTATGGACAATCTCCAGTTTCCAGGCAGAAAGAACAGTTTTTATTATACAAAAGAACATGTAGAGCACTGGGCAGACCACTAGGGACAAAGGGGGGGGGGGGGGGTGTGTATTTTTAACATACAGTACTGTAATCGATAAGATTACAGTATACTGTGTGTAATGTGTTTATTTACATTTTTGATTTTGGCATCGTTCTCCGCCCCGTGCGTCGGAACGTCGCAGGGAACGGAGATCGGCGGCACAAGGGCACTCTGAATCAAGCGAGGAGGACACCACTCGCTCACACAGTGCGGCGGCATCACAGGATCCAGGGACAAGGTAAGTAAACACTGCCTATGGATGCTACGAGGCGAGCCTGAGTCTGGCTCGGGGTTACCGATCGCGGCATAAAAATTTAACCCCGAGCCAGACTCGGGAATACCGCCAGACAGGTTAAAGCGGAACTTATTCAGTCACTTTTAACTGTCATTTTTAACAGTAATTTTTTAATCTTTCCAGCTATTAAATCTTCTGCCCTTGTTGTTTAAACTTTGGACAGTAAAACATTGTTGGTCTGCCAGTAAATACCTTATACAGCCCACTTCCTCTTTATTGTCTGGTCATTAGCCTAGGCTTATGCCACCATGCACAGCTCTCTCTTTCCTTTTCTCTTGTGAGAGTTTGCCAGGAAGGGAGGGGGAGTCATAAGAGGGCCAATGAGAGCTGCAGAGCTGGAGGCGTCCCTCTGTGTGTCTGTGTAAATCCAGGAAGTGAACAGGCAGCAGCTTCAGCTGCACACAGTGGAGGGACATTTCTCCAGCATATTTGGCAAGTACAGAATCACAGTACAGTGGAACCTCGGATTGCGAGTAACATGGTTAACAAGCATTTCGCAATACGAGCACTGTATTTTTAAAAATCGTAATTCGGTTTGCCAGTGTTGTCTCACAAATCGAGCACGATCCAGATCCGGTGTGCAGTACCGCGTTAAGCCTGAGGTAAGGGGACGCCGGAGCTGAAGGGCGCAGATCGCAGTCAAACGTCGCAGTTCGGAAATGCACGGAAATGCCTGAGGAATGCTTGGTTGACCTCTGCAAATCTCAGGAACAAAGTCTTTCCGAGGTTTTCCGAGGTTTGCCGAGGTGTCCTCGGGCATTTTCGACCATTTTTGAGGCTCTCTGCCCCCCCCCCGCCTCAGGCTGCATGCGGTATTGCATGCCATTGAAGTCAATGCGGAACAAATTATTTTAGTTTCCATTGACTTCAATGGGGAAACTTGCTTTGATAAGCGAGTACTTTGGATTACGAGCATTCTCCTGGAACGGATTATGCTCGTAATCCAAGGTACCACTGTATATTTAAAATAATATGCAAAGTGGTTGGAGGGAAGCTTCAGAATGGCTAAGATGTTTTTATTACAAATTATGTGAGCAGACTGCAGTTCTAATGTTGAGTTATGGAAATGATCTCAGTTTAGACGTGTGTCGGAAACATATCTGCTCTGAAGTCACCTAGCCAGGCATTCAACAGTCATCCATTAAGGGGGTTGTTCTTTGGGCAGTTAGCAGAATTTTATTGTCGGTCTGGCATTCCCTGGTAGCTTGTCCTCTTGGGTCCTGTTCAGTTTGCTAAGCTGTTCCTGTGCCCTTTTTTGGATACCTCAGAGCATGCTTTTGTGTTTTCAAATTCACTGGTAAACAAAAGTAACCAGACTGTCTGCCAAATTGGGATAACATCTCCTTTACAGTATATTTGTTACATATTCCGATTCACATAACATAATAAAAAGTTTACTGTAATGCTAACCCCTTAGAAGCCGCTGGGTCCTCTGTTCTTTGCCGTAACCTTTTTGCTGACATTATATTATGGTCAGTGCCGGATTGGCCTATCAGGAGATCGGGAGAAATCCTGATAGGCTGCCTGTAATGTGGCCGGTTTGAGTTGTGGGGCTGCAGTGCTCTCTGTCCTCTCTCTCCTGTGTATCATCAGGGCCGGCCTTTGGGGTGTGCAAGCCGTGCGGCACACACAGCTCACAGAATGTGAGTGACATCAGGCCGATCCTAGATGGGGTGGAGTTCACCTAGGCGCCACAGAGGTGGTGGTGGCGCTCAAGCACCAGAGTATTCCCCTCCCTCCTCCTTGCCCTTGTTGGTGTCTCTCTCGCAGCTCACAGCCACTGCGCTGTTTCCCAGATTCATTCTGGTGTCCCCCCCACGGTCTGTGGGGGGGGGCTGCCTGCCTGTAACACTCCCCCATCTAATGCTGTCCCTCAGGGATCCCCAACAATGTCTCTGGAGGCAGCCTGAGTTTGTGGGTGTAGCTAGGGGTTTGGCTGCTTCCTCCACTACTCCCACAGTCTCCTTTACTCTGGCTGATCCCACAGCTGAAGATGAAAGAAACGAGGACACAGCAGCATCTCCAGGCATGCTGTAAGTTAGTTACTGCACTGCTGCACATGTCACTACATAGAGTCCCTGACCTGGCACCATACCACCCCAGCCTGCCCAATGCCACCTCAGCCTGCCCTATAGCACCCCAGCCTGCCCTATAGCACCACAAACTGCCCTCTACCACCTCAGCCTACCCTCTATCACCCAAGCCTGCCCTATGCCACCGCATCCTGCCCTATGCCACCGCATCCTGCCCTATGCCACCGCATCCTGCCCTATACCAACCCAACCTGCCCTATGTCACCTCAACATGCTCTATGCCACCCCAGCCTGCCCTATGCCACCTCAGCCTGCCCTATGCCACTGCAACTTGCCCTATGCCACTCCAGCCTGCCCTCTACCACCTCAGCCTGCCCTCTACCACCTCAGCCTGCCCTCTACCACCCCAGCCTGCCCTATACCATAGCAACCTGCCCTATGCCACCACATCCTGCCCTATACCACCCCAACCTGCCCTATGCCACCGCAACCTGCCCTATACCACCCCAGCCTGCCCTATGCCACTGCAACTTGCCCTATGCCACTCCAGCCTGAACCTATATCACCTCAGCCTGCCCTATATCACCTCAGCCTGCCCTATAGCACCACAAACTGCCTTCTTCCACCTAAGCCTGCACTATACCATCACAACCTGCCCTATACCACCGCAACCTGCCCTATGCCACCCCAACCTGCCCTATACCATCACAACATGCTCTATACCACAACCTGCAACCACCGCAACCTGCCCTATGCCACCCACATACCAAGTGCCCTATACCACCCTACCCTGCCCTATGCCACCACACACTGCCCTATGCCAGCCACTGCCCTATGCCCCCAGCCTGCACCCCTATATCAACCCTAACCTGCCTTATATACCCCAACCTGCCCTATAATCGCCCCAACCGATAATCAATACCACCCCCTATAATTTTAAATTATACAGGGGCCCATTTTAAGGGCACAGGATTATCTCGCCACAGGGCGCCTGAACACCTAAGGCCGGCCCTGATGTATCAATCATCACGGAATGCTGGCTGGTGTTCTGTGTTCGGCGCTGTAACAAGTCAGCTCCCCTAGACCGGCTCATGTGATAGTAGATATAATCAGTGTTCAGCCTATCACACTAGCCGGTCTAGGGGGGCGGGACCGTGTTACTGCGTTATCGCCGAACACAGACCCAGGCAGACCAGCTCAGTGAGGATAGACAGGAGATGTCATGGCGGGCGCACATTCAGCCAGAGGTGCTTAATAGGAGCCAGATCGCATATAGGCTGCATATAGAGGAATTGAGCTGTCTATATTCCTCCATACAGCCGCTGAATGCTTGCAGGAGGGAGAGGAGGAGAATCAAGCATTCCGCGGCTGTATGGAGGAATATAGACAGCTCAATTAATCTATATGCAGCCCCCCTGCTTCTCCTCCTATCAGGTTCTCCTTGAAGCTTCCCCCAGTGTTCTCCCCACCACACTCTCCAGCCCCCCCCCCAGTGATCTCAACCCCTGTTCTCTCCACCCCCCCAATGCTCTCTACCCCTTTCTACCCAAGTGCTCTCCACCCCTGTTCTCCACCCCACCCCCCAGTGCTCTCCACCCCTGTTTTTTCTGGCCCCCGCCAGTGCCCTCAAGGCCCCCATTGCTCTCTGCTCCCCACCCCTGTGATCTTTACTCCCCTCTGCTTTTTGCCCCCACCCATGTGTTTAGAGGACAGGCTGACTGGGGGCAGAAAATGAGGACGGCTGAAGGTGCAGGTGGCCAGGGACCACTCCATCTCACAACAAACAGATCCTCTGGAAGGAGCACTGTTTCCATCCAAAACGAGAAAAGACCCTGCCTGCTGATGGCGATCATGGATATCCTGCTGGCATGGAAGGTACCATGCCAAGCATAAACAATACACCTTCCCACAGACAGGGACTTTAGACTGGGACATGGGGCACAGGAGGTGCTGAAATGATGGGCACAGTGGCGACAATTGCTGGGCACAGTGGCAACAATTGCTGTGCACAGTGGTGACAATTGATGGCACAGTGGCTACATTTGATGGCATGGAATAGTGGTGACAATTGCTGGGCACAGGGGTGACAATTGATGGCACAGTGGTAACAATTGATGGCACAGTGGCTGCGTTTGGCATAGCACAGTGGCTGCGTTTGATGGCATGGCATAGTGGTGACAATTGATGGCACAGTGGCTGCGTTTGATGGCACAGTGGCTGCGTTTGGCATGGCACAGTAAAAACAAATACAGTTCTTTAACAGTTTAAGCTTTGAATTCTATTATTTTCATATGATTTTGTTATTCAAATTTGCTAGTTGATTGAAAGTTATTAATGATAAAAGTTGGTGGGGGAGAAGATATTTTGATAGAGACAGAGACATAGGACTGTCCTCTAACACGTGTCATGCGATATGTCAAAAACCTCCTTCTCCCGCAGGTGCTTAGTTCCCAATATACAGACATAGGTTTCCTTCATTATTACGATGTTTTATTCTTCCAAAGACAGGACAAGCAAAATAGTCAATGCTTACATCTTAGCAGCTGGTAAAACATGGCAGGATGGTACTTCAGAAACAGGAATTAGATGGTACATCTTCTCTGCTGGATAGAGCCCCTTCCCCCGTCGGGTCGGGTGACCCTGAGGTCCCTCATCTCTCTGGCCGGTGACCCTAAGGCCCCAGAGCTTCCCTCTCTAGCTACTCACATCACATGTGTTCTTATACTGTTTTTAAGCCATGCTCAGCACAATTTCTTTTTGGAATAGCTCCAAGAAAGGTGACAAGTTTCTGCCTCAAATGTAACACCCCCTTGTGTATATTAAGCAATTCTTCTCCTCCCATTATCTTGACGTGAACTCCAAAAATACATGTAGTCTACACACCAACTGACCTTCTTCTGTCCTCAAAGCTACCATGTTTAACCCAAATGATTCAGAAACGTATATCACATAAAATAGTAATAAATTCAAAATCTAACAATTCCCCCTTAATGCACTGTAATTAACAAACAAAATAAGTGCATTCATCTTAAATAATAAATGTTTCTGATTCTCTTGTTTCCAATACAAACAATACAATTTAACATTTCAGATATTGTACATAAACTTTTTCCAAAATTCTGAGATATTCCTGTGAAATATTTAACCATTTCATTCCATTAAGAAACTATAAATTATTAATAATATTAATTAATTTTAATTTATTCTCCATCTAAATTATTAAAATTTTCCTTCCTTTACTCCATAAATTTTAGTTTTTTATAACTTTAACCACTATCATATAAGTATATTTATCATAAAGAAAATTATAAATATATTTGATGTATCAAATTATATTACTCTATAATATTAATTATTAATAAATACAATTTTTTTGAATTTCTTTTGAAATTTCAATAACCAAATTTCTTCAGTATAAGTGTTTTTATACATTATCCTTGACACTGAACAATTATAAACATAATACGTTGATCTACTTGTGTGGATACATAAAAACATAACTTTTCCATTATTTGATTGTCATATTTTTTTTATATCTTTCTTTTATATCTTCCTTTCTTTTATTTATTTTCCTATTTATTTATCTATCTATCCATTTAATTTATTTATCTATCCATGGCAAGCAACTTTCTTTATTTTATTTATTTTTTCAACGTTCCATATTTTTTTTAATTCAACAATAATTTTGTTTAGACACTTTAAATCTTCCATACACAACTGTATGTACTCTAAAAATATTAATACTTCAAATGTATACTTTGTTATACATCCTTGTTGTAACAAACTATCCATTACACTTATGTGTTCTATAAAAATTAATAAAAAATTAATTATTCTATGTGAAATATAATTCTATGTATATCAATATGTATTTCTTATACAAGATTTTAAAACTCAAAATTTTTTATTTTTTATATTTCAAATTTTAAAATTCCTATATTAGAATTACATTCCCACTCCCCCTTACATAATGATCGACCGATCAATATGTCACTTTTGATTTTAAATCCATATCAATAATAATTTAAGTTCACTAAAAAAATGATGATCCTTGATCACATAATCAAAAAATAATTTGAAAAACTAGAAATAATAACAAAATAGAATTTTAGTTGTGCTTGTTTCATGGTCATGGAAGAATCCAAAAAATAACATAATCTTCCCAAGTTGAAATTCCAAATGATATTTCAGTTGGCAGGTATCCCTGTTACCTTCAGATCTATAATTCATAACCATAACTTTAGCTACTGGAATAAATTATGAAACATACTCATAAGAAGTAGAAATCTTATACAAAAAATAATTTCTATTCAGTAGGCCTAGCCATGTTTTGTGAACAAACTTCTGAAATTCCTACAACCTGTACTTTGTCCTATGAAACAGATTGGAAATAACTATGTATGCCAATCTCAAAAGACACAGAAGAACAGACATTCTTCATCCTGTCATTAACTCAAAAAATTAACAAACCCTTAGTCTAAAAAAGTTTTAAACTAAAAAATATAACAGGTAAATAAGTCACCTAATATTTTACCTTTTCTTGAATCATCTTACCCTATTTAGACTTAAAAAAACTATTGTAGCGTTCTATAATATCTGGGTACTAAAGATGATAAGAAACAAAAACTTTATCAAATACTAAAATTGCATACATGTCCTTCATCACCTGTCCTATAAAAATGAAAAAAATCATTATCTGATTCCATGGTTTGAAAACAACTCAATGGAATATGACAAAGTTCACAACTTAGCTTTCATTAAAAATATATTAATTTTTCTAGAATTACCTCAATTAATTTTATCAAAAAAATTAACTAAAGGAAAAAACATACTTGTATCCTCCTCTAGCAGGTGAAAAAACTAATATAATCAATCTACATAGATTGCAAAATCTCTCAATACTTTGTAGTAGTATCAGGTTACTCTTTCCCTTTTGAATTGCTCTATAAACAAATAAAACAATATTCAGAAGTTTGATGACAAAATGCTCTAATAATGAGTAGTTCAAAATTTCTTTCATTAGCTTAAACAAAAAATCAATTAATCAATTTGTCAGTCAATCTGTCAGGTACCTGGATATACAAAAATTAATATATTCATTTAAAAATAACTCTATCCATTATTGTTGGAATCAATTATCTTTACAATGAATTTTATCTTCATTATCGGTCTGTACTGAGACAAAATTTTCATCGTCCCCCTCTTTATTCTGTGACCAATTTAAATTTTGTAAAAGTAATATTTTTACCATATTATTGTATTTTTCTTTACTATACTTTACTTTACTTATAATTGCTTTAATTTTGCAAAATAACATTTAGGTTGGGCTTTCCTAAATATCTTATTTCTAAAATAAACTTAATCATGTTTAAGTACTTTTTCTGAACCAATCATACAATGATTGATTGAACCACATGTGCTCTGTCACTTCTGACTGCTAAACAAACATGTCTTAAGATCATTTTTCAGTGTAGACAGATACCAAGAAAGTTTCATCTGTGTCCCTGGATCCATTTATAAAAGCACAAAATTCCCTCTCAATAAATATCCACTAAAAAATGTATAAAGTAAATTTTGCATTATTTACTTACATAACTGTGGCTTTATGACACTGCATCATTTTAGCCTTAATGTATTTATACTTTAACTACCTTTCTTTTAACATCCAGCTGTCACTAGGCAAAGCTTCATCAAAGCCTTGTTTTGACACCCTCATGTTCTCCTTAAAACAACACCTTTTAGTTTTTCTAAACAAATGGTGCAAAACCCACGTGTTTATTTCAAACGATTACTTTAGTTAGTAATACTTTTTTAAACATATTTTTCAAAACCTATGAACCTTTATTTCAGATTTCTGAAAAAAGATTTAAACACTAACATGTGTTCTGATCCATAGAAGTAAAAAACTGTCATGGCATGACTGACCATCTGCTTCTCTGTTAATGGTACATTCTTTTACATGTCACACTCCCAGAGAATGATCTGTCACAGTCAGTCTTAGCTACCATGCTACCATTCACTATACAATCTGTTAACAATCTCATTGTATCGTTTTCAGACTTTTTAACCTTTTTCACCATTTTTTAAACATATATGGTTTGCACATATGATAAAAAACATGTACATAACGTTATAATATGACGTTTCTTGATTATAGTAATGACAAAAAATTGTTTAGCGGAACAATCTCATAAAACCCAGATTGGCCCCTGCGCATGAACCGACCTGCGTTTCCCTGAGAAAATTACTCCAACCAATCAATAGTCTCTCACTCTATTATTCAATTGGAAAAACTTTTAACAATAGTTTTTTCTACTACATTTGCTATTTTTTAGATTGAACTAAACTTTCATATTTTAATATTTTTCCTGGGTAAACGTAAGTAAATTAGAATAATCTACTATTTTAATTTAATAACCAAAACCAAGTTTGGAATCTCTTGTAAAAATTACTCAATCCTTAACTTATTATATCCTACAACCAAATCTGTAGGATTTTTGTTAAATACTACATACCTTGCTATTTTCCATTAACTGAATTTTATAACAGTTCTTTACATAATCTTAATCAATAGTTTTTTACTTTAAACTTCTGCCCGTGTTTGTGCTTTGAATGACATGTAATAACACATTTCTGTTGTTTAGGCCTAAAATTTTCCTAAACATATACAAGCAGCATTAAACTTAGTTTCCTTTAAAGAACTTCTTTACACTCTGGCATTAATTAATAAATTACCCTACTATTGCTATATGCCTGTATTGCATATATATCTATATATCAATTCCCGATAGTACAGGGATATACTTCTGAACTTTAAGATTTTTAACCATCCCATGTTACCCACTTATATAAAAAACATATTTACCCCTTGTTTAGAATGATTTTCCTGTGTACACTTAAAAAAATAAGAGATAAACAATGTCCTTTAAAGTTTGTCTGTTGTTAGTTTCTTTTGTTCGTTTTTTTGTTGCTTTTTCTTGTTGCTTTATCTTCGTTCGTTGCTTTTTCTTGGAAGAATAATGTCCTTATCTTTTTCTTTGAAGAATAGTTTTCTGGTTGTTCTTGTCTAGTTCTCTGGCTCGCCTTTTTCCTATGGCTCTTGTAAGTGTAAATGTTTAGTTAGGCTATTAATGGCCTCAAGTAAACAAATGTAAAGATGCGTGCGTATAAATAATGTCTTTCTCCTTTTTGTGTTTGCGAAAGGAATGTATAGTGTATAGTGTACTCTTGGACTTGTCCAAATCATCAAAAATCCGACCTTCATTATAGCTCACCCAAAGTACACATCTGCCTGTGTATCAATGGTGGCCTTCAAAAAATAACGTGAAGCTTAGATCCTATTTCAACACTTCTTCTGTGAGAACTCTCACCTTATTTAGGAACTTCTTGGCAGAATCTTCACGTACGTAAACGTTTACGATTTTTCTCCATAACCAGAAAGTCCTCGCTGGATTTTGAACGATATCTTGAAACATTCTGTCCAGACACAGCTGACACATCAGCCTTGTCATGTAAGTCTTAGTTTTTTTATTCTTCTGCTTGTAAGCTAGGTGAGAAAACAAACAGCATAAAAACTCACCCTCGTGTTTTTGAGCCTTCAATCGTCTGATGGAACACAAACACCTCTTTTTCTAGGTTGCTTGATCGTTTTTTCTTCAAGACTTGAACAAACATCTGTGTCTTCATTTCCATTTCCCCCTGTTCAAGGCTTTAGGAACAAAGTTGATCAATCTGGCTGGCGCGACAATGTTAAAAGTGGTTGAGGAGATGATATTTTGATAGAGACAGAGACATAGGACTGTCCTCTAACACGTGTCATGCGATATGTCAAAAACCTCCTTCTCCCGCAGGTGCTTAGTTCCCAATATACAGACATAGGTTTCCTTCATTCGATTTTTATTCTTCCAAAGACAGGACAAGCAAAATAGTCAATGCTTACATCTTAGCAGCTGGTAAAACATGGCAGGATGGTACTTCAGAAACAGGAATTAGATGGTACATCTTCTCTGCTGGATAGAGCCCCTTCCCCCGTCGGGTCGGGTGACCCTGAGGTCCCTCATCTCTCTGGCCGGTGACCCTAAGGCCCCAGAGCTTCCCTCTCTAGCTACTCACATCACATGTGTTCTTATACTGTTTTTAAGCCATGCTCAGCACAATTTCTTTTTGGAATAGCTCCAAGAAAGGTGACAAGTTTCTGCCTCAAATGTAACACCCCCTTGTGTATATTAAGCAATTCTTCTCCTCCCATTATCTTGACGTGAACTCCAAAAATACATGTAGTCTACACACCAACTGACCTTCTTCTGTCCTCAAAGCTACCATGTTTAACCCAAATGATTCAGAAACGTATATCACATAAAATAGTAATAAATTCAAAATCTAACAATTAACAGCACTAATGTTGCCAATATATGCAGTGTTATTAGGGGGGAAAAAAATATTGGGGGTGACACCATGTTATACCGCACCAGATGACACCAACCCTAGTGACGCCACTGCCTCTGATACACCAGGTTGAGGGTACAAACATACAATATCACAGGAAATCACTGAAAGTAAAACTTAGTACCCAAAAAATAGTGCTACAATATATAAAAAAAAAACAGGCACTAAACCAGGTAGTAAAAGCAAACTTAATATACTGTCACCCAATTTGGTTGGAAACTATGCAAGCATAAAATGGAATATCATTTGGGGGAGATTTACTAAAACTGGTGCATTTAGAATATGGTTCAGCTGTACATAGTAGCCAATCAGCTTCTCACTTTAGCTTTCCAATTAAAGTGCTAATAAAGTCTTGTTTGTTTATGTATAAAAATTACAATCATGCTATACTTACCTGCTCTGTGCAGCTTGCTATTGGGGCACCCGAGCTGCTGCTCTGCATGTCCATTCAGCCACAAAGCTGCAGCTTGGCTCTGCCTCCTCTCTCTTCTCATTGGCTCACTGACTTTGATTGACAGAAGTGTAAGCCAATGGCGCACGCTGATTTCCCAGCCAATGAGAAGGGAGAGTCTCGTGCAACATCGCTGGATCGAGATGGGGCTCAGGTAAGTATGGGGGGGGGGGCTGCTGCATACAAAAGTTTTTTTATCTTAATGCATAGAATGCATTAAGATAAAAAAAACTTCTTCCTTTAGAACCACTTTAAGCTTTTGCATTAAAACCTGGAAGCTGAGGCATAAGGCCAGCTCAAGTGCAGCAGTGAGCAGTATTAAAGTGTAATCTACCGAGTGCTGGAACTATACTGCCAGAGCGCATTTATGGCAGCAATGTTTGTTCTAGATTGACTGGGTATGCATTTTCCAAAAGAAAAGGAGTCTGATAGGACACTTGATATTCTATGTGAGGAAAATGATCACTCTCTGCTGGAAAAAAACTTTCCCCGTCATCCATATTGCTATGGAAAACACATGTAAATAAAGTATTACCACTCTATAAGGAAACCTACCAAAATAGAGGATGCTCCAAAATTACGATAGAGTGTGGGCCAAATGGCTAGCGGAGGCCTCCACGGCAGCCACAGACTGTTTGAGCATGTACATAAAACCACTCTACGGGTGGATGTGATTTTGATACAATGGGTGTTTTTTGTATTCTAATCTCTGTTATGGGTTTATCTATTATTGTCCATTGGGTCTCAACTAAAAGATTTAATCCTTAGACATTTCAATTGAGCAGAAGCCAATAAAGCGCTAGGTTGTTTGTTTGTTCTTTTCTTGTGAACATGCTACAGCTGTTACTAATGATGGAAGCAGCACAATTGCCAGCTAGTACTGACTCCTGCCTGGGTCTAGTCCCAATGCTGTGGCAGGTTTACTGTTGGTTGTTTGTTTGTTTGTATGTCTTATACTCAAAAAAAAGATTTAAAAAAAAATGAATAAACCGCCATCGTGAATTGTATGTCAATGAGGACAGACTTAGAACAGATTCACTCGAAAGCCCTGTACACACGCTCAGTTTTCTCTGTGGTAAAAAGTCTGCAGAGAAACCCTAGGGGAAAGCCGAGAACCCGTCAGGAAAACTGCCATGGAGCTTTGGCCGGGAATCCTGGCCATGTGTAGGCTCCATCAGCACTGCCTCGCAGTTTTTCCCATAGGAAAGTAGTAGATCCGGTAAAAAAAAAAAAAAGGTAATCCCGACAGGAAAATAGAGAGTAGGTTCTCTATTTTCCCGCCGGGATTACCGGCTGTTTTCCTGCTGGGAAAACCGGTCGTGTGTACGAGGGTATACAGTGTTCAAACTAACCTTGCCATCAGCCATGACACCTCCACCTGAGAAACATCTAAAAGGCAGGCATTGTATGTGAATGGAAACAAAACAACCACATGGGAAGCACTGTAAAAGGGGTGCAAGTATAATGTGGACAAGGATTCCAAGGCAATCAAAAGTCAATTTATTATTGCCATAAAAACTTTGGTCTAAAATAAAATAAAACATAGTAAAACATAGTAAAAAAAGGTCCTTTTATAGAGACGTTTTATCAGGCTACCTATAGAGATTTTTTGAATTTATGCCATGATAAATCTTCCAACCGTCCTAACTTGTCTAGTGCTGAACATATAGCACTAAATACACTAAAGAATAACCATTCGCTAGTTATAAAACAAGCAGATAAGGGTGGGAGCTTGGTCATTCAAGACACTACCGACCTATGAAAAAGAAGCTTACCGCTTGTTGTCGGATAGTAAGACATATGAGGTTCTAAAGAAAGACCCTTTACTAGAATTTCAAACAGAATCTTTAGTTGATAAGTCTACAAAAGATGACATATTATGTAAAAGTGAAAAACTGTTTTTGCTGCCTCATACATGCAGCACCCCCTACTTTTACTACTTGCCAAAGGTCCACAAATCTGTTATATGCCCGCCTGGCAGGCCCATTGTAGCCGGCACTAATAGCTTTACATCTGCGTTATTCCATTATATTGACTTCTTCCTTGAGCCCATAGTCTCAGGACTCCCTTCATTTATTAGGGACTCGGGACATGTGATTGAGACCTTACAAAAATACAAGTGGGAGACAGATTATTTGTGGGCTTCTTTGGATGTGGTATCTTTATACACTTCAATACCCCACAGAGTAGGTTTAGGAGCTCTCCAACACTCCTTTTCCACTATGACATGAATTCTAGACAAGCCAAATTCCTGATAGACTCTACGGAATTTAGCTTGAAGCACAACTATTTTGTATTTCGGGAGAAGTTTTATATACAGAAGCATGGAACAGCGATGGGCACCAATTTCACACCCTTGTATGCCAATATTGTCATGGTCTATTGGGAAGATAGATATATATGGGCACACAATCCCTTTGCCAGATATATAGTGTATTTTGGACGCTATATAGATGACATACTGTTAATTTGGAGTGGGAGTGTGGAATTATTTGAGTCTTTCGTTTTACACTGCAATACAAAACACTTTAGATCTGAGTTAAAATAAGGGTTCGCTGCAGAACCGGTATATTCTGGTATTAGTTAAAATAAGGGTTCGCTGCACTAGATAAAACTTGATTGGGTCCGTTTAAGAAAATTCTCACCCTGATACAGTGCTCCCTATATAAATCTTGTTGGCTCACATAGTCACATGACCTGAAGGGCCACGCCCCCGACACACGTTGTCATGACTACAGCCTAAAACCTTTTCAACAATCCACTGTTCTGCTATCCTCCGCTTGCCTTGCATTTTGAGCCACCAGTCCAGCCTCCAGCCGAGCTTCTATTCTGGCTTGTTTGAGCCTATTGCCACCTTCGGCTCCAAGCCTCGTTTTGGACTACACTTCCTGGTGCCGTCTGATGTCACGCCCGGGAAGCCCTGGTTCAGATCGGAACAAGCTTGTATTGCCGGTGACTTGTCATACTCTGCTCCCTATAATAGAATGCTGTGGAAGTGATGTGGCGGCCAACTGCGCATGCGCGATGCGTTCCAAACGCATCTGCGATGCGTTCCAATGGATTTACAACAGTACACACCAGCGAAATCTTGTTCGGCATCCAGGCTCTTTCTTTAACATCCTCATGGATTGGAGGTTGTTAAAAAAACAGGCAGGAGGCCGAGCGAGCGGACTCAGAATGTGAGGCCGACTGGCCACTTTCCCCTAAGTCCACGTCGCCCTGAATGCCGGGTTCGCTGGTGTGTACTGTCGTAAATCCATTGAAACGCATCACAATTGCGTTTGGAACGCATCGCGCATGCGCAGTTGGCCGCTACGTCACTTCCGGAGCATTGTATGATAGGGAGCCGAATATGACAACACACCGGTCGGGTGATCTATCCGCGGATCTACTGTGCATCCACTTCATCTCCTCTATTTGGCTTCCTCCCTATGATCCAGCTGGAATTGTCTCCCCCTCACTTCCACCGCAGGCTTAATATAGAGGAGTCTTGAGGCTTGAGGTTTTCATCTACTGCAGCATACCCTTCTGTCATCTGGCGTGCTGCATGCCGATAAAGGTCATTGAACCATCTATACAATGGAGGACTGTTTTATTTTAAGCCAAAGTTTTTATGGCAATAATAAATTGACTTTTATCATTTGATTGCCTTGGAATCCTTGTCCACATTATACTTGCACCCCTTTTTACAGCGCTTCCCATGTGGTTGTTTTGTTTGCATATGTTGTTATCACATCCCTCCTGATGGGTTCTTCCATATAGCTGCTGATTGGGGACTGGCATGACTTTTTTAGCGTCTCACCCATTGCACACACATTACTGTCCTTTGGCGCCAGACTTTTTATGTTGTTTTTGATGCTATGTGAATGGGAACACAAAACAAACATATGTAGCGGACTGCTCCTGTTGGGCAGGCTCTGCTTTAAATTTAGAGGGGAGTCTGAGTGTTAGTTGATTCAGACTCATATAATTTGGGCTAAATTTGGCCTCTGTTTCAGCCATGGCTGAGCTGGGAGTCACCACCATTGTTTGCCTGGAGGTGATGCTACCGCCCCAGGCCAAAGGGTGGCAGCAGCTCAGTCAGGGTGATATTGGGTGTCCCCCTCGGCAGGGTTGATGGTCTCGCTGTGCGTGCTGGGGAGGGGTACTTAAGGAGCAGACGCCACTGGATCAAATCGTCCGTCACTGGTCTGTCGTCCTACCACCTTGTGGCCCACCTGGCCGGGGGTGCGTGTTCCAGCAATCCTGGCTCCGCGACCACGTTGGTCTGGGGTCATGATCTGTTCAAGTAGGCCCAGTAGTCAGACTGGGTCTGCGCTTTCAAGGTGATCCTTTGCTGTACGTCCTGGAGGGAGGAAGCCGCTTGATGAAGGACCTATCTTAGAGAGGACCAAGCAAGAGGCTGGTATCTCGGGAGAGGCCTGGAAACTTCATCGAAGGATGCACCATATACTGAGAGGCTTGATGGCGATCGCCTATCAGACTTGAGTTCTACAGAAGTTAATCTGGAGAGATCCGGGTGCTGAATTCTGTGTTAGGGGATTCTGGACCGAAAGTTTCTCCATTCAAAGGAAGGTCTGTGGCAGAGACTGTACTGTGTTTCGTGCGCCACTCCGGCTGCTAGGCCGGTGAGAGGGACCTATCCGGGTGCGCAAAACCCACTCTGGCTAGATGGAAGCAGGAGTGTTTCCTGATTGAAATTATGCACCTGAACCTATCTATCTGTTTACCCTTTCATTTCTTCAACCATTTCTTCTTTATTACCAAGTTCTTCAAAATAAATCTAAGAAAAGAAGTCTAAAGTGTGGACATTGAACTTTTTCAACTCTCATCTATTACTCTGGACAGCGAGGGGGAAAAAGGTAACATGCCGCCCGAAAATATCCCGCAGCTCCTTGGGAGGTAGTGCTTCACATATATAATGGGGTGTTCTCAAATTCGACTGCAAAAAGAGGAAATACGGCTTAACAGAAATCAGATCCTAGAGTCTGGCGCCTGTTGCATTTGCAATGCTTCTTACCAGAATCGTAATTTTAGTGTCAAAATAAATAAGATAAATTATAGAGTAAAAATGCATTCTTTTTATCCTTAATAACATGAATAGTTGTTTTAAAACTAACACTAGTCAAAATAGAAAAAGGTGACTATAGATTGCCTTTATAATAAAATAATTTGTGCAATACAACTTCAGCAAGAGAAAACCTTGTTTGTCCTTAAGATAACAAAGTAATACTGCACATATAGGCCCGGATTCACGTAGAGAGGCGTATCTTTGTGTGGTTGTAGCGTATCTTCTTTACGCTACGCCGCCGCAACTTAGAGAGGCAAGTGCTGTATTCACAAAGCACTTGGGCCCAGATTCACAAAGACTTACGCCGACATATCTACTGATACGCCGTCGTAAGTCCAAATGTGTGCCGTCGTATCTATGCGCTGATTCTTTAAATCAGATACGCTTGAATTTTGCCAAGATATGACGTAAGTCTCCTACGCCGTCGTATCTTGGGGGCATATTAATACTGGACGCATTCGGCGTTCCCATTATAAATATGCAAATGAGCAAGATACACCGTTTTTCGAACATACGTACGCTCGACGCAGTAATCTATACCGTTTACGTAAGGCGTTTTTCCGGCGTAAAGAAAAACCACCAAAAAGGTGGCGCATCCCATGCAAAGGTATGGACGTCGGAACAGCCGTCCGTGGATGTATCCTAGTGCGCATGCTCAGAATCACGTCGAATAGAATGCCTAAGATACGCGTCGAACACTGCCTACGACGTGAACGTCACAGCTCCATTCACGTACGACTTACGTAAATGACGTAAAAATGACGGCTGTTCCGACGTAAACGGCGTCGATTTCTGCGTCGGGCGTACGTACGTTCGTGAATCGGCATATCTTGCTCATTTGCATATTTATAATGGGAACGCCGAATGTGTCCAGCGTAAATATGCACCCAAGATACGACGACGTAGGAGACTTACATTGGTCGTATCTTGGCAAAATTCAGGCATATCTGATTTAAAGAATCAGCGCATTGATACGACGGCGCACATTTGGACTTACGACGATGTATCAGTAGATACGTTGGTGTAAGTCTTTGTGAATCTGGGCCATATTGTTTATTTTAAGTAATTAAAAATATCGCTGAATGAAAAAGCCCATAGCAGAACTGTAAAAATTGTTCTGGCCCATATAGGATATCGAGATGCAAGAGCTGTAGTGGATAAATAAATGTTAATATATAAAATTCCACCTTTTCCCACCAGCACTGGCACAGTGAAAAAAAGAGAAGGGTGTACAGTAGGCCTTGTGTATTATAAGTAATTTTAAGAGCAGTGAAAACATAAAATCACAATTTGGATGGTAATTAGGCACACTTCACAAGGCAATCAGGGATTCCATAGCGGTGGTGATACATAGTAGGAAAAATAAGTGGATGACAGCAATAGGATGGCAGCCGGCATAGGGTATTTGCGGGCCTGGACCTGCTCTGTGGTGGCAACCAGCGGGGTCCACAGAGTATCTGATGGCCTTAGGGGTTAAAAGTATTTGCAGAACTATAGCTATAACCTGTGTACAGCTTGGCCCTGGAATCCAAAGGTCTCCACAGCCATTGATTTTCAGGACTTCAGGCAGTTTAGCAATATTGTTAACGCTACTTTTTAGAGTTGGACAGGTTGATTTTAAACAGACATAATTGGTCAGCAGTAAATTATTGCAGCTATTATTTAATAACGGATTGTTAGTATTAGTTTTTAAAGTGAAACTTCACCCAAAAGGGGAAGTTTCACTTTAAATCCCCCCACCACATTTGGCATATCATGACTAGGGTACAAAAGATGCTTTTTCCAGACCGCCTGACCACCACTCCACTGACCACTATAATAGATTAACCAGACATGACACCCACTGGAGTTTTAATGGCCATAGCATCCTTTTAATAACTAAATATAAATAACATATTAAACATATAAACATACAGACAGTATTCAAGGGGCCCCAAGGTCCTCCTGGGCATGCACTTAACCGCTTGAAGACCAGCCGCCACAGTTGTGCTGCAGCAGGCTGGCTCTCCTGGGTGAATCGCCGCTAAGTCGGCCGCTTTAAGAGCTCTAGGGGACGCGGGCGCAACACCAAAGCTGATGCGCTTGACCGGTGGCCACGATGTCTGCTGGCTGATCACTCAACAGAGAGCCAGAATGGTGATCTGTCAATGTAAACAGACAGATCCCCAGTCTGACAGGGGAGGAGAGACAGATCTGCGGTTCCTAGTGATTATGAACAGTGATCTCTCTCCTCCTCTAGTCAGTCCCATCCCCCCACAGTTAGAAACACCTCCCAGAGAACACAGTTAACCCCTTGATCGCCCCCTAAGGTTAATCCCTTCTCTGCCAGTGACATTTACACAGTAATCAGTGCATTTTTTTAGCACTGATCACTGTATAAATGTCAATGGCCCCAAAAGTGTGCAATCAGTCCGCCACAATGTCGCAGTCCCACTAAAAATTGCAGATCGCCGCCATTACTAGTAAAAAATTTAAAAATGCCATAAATCTATCCCCTATTTTGTAGACGCTATAACTTTTGCACAAACCAATCAATATAGGCTTATTGTGATTTCTTTACCAAAAATATGTAGTAAAATCAGGGCTTTTGTGGGGGAACACCTCCCGCACTAAATGTATGTAATGGCAAGGGGTGCTGGGGTGTGCAGCTACTGGGGATTCTATTGTTGTTAGAGAAGATCTATCTTATGTTGCTGGGGGACAATTGTTGCTGGGAAGGATCTACTGTTGAGTGGTTTGTTGTTGTTGGCTGCTGGAGGGTCTATTATTGCTGGCTATTGGGAGTCTATTGTTGCTGGAGGCGTTCATTGTTGTTAGCTACAGGGGATTTATTTTACTGCCTTTCTTGTTATCATTATCACATTCCATTTAAATTACTTAGCACCACAAAATGATACTTGGTTCTGTTGCTAGCCATAATGACAAAAATACCTAGACCCCAGTGGCGTAACTAGAGACTTCAGGGCCCTGATGCAAGAAATCATGACTGTACAACAAAGTAAAACAATTCTGTTTCTGATTTCACTTGAGGGGGGGTGGCTGCAGTGGCAGTGCCATCCTCTCCCACCACCACCTGTGCCTCTTACTGATCTCATCCCCCCCACCACTGATCTCATCACTATCCCCCCACCACCTCTGTTGTAGAAGTAATAGGGGGATAGGCATAAAATTAGTGGTGCGGCTGTAGGGGGATGGGATCAGTAAGAGGCACGGGTGGTGGCGGGAGAGGATGGCATCACCACTGCCAACCCCCTTAAGTACCACCGGCACCACCCCCCTCATGTATCACCACTACCACTCTGCTCTAGTATCACCACTACCACCCCCCCTCAAGTACCAGCAGTGGTACTTGAGGGGGGTGGCTGCAGCGGCAGTGTTGGTGCCATCCTCTCCCACCACCACCTGTGCCTATTACTGATCCCATCCTCCCACCACTGATCTCAGCCCTATCGCCCCCATCACCTCTGTTGTAGAAGTAATGGGGGGGGGGATAGGGATGAGATCAGTGGTGTGGGGGGGTTGGGATCAGTAAGATGCACGGGTGGTGGAGGTTGGCATCGATTGCTCAGCTCTGAAAAAATGTCACTTACTGTCAATCAATCGAATCCCTGGGAATTCCGTTCGATCAGTTACGGTCACCATCACTGTGCCTTCTAATCTCCCGCCAGGATGCCTTCTTGTTTCATAGGTAGACGGCATAGGTACTCCGCGCAGAGAGGAAAGCTCCTCCCCCGCCTTCTCTCATTGGTGTCAGCCCCAGTCTCAGCGCTGCCTCTGCCCAGGCCCAGATTTATTCCCTTTGCTGCCCCAAGGCCAGGTCCTTCAATGCCACCCCCCCACACACACACACACCATCACATAGGGGGACTCCCCAGAGAGCCCCCCTTACATCAGGGTCCCCAGAGAGCCTTCCCCTTAGTGTCCCTAGAGAGTCTCCCCTCTTACATTAGTGTCCCAAGAAAGTCCCTCCTTACATCAGGGTCCCCAGAGAGTCTCCCCTCTTACATTACTTACATTAGTGTCCCCAGAGAGCCCCTTCCTTACATTAGTGTCCCCAGAGAGCCCCTTCCTTACATCAGGGTCCCCAGAGAGTCCCTTCCTTACATCAGGGTCCCCAGAAAGCCCCCCTTACATTAGTGTCCCCAGAGAGTCTCCCCTACATTAGGGCCCCCAGAGAGTCTCCCCTACATTAGGGCCCCCAGAGAGTCTCCCCATACATTAGGGCCCCCAGAGAGTCTCCCCCTACACCAGAGTCCCCAGAGAGTCTCCCCCTACACCAGGGTCCCCAGAGAGTCTTCCTCTACATCAGGGTCCCCAGAGAGTCTTCCCCTACATCAGGGTCCCCAGAGAGCCTCCCCTCTTACATTAGTGTCCCCAGAGAGTCTCCCCCTACATCAGGGCCCCCAGAGAGTCTCCCCATACATTAGGGCCCCCAGAGAGTCTCCCCATACATCAGGGCCCCCAGAGAGTCTCCTCCTACATCAGGGTCCCCAGAGAGTCTCCCCCTACACCAGGGTCCCCAGAGAGTCCCCCCCTACATCAGGGTCCCCAGAGAGTCTCCCCTTACACCAGGGTACCCAGAGAGCCTTCCCTCTTACATTAGTGTCCCCAGAGAGTCTCCCCTCTTACATTAGTGTCCCCAGAGAACCCCACCTTACAACAGGGTCCCCAGAGAGCCCCCCTTACACCAGGGTCCCCAGAGAGTCTCCCCCTACATCAGGGTCCCCAGAGAGTCTCCCCCTACATCAGGGTCCCCAGAGAGTCTCCCCCTACATCAGGGTCCCCAGAGAGTCTCCCCCTACATCAGGGTCCCCCGAGAGTCTCCCCCTACATCTGGGTCCCCAGAGAGTCTCCCCCTACATCAGGGTCCCCAGAGAGTCTCCCCCTACATCAGGGTCCCCAGAGAGTCTCCCCCTACATCAGGGTCCCCAGAGAGTCCCCCCTACATCCAGGTCCCCAGAGAGTCTCCCCCTACATCAGGGTCCCCAGAGAGTCTCCCCCTACATCAGGGTCCCCAGAGAGTCTCCCCCTACATCAGGGTCCCCAGAGAGTCTCCCCCTACATCAGGGTCCCCAGAGAGTCTCCCCCTACATCAGGGTCCCCAGAGAGTCTCCCCCTACATCAGGGTCCCCAGAGAGTCTCCCCCTACATCAGGGTCCCCAGAGAGTCTCCCCCTACATCAGGGTCCCCAGAGAGTCTCCCCCTACATCAGGGTCCCCAGAGAGTCTCCCCCTACATTAGTGTCCCCAGAGGCCCCCTTCCTTACATTCGTGTCCCCAGAGGCCCCGTTCCTTACATTAGTGTCCCCAGAGGCCCCGTTCCTTACATTAGTGTCCCCAGAAGCCCCCCCTTACATTAGTGTCCCCAGAGGCCCCCTTCTATACATTAGTGTCCCCAGAGGCCCCCTTCCTTACATTAGTGTCCCCAGAGGCCCCCTTCCTTACATTAGTGTCCCCAGAGGCCCCGTTCCTTACATTAGTGTCCCCAGAGGCCCCCTTCCTTACATTAGTGTCCCCAGAGTCCCCCTTCCTTACATTAGTGTCCCCAGAGGCCCCCTTCCTTACATTAGTGTCCCCAGAGGCCCCCTTCCTTACATTAGTGTCCCCAAAGGCCCCCTTCCTTACATTAGTGTCCCCAGAGGCCCCCTTCCTTACATTACTGTCCCCAGAAGCCCCCCCTTACATTAGTGTCCCCAGAAGCCCCCCCCTTACATTAGTGTGCCCAGAAGCCCCCCCCCCCCCCCTTACACTTATGGGACTCATATCTCATTCATGGGGCTAATTTTCTTGTTCCATGTAAATTTAAAGGTATTATATCATTCTATGTTATCATAACTATAGAGTTCACGTGAGTTGCGCAGCTTGTCTTCCATCGTACTAGTCTGTTTGTGGGTATCTCACATTTTAAGCTGCTTGCATTATTTCATTCATTTATCATCACCTAGACAGCACAGTATTACCACAATTTCCCCCCCCCCCTTACATTAGTGTGCCCAGAAGCCCCCCTTTCAATTAGTGTCCCCAGAAGCCCCCCTCTCTTACATTAGTGTCCCCAGAAGCCCCCTTGCTTACATTAGTGTCCCCAGAGGCCCCCCCCCCTCTTACATCAGGGACCCCAAACAGCTGACTCCCCCTTGCAGAGGTTCCCCTGTACCTGGCTGGTGGAGGTTGGCGATCTGCAGCTCTATGGTGTCCACAGGCAGGGGGATCTCACTGGGGCTTGTAGTTCTATCTCCGAATCATGTATACAGCAGAGGGGGAGGGGCCTCTGACCCAGGCATCAACAACAGTGTGCAAGCAGAGTGAAACTAAAACTGATACCTGCCCGGGTCAGAGGCCCCTCCCCTCTCTGTATACACTGACACTCGAGTACTACAAGACCCAGGGAGATCACGCTGCCCACACAGGCACCATAGAGCTGCCGATCTTCCACCTTCTAACACATCTCCCCACTGCACCCTAAACGGCCAGCCAGAGGTGCAGGGGGAGATGCCGGGTCTTGGGGGGGTTGCTGTGATGACGCTCCTGCATCCACTGCCAGTGCCTTGTCGGCACCCGATCCCCGCGGCGGAACGGCTCCTCACACGGGCGGCGGGTGGGCCCCCCCCCCCCCGACTTGGCTAAACCACAGGGCCCAGTCGCAAGCGCGACCGCTGCGACTATGAAAATTCCGCCACTGCTAGACCCTGTAACCCACAAATAAACAGAACAAAGACCAAAACAATATTAAAAAGAGGAAGGGTGGGAAGTTGTCCCATCCAAGCTCTCTTTAGATTGACTCCTCCCAACTCCTTCCAACTTCCTGACTCCTGAAGCCCCATCTGCTCCATCCTTTCTACCAATCCGGTAAGTATCCCCTCTCTTAACTACTTTTAAACTCCCACAACTCCTCCTATGTCCAAAAGCCCTTTTAACCCAGTCATGTAGACACTGCGTCTAAGCTTATTTCTTCTACTCCAGGCCTAACTTTATTGGGAGGGGCAGGTACTTAGTTTGGACAGGTACACGCTTCAACTTCTGCTCAGATCTGCTAGGCAATCCGAATGGAAGTTCGACCCCCATCTCTTCATCTGCAGCTTTCTGGGACACGACACTGGTCCCAGAAGGCTGCAAGACCATTCACACAGCACAGCTCGCACATGTGCAGTAGGAAGCCTACTTTGAAGCTGCAAGCTGTCACAGCCAAAATCACACCCTAAAGATGTTGTCACTGGGGACCGAAGACTAATAAAGAACTAGCCCGGGTGAGGACAGTGCTGGATCCCTGAACAGTAAGTGTTTTTTTTATTAAAAGTCAGCAACTACATTGATAATTTTTATTTTCTAGAATGAAGAACCACTTTAGGTACAATTACTGGTAACATCTTATGAGGATCCATCTTTTATTGGTCAGAATTAAAAGTGTTACTAAAACCCAGCACCCTGCATTCACTATATCTGGTCTCCCACAGTACATAGAACATGGAAATGCAATTATTTTAGTAAATATAAATTGCTAAATACCTTTTCTCATCAACATCAGTGGCGGCTGGTGCTCGAAATGTTTGAGCGGGTGCAAACAAACTGAAAGATTCTGAAAAAAAAAACATCAATTGCAGCCTCACTGTGACCATCAAATGCAGCCACTGTATCAAATGCAGCCACTGTGTCATCAAAAGCAGCCACTGCGCCATCAAACACAGCCACTGTGCCATCAAACGCAGTCACTGTGCCCATCAAATGCAGCCACTCTACCAAACGCAGCCACTGTGCCATCAAACGCAGCCACTGTGAAATCAAAAGTTGCCACTGTGCCATCAAAAGTTGCTACTGTGACATCAAAAGCTGCCACTGTACCAAGCGCAACCAATGTGCCATCAAACGCAGCCACTGTGCCATCAAACACAGCCACTTTGCCATCAAAAGTTCCCACTGTGCCTTTAAAAGCTACCACTGTGCCATCAAACTCAGCCACTCTGCCATCAAACGCAGCCACTGTGTCATCAAACACAGCCACTGTGTCCATCAAATGCAGCCACTGTACCAAACGCAGCCACTGTGCCATCAAACAAAGCCACTGTGCCATCAACCGCAGCCACTGTGCCCATCAAATGCAGCCACTGTACCAAACGCAGCTACTGTGTACCCTCCCAAGAAAAAATACACACCAAGCTGAGCATGTGCAGAGTGCCCCCAAGGCTCTGTACTGTCAGGAGATTGATTAGGGACTGTGTAAAAAGGGGAAAATCAGAAAAGACAGGATCAAACAGCCTTTTTACACAATGCACAGGATTAACCCCCTAGGTTCCACATTGAGTATAACAAGCATGCTTTACCGCATATACAAACTGATTTTACTGTTGTGGGTTTAGAAACACTTTAAGATTAAGAACTTCATACTAATTTTCCAGCTCATATATTTACATCTAAGTACATTTGGTAAATGCCATATTTCACACAACAGGTTGCATGTGATTTATACATCTATGCACAATTCTGTGTCAAAGAACAATCTGGAAAATCCAACTACAATATAAGCCTGTTACATGTTACAAGGGGGATGTAGTCGTTTTGGACAGTTTTGGAAACAAATTTTGGTTATTTTTACAAAAAGTAAATTGACATTTCTTTTGCTGCACGCTTTTATATTGATTTTTAGTAAAACTGGAGTTATACTTCAAACAGAAGTCAAGCCCCTTAAATTGTACTCCTATTACACTGCTCACAAAATGTGCTTACTCTTGCAGATAATAATATTTTCTGATGTTCTGCTCACTGAACAGAATGTAACATTGATTTAAAGAGAAGTACTGTAGAGTGACTTACTGAGTGCAATGCAGTGGAACAAAAATTATGTCAAAGACACAGATTTGCTAGAATCATAGTGTCTTTTACATAAAAGGTGGTGGCAATTCCAAAGAAATAAATTGCCATCTGGGCTGATTCTAGGTATAAAAGCGGCATATTCTCATATCCCGTCTGATTTAGTCTTTCAGTAAAACGGTGTTAGGCTGTTATGAGGACCTAAAAAATACATAGGTATTCTTTAAAATGGTAGAAGCACAAAAAGTCTTATATTTCCTTATTTTAAGTCTATAACCTGCACTACACAAATTACAGCTGGGATATAATTGGTTGCCATGAGTGATAACGCCACATTTCTTTCTACTTATATACATATATGAGCTGTTTTTAGATGCCAAATGATTTATATTTCTGTCCATACAGTCCGAAGTCTATGCACCATTACCACACAGCACATCCCTGTCTAACAGGGCAAGATATATTTTTCTCTGCTGCAGTTCAGTAACCTTAAGCTCCCCCACACTGTGACTGGACAGTGAAACGAGAAGTAGGATAGTGATGAGCTCATTGCTCTATCTCTATCAGTCTTCTTTTTCATCCTATCAGCAAACTCGTTGCAGTGCAGCACACCCCATTGGCTCCCCTAACCAAGAAAGAAATTGATTGCACACTTGAATCCAAAAAGATGCTGATGAAGTTTTCTTTATTGTCACACCAGACAGACTTGCAAGAATATATAGATGATGTGTTTCACACCAAAAGAGCCCTGTTTGAAAAAGCACTGGTCTGTCTGGTGTGACAATAAAGAAAACTTCAGCAGCATCTTTTTTTTTTTTTTTTTTCCACTTCAGACTTAACCACAACTTGAGACCTGCTCATGGTTATATTCAATGATTATGTCTCGACTTAGGTTTTGCATCATATGTGGAGAATATATGTATATATAAATATATATATATATTCCCCCCCCCCTCCCACCTCATCCCCAACTCCCCCCCTTCCCTCTTCTCCCAACCTCCCACCGATCCTCTTACTAGGCCTCTATCGGCTCTTCCATTTAATAATTTCCTCTCCTCTTTATTGCTTAAGCTTCCATCATTTCTGCATATTCCATCTTAACCTTATATTTTTTCCAGGGATCCCATTTATCTTCGAAATCTGCCCAAGTTTCCTCCTCTCTGTATCTTAAATAATCATTGTAATAAATTTCATCGACCTTTTTCCCCCATTCTCTTAATGTAGGACTCTCTTCTCGTTTCCAGTTACTCGAGATCTGGCTTTTTGCGGCGTTGAGAAAATCTGGAATTAGGGTCTTTAGATATCTTTTAGTTGGCATTCGTGCCCCATGCAAGACACAAACCCAAAAGTTATTATTTCTTTAATTTTTTGTCTAATTTTTGACCAAAAGTTTTTTACTTTTGGGCAAGACCACCAGATATGTGTCATTGTACCCACCTCTCTACATCCTCTCCAACAGAAACACGAATCATTTCCTAAAGATGAGTGTAATTTATCTGGTGTAAGATACCATCTTACCAAACATTTATAATTCTGTTCCATTACTTTGTTGTTTATAGAGGTGACATGGACCCTGTTTATTATCTGTCTTATTTCAAATTCATTTATTGATGAGCCTGTTTCTTCTTCCCATTTTTTGATGAATGGGGGTACGCTCTGTTTTTTTAAGGCATTCAAAGTTTCATATATCATCGAGATTATTCCCTTATCGAAGTCTTTCGAATGGCCGTAAATTTGTTTCAGATCTTATAGGCTGTGGGAGACTTTCAAAAAAAAGTCTTATTTGAGCATATCTCCATTCATCAATCACCACAATATCTCTCTTCCCTTCCATCTCCTGCAATGATAATAGTCTATTTTGCTCCATAAAATCTTTTAATTGGGTGTCTTCTTTCTTAATCCAGTTACCAAACACAAAAGTTTCTCCCGGAGGGAAAAATTTTGTGTTCTTTAAGGGTATAAATGGTGAATTAAAACTCCATCTTTCTTTCCTATGAATCTGGTCCCAAAGTGCTAAAGCGTGTTTTGTAATGTCGTGAACTTCAGGGCTTAGACCTCTATATTGTGGTGGGATCCAGATTATTTTCCCAAGTGCAGTTTTACTTAATTTATTTTCCATAGCTACCCATCTTTTTTCTACATTATTTTTTGCCCATTCTATAACTCGTGATAAAATAATTGAATAATAATAATTTTTGAAATCCGGTGCTCCCACCCCTCCTTGTGTCTTATCTTTTGTCAAAAGTGTTAACTTAATTCGTGGTTTTTTTCCCCCTCCATATAAATTTAAGAAACATTGCTTGTAGTTTTTGAAAAAAAAAGCTTGCGGGATCCGAATTGGGAGCATCTGAATTTTGTAAATAATTTTTGGTAATATTATCATTTTAAAGATATTTATTCTCCCCGTCCATGATAATTGTCCTGGTGCTATTCTATTAAGGTCTTCTTTAATATTATTCAGTAATGGTATAAAGTTGGATTTATACAGGGTCTCTTTAGAATTTCCTAAACTAATTCCAAGGTAATTTAAGTTTCATCCAGTCCGAAGTCTATGCACCATTACCACACAGCACATCCCTGTCTAACAGGGCAAGATATATTTTTCTCTGCTGCAGTTCAGTAACCTTAAGCTCCCCCACACTGTGACTGGACAGTGAAACGAGAAGTAGGATAGTGATGAGCTCATTGCTCTATCTCTATCAGTCTTCTTTTTCATCCTATCAGCAAACTCGTTGCAGTGCAGCACACCCCATTGGCTCCCCTAACCAAGAAAGAAATTGATTGCACACTTGAATCCAAAAAGATGCTGATGAAGTTTTCTTTATTGTCACACCAGACAGACTTGCAAGAATATATAGATGATGTGTTTCACACCAAAAGAGCCCTGTTTGAAAAAGCTCTGGTCTGTCTGGTGTGACAATAAAGAAAACTTCAGCAGCATCTTTTTGGATTGAAGTGTGCAATCAGATTCTTTCTTCCTTGGGGCCCTTTCACATGTACAGATCCCTTGAGGATCCGTATCTTTCTCATCTGCTTGCTCGGCGGGGGATCGCTCCGTTGATCCCCACTGAGCCAGCAGACGACAGAGTGGTCCCCGCACTCTGTGCAGGGACCGCCCTATCAGATCTTCGCTCTCCTCTATGGGGGATCGGATGAACATGGGCCGTCTGCAATAGGATTTTCCTCCGTCTGCAGAATCGGACCATATCGGGGACCGATGAGATCGGGTGTCAGCGGATGTTCCTCCGCTGACACCCCCTATCCCATAGGGATACATGTATGTCCATAATTCATCTGAAAATGGATGGATGAAATATGGACATACAGTCCGCACGTGTGAAAGGGCCCTTATTCTACTGACAGTGGTGAGCTGGGATTAGCACCTTGAATCAGGTGTGTCCTCCTTTCGTTGCCTGAGGTGGTGTACGCAGGGCAAAAAACACAAAATGGGATTTAAGCATGAGTTTATTATTGCATGTCTATATATCAAGCATTATTCACTACAAATGTCACTGCTATATCTATGTTGCACATATCCTGGTGTGATCCACCAAGGCTGTGAATAGTTCTGTCTTTTTCTGTACAATTCTTCAATAAAATTGAGTAAAAATAAATAGCAAAGCAAAATACTAAGCATCGTTTGACAAAAACCAATAGTCTAGTTGCAGTTAATCAACCACTATATACAGCACATTGTACATAACAGCTTGATACCTTAAAAAAAAAAGAAGAACACTTGTAATATTTCTAACAAAACAAAATACAATGCAGACTAATGTTTAAAAAAACAGACTGAATTAAAAATAACATCAAGGAATATGCTCAGTATGATCGCTTGGCTGTGTCTGTCCCCGATGCCACTTAAAGCAGACCTAAACCCAATAAATAGCCTACCTTCCCTTTCTTCTGCCTAATCTAATAAATCAAAATCAGTTGGTGGCTCTGAATTTATGCTGATTTTGCACCTACTGTTAATTCTAACCCTTCGTCGTCATGGTGCAGGGTGGGCTGTGAGCATTTACTGCCACAGATTGGTTGGCCAGGTCTCCTTCCTATGGTGTGCATGCTTCTAGTGCCCAACAAATGGCTAGATGGCTTCCTGTGTACCACCAGATACTGTATGTCCTGGGCTGGATCTACCATCTGTTTAGAACCAAGAAACTTTAGATGTGCCACCTGTATGTAGCACTACCGCATGAGGGTCGCTTGAGGATGTTTTACCTTAACCTTGACAGTCTCCCGACCACTCTGACACTCAGAGTTCAGACATTTCTTACTGTACAGTGCAGACACCACACTATCATGCAGTAAACAAGTATTTCTTTACTTAATATTTGGCAATTCACAAATTAACAAGTTATAGCATAGATGCATCTGAGAAATTATTACAGTTGGCAAATAAATAGAATAATTGTAGGCAAAAGGTATTGTTATGGGTTATGAAATAATAATAATAATTTAATATTTACTGGCAGAATAATGAAGGTCCAGTAGGCCTCAGAATTGATGTGAACGATTATAAATGGAAGTCTTTCAGAAAAGAATAGAAAATAAACTTGGCTTATGTTTGCCAAGTTCCCAATACATAAGCCTTCTTCTAATTTTTACAACTCCTGTGTTCAAGCAGAGAGTTTGGAACAATGACGGTTCTCGTCACAGAACAAAGAAATGTTGTCCCAGCCTTGGTGGACTAACAAGAAGATGTTTACTATGATTGTTGGTTATAAATCCTGCCATAGGAAAAGTTCTACAGATAGCTAACTGGGCTATTATCACATGGAAGTAAATAATTCCCATTGTATCAGAGAATAAAATTGCCCTAAGGAAAGCAGTCAGTATTGTCTCAGCTGTCTTTTAGACAATAGCAGAAGAACCCAGTTCATTACACACCAAGGACGAATGCACGCATCTATCCCTGATATGAACATATAATATGATACAAGTCAGGCGGCGTACACACGGCAGAGAACCTCGACGGGCAGAACACAACGTTCCACCCGTCGAGGTTCTCTGCTGGCCGTCAGATTCGGCGACCCGCCCGTCGGGAATGGCAACCAGCCATTCATCCCGACGGGCCGTCGAGCAAATAGAGAACATGCTCTCTATTTCGGCTGAACGGCATTCCCGACGGGATGCTCGCCGAGAGCGTACACACGGCCGAGGTTCTCGGCAGAATGCGGCTCCCAGCGAGGTTCTCGCTGGTTTCTGCCGAGAACCTCGGCCGTGTGTACGCCGCCTCAGAGATATTTTGGAGTACAAATGGTATTAAAGGAATATATTTTGACATGAAATAAGTGAAAAATAATGTTTAGATTATCAATATACAGACAACAGAGACAGCGCACAGTGAATTAAAATTTATAATGACATTTAATAGTCCAGAACTCATATACAAATTAATTTGCACAGAAATCATAAATTAAAAATTAAAAGTATATATAGAACTGTTCACCTAGAGTCCCTAGGGAAAAAATTGCCTATGATGGAAGGGTTAAATAACCCGCTTTAGAGAAGTAGCAAAATAGTTGGTTTAAAAACGTAAGTAACGTGCTGGGAGGTACAATACCTCTGTGGGGAGCTCTCCTCTGGACGGCTATAGGTGGACACTGGATGGATAGATGTATCAGGAACAAATGTTGCTCGACGGCAACCAGTCCTTACCACTGCTATATAGATGGGCAGGGAGTTAGTTGGTACCAACGGGTCCAGATGGATGTTCCAAGCCGATGGGAGAGATGACCATTCTCATCCTGTCATGATGTGAGACGTTGAGTAGGCCTGAGCGCGGGGCTGCAATAGACGCTGTTTACATCCCCCATTGGCCCGCTCTGTCACATGATCATAGAGGATTGATGTCCGGACGTTAACCCTTGCCTCTTCCTGTGACGCTGCGGAAGTTCCGCTCTCCACCTTGGCCGGTAACGCGGCTGTTTTGAAGCTATTGCAGCCCCGCGCTCAGGCCTACTCAACGTCTCACATCATGACAGGATGAGAATGGTCATCTCTCCCATCGGCTTGGAACATCCATCTGGACCCGTTGGTACCAACTAACTCCCTGCCCATCTATATAGCAGTGGTAAGGACTGGTTGCCCTCGAGCAACATTTGTTCCTGATACATCTATCCATCCAGTGTCCACCTATAGCCGTCCAGAGGAGAGCTCCCCACAGATGTATTGTACCTCCCAGCACGTTACTTACGTTTTTAAACCAACTATTTTGCTACTTCTCTAAAGCGGGTTATTTAACCCTTCCATCATAGGCAATTTTTTCCCTAGGGACTCTAGGTGAACAGTTCTATATATATACTTTTAATTTTTAATTTTTAATTTATGATTTCTGTGCAAATTAATTTGTATATGAGTTCTGGACTATTAAATGTCATTATAAATTTTAATTCACTGTGCGCTGTCTCTGTTGTCTGTATGTTCTTTGCCCATTTCTTGGTTGACAGCTGCACTGTATTAAGATTTTACTGGTTCTCACATTTCATAGTGTTGCTATAATACTTGTAGCGCCCCCTGGAGGGACTTTTTGTGTATATTAGATTATCAATAACATCTTAGGACAGAGGAAAAAGATGATCATTGCATCTATTGATTTGGAAACTGTGTTAGAAGAAAGAGATATATGAGACATGTGAATTTAAATAGAAGTGTTTTGGAGAGCTAACCAATAGTATGAAAGATATCAAATTGTAATTATAAAAATATAAATTAACCTGTAACACATATTCATAAAACACATATCAAAATGATTCAGGTAGCGACTATAATAATTATTTTGCATTGATTGAGAGATATAAACCTATGCATGGTTGGAAAGACTGTTTTTGGGAAATATAAGTTTATAAAGGAATATAGAAGCATGTTATGTAGGAATCAAAAATATACTAATTGTATCATATAAGTGTAGCGCTCACCCCTGAAGGAGCCGCTGATTGTTGTTGGGATCGGCCTACTAAGTTACCCTGATGTTGTCTAGAGGTGTGGTGACAGGATCAAAGTAGTGAGCGAAGGTCCAGACAGCCAATAAAGGTTTTCTTCAATGCTTTATTCCCAGCCAAACAAGGCTAACATCAACATCCGTTAGGGAAGAGAAAAAAAGCTGACGGAAAGAAAAAGAGAGAACCCTTTCGGTATCAGGCCTGGATATGAACAGGGCAGTCTCGCCCTCAGTAGTATCAATTGTTGAGACTCGTCGCCACTCCTGCTTGGCAGCCGAGTCTCCACTTCGGATCTCTGGAAGGGACAGATCTCTCGCTTAGATCTGGCTCTAGGGCCTCTGCCTCAGGCCAAGTACTTTAAATGGATTAGGTAGATGAACGGAGCGAATCCTCCCAGTAGAATTCTTTAGCATAGGACGCCGGGTGACAGCAAAGTGTACCTATCAGCATCCCGGTCACCAGATCCCCGATTGGTTCGTTCAAGCCCTGTTGGACAATCTTCCTCCGGGTTCCCCTCAAGCCGATCCCCCAATCGCACGGCACCCAGCCTGGGATCCTCTCAATAGAACCGGGGACCCAGTAAGACACTGGGATCCCCTTTTACCTCAGGCTGCGGTTTGGCATAGCCTGCAATTCTGGCCAGGTGGGCCACGCTGGCGGGGTCCATGGATGCGCGCACCTGGAACTGGTATCCCGCGAAGACCAGTAGAACACATGACACCCGTCACAGATATATCCCTCCCCAGCATGCCCCGCGATGGAAAAACTCCTCCAATTGGCTGCTGGGGAACAACTTACTCTGCCAGAACCCCTCTGGCGTCAGCTGCCATCCAGAGATGATATCACATCCCTGGAATACAGACCGGCCCAGTGGCCATTTTCGGAATGACAGGGGTCACAATTTAGACACATTGTGAACGGGAGCAAAGTAACTCTCCCATTCTAACAATTTTTTTATATAGTGCCCATACTGAAAGTAAGGAGGCGCTACATAAAATATAAAGTTACCAGAGTTGTATATGCGTATGTATATATATATACATATATACAGTACAGACCAAAAGTTTGGACACACCTCATTCCAAGAGTTTTCTTTATTTTCATGACTATGAAAAATGTAGAGTCACACTGGAGGCATCAAAACTATGAATTAACACATGTGGAATTATATACATAACAAAAAAGTGTGAAACAACTGAAAATATATGCCATATTCTAGGTTCTTCAAAGTAGCCACCTTTTGCAGCAGACACATCTCTAGAACAACTGTTAAGAGGAGACTGTGTGAATCAGGCCTTAATGGCAGAATATCTGCTAGGAAACCACTGCTAAAGAAAGGCAACAAGCAGAAGAAACTTGTTTGAGCTAAAGAACACAAGGAATGGACATTAGACCAGTGAAAATCTGTGCTTTGGTCTGATGAGTCCAAACTTGAGATCTTTGGTTCCAACCACTGTGTCTTTGTGCGATGCAGAAAAGGTGAACGGATGGACTCTACATGCCTGGTTTCCACCGTTAAGCATGGAGGAGGAGGTGTGATGGTGTGGGGGTGCTTTGCTGGTCACACTGTTAGGGCTTTATTCAAAATTGAAGGCATACTGAACCAGCATGGCTACCACAGAGTCTATCTTGCAGCGGCATGCTATTCCATCCGGTTTGCGTTTAGTTGGACCATCATTTATTTTTCAACAGGACAATGACCCCAAACACACCTCCAGGCTGTGTAAGGGCTATTTGACCAAGAAGGAGAGTAATGGGGTGCTCTGCCAGATGATCTGGCCTCCACAGTCACCGGACCTGAACCCAATCAAGATAGTTTGTGGTGAGCTGGACCGCAGAGTGAAGGCAAAAGGGCCAACAAGTGCTAAGCATCTCTGGGAACTCCTTCAAGACTGTTGGAAGACCATTTCAGGTGACTACCTCTTGAAGCTTATCAAGAGAATGCCAAGAGTGTGCAAAGCAGTAATCAAAGCAAAAGGTGGCTACTTTGAAGAACCTAGAATATGACATATTTTCAGTTGTTTCACACTTTTTTGTTATGTATATAATTCCACATGTGTTAATTCATAGTTTTGATGCCTTCAGTGTGAATCTACAATTTTCATAGTCATGAAAATAAAGAAAACTCTTGGAATGAGAAGGTCTGTCCAAACTTTTGGTCTGTACTGTGTATATATATATATATATATATATATATATATATATATATATATATATATATGTAGCGCTACCCCATTTAGGAGCCGCTGAGTATAAGTAGGATCCGCGTGTTGCGCTACCTTGCAGGTGTCTAGGGGTGATACTTGTGAGTTGAAATAGAGAGCGAATGTCCAGTCTTTAGTTGGGTTTTCTTCAATGCTTTATTCCAAGGCCCAACATGGCCTACATCAACATGGTACAGGACAGGAAAGGTTGATGAGCAGAGAGATAGCTTGAGTACCAGGCCTTGGATATAGAAGAGAGAGAGAGAGAGCAACCCTGCTCTCAGCAGTAATGAACTCAGTTCGTCGCCACTCCCATCGGAATGAGTAAAGTGCCCCCGGACAGACCCCTGCCACAGGCCTGGCAGCCGGATCATCACTTGTTAATGCTGGGAGGACCAGGCCTCTGCCACAGGCCTATTACTTGAATGAGCGTGACTTGAAATGAGCAAGTCCTCCCAATGAATTTAGTCAGTCACTGAATCCCCGATGGTTCGTTCAAGCCCTATTGGATCACCTTCCTCCGGGGTTCTCCTCAAGCCGATCCCCCCACCGTACAGCTCCCAGCTTGGGATCCTTCTAGGAAAGGTCTGGGACCCATCAGCTACTGGGATCCCTCTCTAAGTCAGGATGAAACTCTGCATGGTGCGCAACTTCGGCCAGGTAGGCCACGCCTGCGGGGGCCATGGATGCGCGCACCCTGAAGGTGAATGCCGCACCTGGAACTTGGACCCCACAGGAAAAAAAAGTAAAACGGCCTTGAGGCCAAGGCAGCTGCCCCAAATATAGCCTCCCCCAGCATGCCTTAGCGAGGGAACCAAACCCTTTGATTGGCTGCTGAGAAAAACGAGTCTGCCAGAACCCCTCTAGCGCCAGCTGTCGCCCAGGGGTGGGAACACACCCCTGGAGCGCAGACCGTCCCGCAGGACAGTTCTGGGAATGACAACAGCCTGAATTTGACAAATTGTGAATGGGAGCTGCATAATTCTCCCATTCCCCACTAACTTTAGCGTAACGCCCTACAGAAAGTAAAGGGGCGCTACACATATATATATATATAGTCTCCCCAATAATATAAATATTAACGTATAGATAATCTCACAATAAAGGTAAGACACCTGGTGGTTGAAAGTGATATTACTTAAGGACCCTCAAAGCCCAGGGGACAGTTAATCATTAAAAAAGTAAAAAAGTGTTAGAGTGATCAGCGCTACCCTAAACCAAACACTCCATGATCATAAACAAATAAATAAATAAATGTCAGCATAAATATCAGCATAAATACAAATAGTATATAAGAAAATGAGAGTCCATCAGTGAGCTCACACATGCATAAAGTGAGCTGTAGTGCACATCAAAGTTGATCTGTGATAAATCCAATATCACCATATAGAGTGCAAGTGCCAATCCGTGGAGAGTAGTCTCACAAGCCTCTCACCTCACTGAGAAGGATATTCGCATAATATCAAACTCATGGGCATCTCCGGTGTATGATATACTCCTGTTCGTCTATTCTCCGAGTATCTGCAATCTATATAGTACTCAGAGAAACAAAGGAGAGACGGACCTCCAATGGTGTAGTATGGTAAACCAATGCACAATGTATTCAATATAAAATCTCCTTACATAAAATCAAAAGGTAAACAGCAAAAAACATAAACGGCAAGGGCCGAGTTCTCACGTCACTCCCGGTGTCCGCTATTCCCTACGCGTTACGGCAAATGCCTTCATCCCCAGCATTTGCCGATGGGGAGGGTCACACTAGCACAATGCATGAAGACATATCCTTATCCAATAAAGATCCATAGACTAGAACCATTTTAGCTCTGGTCACTTGTCAGTAGGAAATAGCCATTTTGGAATCGGTAATTGTGCCATTTTTGATTTTATCTTGAACCTATTGTTGTTCCCTAGAAATGTTGAAATATTGATGTTGTTCTCCAAAGTACAAAGTATTATATATCTTGTAGTTATGGTTTATTCTCATAATCAATAACTGGTATATTTTTCCTTAAAGAGTTCAAGTTTTCATTATCTTTTTTATTTTTACATAGTTCCAATTTTACTGACAAAACAAACGTCCAATATATTTCACATTGTTAACCACTTACTTACCTGCAGTATAGTAACGGTTGGACGTGTGAAATAGACGCTTTTGTTTCATTGTCATTCACATAAAGTTATTGTAACCAAAATGAGAACCTACCATTGCACAAATGTCAGGTGTACCGTATGCCCATTTTGGGGGCATTTTATTGATTTTCAAGTCGTTCATGTAACGCAATTGGCATTTTAAGTTCATGTAAATATTCATATTTTGTCTACCAATAAATTAGCTATTTTGTATGATCATACGTCTCTGTGAATAAGTTTCATATTATAGACCAGTGATGGCGAACCTTGGCACCCCAGATGTTTTGGAACTACATTTCCCATGATGCTCAAAAATTCTACAGTGTAGTGGAGCATCATGGGAAATGTAGTTTCAAAACATCTGGGGTGCCAAGGTTCGCCATCACTGTTATAAACTATGTCATATAGATTGACTAGTATTTAAAAATATCTTCATTAGAAAAGAATTCAAAATAAATTACTGTGCGGGTAAAAATGACCTTAAAAAAGCACAACAGTATAAAGATGAAATAGCGACAGCAACTGGCAACTATATTAGAGCCTATGATGACAGGTAAAAAAAAAGGGAAGTATCGTGACCGGCTTGGTGTCAAACTACTACATTCTGCCCCCCTGCTGCCACAACCCCGAGATGAGCACAACAGTTTTTCATGGATTATTTGTAGACTATATAATACACTGGTCCCTACAAGAACTAGTTCCTTGAAAGTATAGGCAATGTATTACCCAATGTTCTTGGGGGGGGGGGGGACAAGAGGAGCACAGCTCCTGTATTCTAACATCCAATGTGGTAGCAACAAGTTTACAGTGTCTTCTTAGACATGATCTAGTAAAGAAGTAAAGTAAATGTGTCTCCATTGGTGAATGAAGCAAAATAAATGTGTCTGCATGCAGTTTCTCTTGGGGTGCAAATAGGAAAATAGGATAGGCTTCCGCCCACTCACCAATCCAAATGGCTCTTCAGATTACATGTCCCAAGATCCTTTGCTCCACTCTGCATTCAGCACATGAGAACATAGGGTCTAGGCTGAACACTAGAGCGAACAACTGCGCTGTAGCAAGTGCTGCAGCGCATCCCCCTATAGTGCAGGTAATCTTAGCCAGCTCCTGGCTACATGTATTCCTATGCTGGCCACATCTCAGAGCCGACCAAGTTCCTTACAAACAGCTGACAGCAGCACGAGACATCCCAGCCAAATGTTTTGATATCCAAAGGTGATGTCCTTGTGTGGAACCGAAAGATTTAGCGGTGCTTTCTACCACAGCTATCTGTCTCAGCCCAATTCAGGCACATAACCCTGCAAACAGAGAGAATCCCAAATGGCAGCGGAAGACTTATCATAATAAGGACAGAAGCACATCTAAAGCATTGTTCATAAATGAACTTATTTATGTATCTCTTTAGCTAAATACAACTTATAGTACAATCTATTTACAGTGTGACAACCCAACAACTCTTGCAGAGTATTTAGTGATAGACACCAATTACATTGCAAACACATTTGAAATAAAACATTTAGAAAACATCATTTGACACTGACCTTTCGCTCTAATAGACACCTACAAATCTCAGCACATCTATTTTTCATCTTAAACAAATGCAGTAGTCATGAAGATTTCATATAAATCCCAGCATACAGAAATCAGTGACCAGGAATATGTAATGTACAACATAGGGCCAGATTCACGTACCTGGCGGCGTATCCTATTTACACTATGCCGCTGCAACTTACAGGAGCAAGTGCCATATTCTCCAAGCACTTGCTCCGTAATTTGCTGTATTTAAATTAAGCGCTCCCCCTCTAACTCCCTGCCATTACAGACCTTCCTGTAGACTCCCTCCCTATCAGTATAGACCTTCTCCCTCTAATACAGACCCCCCGGTACAGACCTTCTTTCTCTAGTACTGAAGTAGTTGCAGTTGGGTCATGCCCGTCAGCAACACCCCATTAAGCCACCTCACTGCCTGTCAAGTGCCCTCTGAAGAGTGATCCAATGCAGATAATTGTAAATGATCTGTAAGGCAATTCACTCTACCTCACTGGCACTGCGATAATACACAGTAAAACATATACATCACAGCAATGCACGGTTGGCGTCTCTAGCAATTTTGATGGGTGTGGACTGCAGTGTTTGAATATTGATTTGGATCTTAAATGTTCTTGGGCACTAAACCCCATTGTGGTAATTCCGGCCTTTCACCATCCAGAGAGCCCTGGACAGAGCAAAGCATAGGGGAGGGGCTGCATGACAGGGTGGGACTGGCCTCAGCTATGGGCCAGTTCACTTGCAGGGGGAGGGCATGTCAGGTCCTGGGCTGGGGGCGGGAGTAGAATAATCTTGGAGGAAGTGACGATTCATCACACCTCCATTACACAGGGAAGAAGCTGGGAGCAGTGCCAGGTAGCTCCAGGGGACTTTATTTATAAAATGGCGGCCGTCGCTGATTTAATAGCGCAATTGCGCTCGGCTGCGGCTTTACAGGGGGAGGATTGGGTCAGGGAACAGGTGGCTGCGGCGCGTCACCGGGCGGGGGGGGGGGTAAATCTGCCACGAGCTTGACGGTCCAGGCCACCGGAGCGGTACAGCCCTGATCCACCCCAAGGAGCTGATCGGATGTCTAGGAGACCCACCATTGGCCCTCCGGCTCCTTCTTAGCAGAGTTCAAAGCCTGGGCCTGCGGGGGGCGCCGGGAGGAATCCACGTCGTGGAAGGAGTGCTGCGGTGGGGGGGGGGCCTCTGGGTCACTGGGACCCTCTCCTCCCGCCCGACGAAGATGCCCTGACAGCACGGCCGGGGCTGCGGTGGTCGGTCTCAGCAGCCCTGCGGCACGGCTAGATGCATCCAGCCAGCGCACCAGTGGCCTGTCAGCCAGGACAGCCAGGGGTTCGGCAGCGTCGGATGGGAGTTCGGTGCGGAGTGTGGGGGCGACGAGGCATAAAGTGGTCGCACAGTTGGTGCCGAGGCCAGGGGGAGAGCCCGGAGTCCGTCGGTGGATGTAGCAAGCGGGTCTGGTGTTTCAGCACAGAGGGGTCGAAGTGCAGCGCAACACAGGCCTTCGGCAACCAGTTCACGCCGGACTGGGGTGCAACCCAGGGATGTTTCGCCGGCAGCGAATGGAGGACGGTCGGAGGGAGAACTGTCCGGATCGGAGAGTGGAGAGGATCTGGGACATCAGCCAGCGGTGGATTCCATCTCGGCGGCGCGTGGACCCGGTCCAAGGCAGCCTGGTAAGTCCAATCATACATGTTCCGTTTGTGGTTTATTAGAAGATTTATTGGTACAGGGTAACATGGGGGGGCACCCAGTAGTGATCGGGCGGGTACGGCCATGGGGGGGGTATCGGTTGTTGAGGGGTCGCAGGATTTGTGGGCCGGGTTACAGGATCTAGTCAGGAGGTTCGATCCAGGTGCTGGTGGTACGTCCTCTCCGGTGGTGGCAAGGTCCCCAAAGGGGGGGCCCGACCAGGCTGCAGGAGGGTCCTTGGGGACTACAGTGGTCCAGGGCCCCTTAAGTGTGGCACCAGGAGCAACGGCGTGGGTATCGGCTACGTTGGTAGCTGGGACATCTGCGCCCGGGAGTGTTCCTGAGGCGGTGAGCGACAAGGACGCGGTCAGGCTAGCCGAGGCCGCTCAAAGTGAGCTGTATATCTGCTTCGAGGCTACCCTTGGGGCTCATTTGAAAAGCGGAGGTCAGGGAAAAGATCTGGAAGGGGGAGTACGTGGAGATTTTCACTCTGCTCCCTCTGGAAAAATTCAAGTTTACTAAGGGTAAGCCTGAATTGAAAAAGAAGGAAGACGAGGAGAGACAGCGGTATCGCCTTATCCCCCGCATGTTCACCAATTGGTTACAGGCGTTTGCAATTCTGGCCTGCGTGGTGGGGGAGAAAGCTCCTGAACACTGTTCGGGTTTATTCATTTATTTGGAGGCTATTAGGTCGGCTTACCAAACGTATGGAGGGACGGCGTGGTTGGAGTACGATGAACAGTCCCGTCAACGGATGGCGTTTAGGCCAACCCTGCGCTGGAATCAGAAGGACATCAGCCTGTGGATGACATTGATGACGGCGGCGAGGGCTCCACAGCAGTTTTTTCAGGGGGGGGTCGGAGGTGCATCAGCCTCAGGACAGTCGACCGACAAGCGTTGGGGCTATTGCTGGCAATTCAATGAGGGCACGTGCAAGTACGGCACCTCGTGCCGCTTCAAACACACTTGTTCGGGATGTGGTGGCAGCCACTCCCTGTCGAAGTTCTTCAAGCGAAACAGGACCCATCTTGGAGAGACTACGGGTAAGGGGGGCGACTCCGGTCCGAGTGGAAAGGATGCTTCCCTTTCTCCATAGATATCCGGACAGGCAGGCAGCAAAGTTGTTAGAGGAGGGCTTTGCTAACGGCTTTAAAATCCCCTGTTCTATTTCGGTTGTTCCCCCGGAGGCGAAAAATTTGAGGTCTGCTTTACTGCACCCCTCGGTGGTGTTGGAAAAACTGGCCAAAGAAGTGCGTATGGGACGTATGGCTGGGCCGTTTCATACGGCTCCGGTTCGGGACTTGGTGGTTTCTCCACTGGGGGTTGTCCCCAAGAAGGAACTGGGAAAATTCCATTTGATACACCACTTGTCATTTCCAAAGGGCGGCTCAGTAAATGACGCCATCGCGCCTGAGGAATGTGCGGTCTCATACACATCTTGTGACGCGACCATGTCCTGGGTACGCAAGTGTGGTCGCGGCGCCCTCATGGCTAAGGCGGACGTTGAGTCGGCCTTCCGGTTGTTGCCGGTTCATCCGGACAGCTTTCGGCTGTTGGGCTGCACTTGGGACAGGGCATACTATGTGGATTGTTGTTTGCCCATGGGTTGCTCCGTCTCTTGCGCGTTGTTCGAGACGTTTAGCTTGTTCTTAGAGTGGGTCATCCGCGATGCGTCAGGGCTCAGTTCCATCATTCACTACCTGGATGATTTTCTATGCGTAGGCCCTCCTGGGTCAAACAGGTGCTCCGTGTTGCTAGGCACGCTGCAATACGTGGCGGAACGTTTCGGGGTTCCGTTGGCATCTGAGAAGACGGAAGGCCCCACTACCTCCATTGTTTTCCTGGGTATCGTGTTAGATTTGATGAGGATGGAGTGCCGGCTTCCGGAGGAGAAACTAGCAGCGTTGAAGGAGGAGGTTAGGGGTGCCATCGGGCTGCGGAAGATCCAGCTGCGCGCAATGCAGTCCCTCTTGGGTAAGTTAAACTTCGCCTGCAGGATCTTCCCAATGGGCAGGGTGTTTTGCCGTCGGTTGTCGGGAGCGAAAGCGGGCGTGTGACACCCCAAGCATTTTGTAAGTCTCACGGGAGAGCATAGGGCTGATTTGAGGGTCTGGCACGACTTCCTGGGATCATTTAATGGTCGCGCACTGTGGATGACGGGGCCTGTGAGCAACTTTGACTTGGAGCTGTTTACGGACGCCGTGGGTTCTACTGGGTATGGAGCGTTTTGCTAAGGTAAGTGGAGCGCAGAGGCTTGGCCTCACAGGTGGCAGGAGGCAGGGTTCTTGAAGAACCTGGTACTCGTTGAGCTCTTCCCGATAGTTTTGGCGATCGAGTTTTGGGGCGAATCTCTGAGAAATTTGAAAGTGCGATTCAACTGCGACAACTTGGGGGTAGTACAGGTGGTGAATCGCATGTCGGCTGCGTCCCCGCTGGTTGTGAGCTTGCTGTGTCATCTGGTTCTAAGATTTTTGCACTTGAATGTTTTCATGTATGCTGTACACCTTCCGGGGGTCGAGAACACTTTGGCTGACGCTTTGTCTTGTTTTCAGTGGGACAGGTTCCGGGAGTTGGCACCAACAGCGGAGCAACACGGGGTTCCCTGTCCCGACTGGATGTGGGACATTGTTTTGACAGCGCAGCATTGTGGATCCTGTGTTCGGTGAGCGAGGCTACCTGGAGGCCCTACTCCAAGGTATGGAAGGAATGGGAGGATTTGGCCCTAATGCGCATTGCCCTAATGGGGCGGGAAGCAGGCATTGCCCTAATGGGGCTGGAAGCAGTACTATGTTTTCTTACTGTGAAAATGGAGCAAGGGGTTTCGGTTTCAGCGATTGATCGGCTGTTGGCAGGTTTGGCGTTTTTCTTTAAGTGGCACCGGATGGTGGACTACACCAAGGAATTTTGGGTGCGGCAAGCGGTGAAGGGGTACAGAAAAGGTTGTAAGGCGGCAGATCACAGACGGCCAGTTTCGTTTGGGATGCTGCAGACCCTTTTCCTGCAGTTACATTCCGTGTGCTCCTCAAGCTACGAGTGCGCGCTTTTCAGGGCCGCTTTTGCGTTGGCCTTTTTCGGGGCACTGAGGGTGGGAGAACTGGTGAGTTCCTCCAGAGGGGTGCAAGGAGGTTTGTTGGTCTAAGATGTGAAATGTAGGGAGGGGGAGTTGGGTGTTTGGGTGCGTAGGTCCAAAACCGATCAGAGGGGTAAGGGAGTGCGCCTCCAGTTGTTTGACATTCCCGGAGCGGAAATTTGTCCTGTACGGGCAGTGGAACCATTTTGTTACATGCGTCCTGGACTGACGGGGTCATTTTTGATGCACCAAGACGGCTCAGCGTTGTCTAGATTTTAATTTGTCGCCGTTTTCCGACAGTGTTTGAGGGGGGCAGGGTTTGATCCAAAGGAGTATGCGTCGCATTCGTTCCTGGTCGGGCTGCCACTGAAGCCGCCCATGCTGGTCTGAATGCCGAGTTAGTGAAGAGGATCGGGCGGTGGGACTCAAATAGGTGTATATAAAGTGTCGCGCTAAACAAACATAGGAGCTGCATATACTGACATAAAATGCAACACAAAATAAGCAATACAGAAGTGAAAATTATATACAAATTAGTGCACCAAGTGTAAAGTCCACACAGTGAGTGAGAAATACAAGTCCAATGGAGTGCTAGATAAAAATCCAGTTCAAAAGTATTATTGTTGATAATCGCGAATCAGAAGTCGTGAAAAACTCCAGAGTGAAAAACCCTCCACCGATAAAGATGTAGGCTTACCGGAATTATCAGACTCAGGTAAACATATGTTTCGTGAGTCAGAAAGGCTTAAAGTGAAAACAGGTGTCGTTGGAATTTCTCCAGGAACACAGAAGGTAGCCACTGATATCCAGACCATCACATGTACCAAGAATAACTTGAAGGCATACAGCTGGTTCTCAATAATGCTCGTGGTCACAAATACAAAAAGGAAGAAGAAAGAGCAACATAGTGTAATACTGTAGACAAACTTAAAATTTTAATAGGCAGATGCACTTACATATGAAGCAGTACACAGCGCATAAAATTACAGATGGCGGCAGTAGAGTCGTCCCGACGCGTTTCGTGATAATGCACGTTGCCAAGGGGTGACTCGAATAGATTTCGGTTGTATATTCGCCCACACTTATTGCATGTGTAATTTGGGACATCAGGAAGTAAGTTAGAGCGTTGGGATCGAAAAAAAAAAAATGTATATCAATAGGGGGTCGATTGTGAATCGTGTTTCTGTTGATGTTTTTCAGGTGTTGAGAGTGGCTTAGTATGGATCCTGGCTCACTCGTATGTGTTCTGGGGGGCCAGACGGGCTGATGTTTAGCCCAATGGGAGACAACTAGGCATACCCGCAAATGAAGCTCAGGTCAGATGGATTGGGGTCCCGGGAATGGTATGGAGCGGGGTCGTGCCAGAAGTTCTGAGGTTTTCGCGCCTGGACAGAGCACCAGACGTGTTGGTAATTCACGCGGTTGGCAAGGACATGGGGGCCCGATCTATGCATCAATTGATTAGAGATGTAAAATGTGACTTCCTCAGGTTGCGCTCTCTATTTCCCAACATGATTCTGGTATGGTCAGACATGGTGGGCAGAACGTCTTGGAGGTGAGCTTGGTCGGTGGAAAAGATCAATAAGGCCCGGATTAAAGTCAATAAGGAAGTGGGCGTGTTCTTTGTTAGGAATGGTGGGTTGGTTGTACGCCACAGGGAGCTAGAGGTGGATACATGGCGTTACCTGCGCAGAGATGGGGTGCATCTCAATGATGTTGGCATCACTTTATGGGTCCTGGGCCTGCAGGAGGGTATACAGAGGGCTTTGAGTGTGTGGCGGTGCTCTCAAGAATAAGGCTTTATTCTTGTGAGCTGTGGAGTTTTTTTGGGGTCTCCGAAAGACTAGAACAGGTTTAAAGTTGAGGTAGGAAAGGTTGTACCCATACGTGGTATGGGAGTTATTATGTACCTTCCGGTTGACGCGGGTTAACCAGGAAGGGGTTAAAGTTCGTAGGTCACTGTGGACTATCATACTGCCTCCGAGTCGGTGTGGTGCGACTGAGGCCTAGGGAGGAATTTTGTCCCAGTGTCCAGGTTTGAGGTGTGGTCTTTGGACCACCAAGTGTTATAGTTTTATATGGTTATTTAAAAGTTATTTATAGTGTTATTTATATTAAATTTTATATTAAATTTTATTGGTTAAATAAAGAAGGCCGGAAGGCCAATTTTCTCCACAACATAGTCCGTGTTATCTTTGGTAGTTGTGGGGTTAAGTGGGTTCTGGGTAAGGGGTATGGTTTACACAAAGGTCACTAGGATCAGTCCTCCGCATGTCATGTATGCCACACAAATACTGCAGACATCAAAAAATATTAAAGAGACACAGCCATAACTAGACAATTCTTATGTACACATAGCAGGACACATTTCTATTCCCCTCTGGTTTTAAAACATTTCCACATACTCTGCACTCCACCCAAAATGTGAAAAATAAATGAGGAAAGTAATGCAATAATAATAAAAAAAAAAGCAAACCTGTGTACTGAAGCTATTCAAATAACACATATCAAAAATCTCTCACAGCTCAGGTGGGAGAATCTGACCACAGGACAAATATTAGTCGTGCACTGCACAAATCTGGCCTTTATGGAAGAGTGGCCAGAAGAAAGCCATTGTTGCAAGAAGACATGTGGGGGGACAGAGCAAACATGTGGAGCAAGGTGCTCTGGTTAGATGAGACCAAAATTTTAAATATCTGTGGCTAAAAACTAACACTGCACATCTCCCTGAACACACCATCCCCACCGTTAAACATGGTGGTGGCAGCATCATGTTGTGGGTATGCTTTTCTTCAGCAGGAACAGGGAAGCTGGTCAGAGTTGATAGGAAGATGGATGGAGCCAAATACTGTACAGGGCAATCTTAGAAGAAAACCTGTTAAAGTCTGCAAAAGACTTGAGACTGGGGCTGGGGGTTCACCTTCCAGCAAGACAACGACCCTAAACATACAGCCAGAGCTACAATGAAATGGTTTAGATCCAGAGCTTTTTTTCTCAGAAAATAGGTGCAGGAACTCAACCACGACCCCGTTCATATTTCACAAACAGTAGGAGGGCCTTAAAGGGGCATTAAAGACCAGGATTGCATTACATACAGAATGCAGGGTTCAGGGGGTTACACACAGAGTGCAGAGCTGTCACTTGTAAACACAGAAACCAGACTTCTGTGTTTAGAAGTGATTGTGGTGAGCAGGCACCAAAAGGTCTGAGCCAGAGGTGGTGGAACTGAGTTCCCCCAAGTTCCCCCTGAAAAAAAGCCCTGTTTAGTTTAAAGCATATTCATGTGTTAGAATGGCCCAGTCAAAGTCCAGATTGAGAATCTGTGTCAAAACTTGAAAATTGCTGTTCACAGGCGCTCTCCATCCAATCTGACAGAGCTTTTTTGAAAGGAAGGATGGCATACATTTCAATCTCTATATGTGCAAAGCTGGTAGACATACCCAAAAAAAACTGCAGCTGTAGTTGCAGCAAAAAGGTGGTTCTACAAAGTATTGACTCAATGGGGCTGAATATAAATGCACACCACACTTTTCAGATATTGTAAATCATTTTAAATAAACTTTGTTTATATGCCAATTAAGCAATTTTACAATTTCTCCTACCAAATGTCTTGTGCCTCACTCAAAGTCCCCAAAAAAACTTTCTTATTTCAGATTTATGGATGGAGGTGTTATACCTGAAGGGTTCCACATGTACTGGCACTTTAAGGCTGGCTCCACCCAGCAGTGATGACAAGGGTCAAGGGGTACGGTGGCCATCTTGGAGAGAGCTCATGTAGGAAGCAGATAAGATGTAATGTCCTGAGATGCATGTTGCAGTGTACAGCCTGTAGAGAATAAACATCCATTGCTCCAGACCAGAGTCTTGTGTCTCTCACAACACACAGGACATCACAGAGGTGCATGTTATTTTGCACCTCATTTAAATTCCCACAACCCCATTGCTTTGTTTATTTGTAAATAATTTTGAAAACCATGTCATAAAATGCCATAAGCCCATTAAACATTTACAGTGCTGTAGGAAAAAGTAAGTACACTCCTTGGAGGTAATAGCTTGTCGAAACTCCTTTGGTAGCAATGACTTTAAGCAAGCACTTTCAGTAGCTCTGGAACAGACCTAAACGATGTTCAGGAGGAATTTTTTCTCATTTCTTTCTGAAAAACTGCTTCAGCTCAGACACATTTATAGGTTGTCTGGTGTAAACAGCACTCTTGGGCTGGATTCACACCTATGCATTTTCAGTGCTTTTTGCAGATTTACAGAACGTGTTCCATAGGAAACCATGTTAAATGGACTGTAGTGCAAATCTGCAAAATGCAAAAAGCACTAAAAATGCATAGGTGTGAATCCAGCCTTGAAGTCATTCCACAGCATAGGGTTAAGGTCTGAGCTCTGCCTGGGCGCATTTTTGTTTTTCTGAAATCAGTCTGTGTTGGATTTACTTTGATGCTTAGAGCATCACCAAACTTCTACTAAGCCTCAGCTGGCAAACAGTCACTCTGATGTCATCCTGTAAGATATTTTGGTAAACCTGGGAAATTATTTTTATTGTACATGCAAGTTTTCCAGGCCCTACGGTAGCAAAGCAAGCCAAACTCATGATGTTCCCTCCAATATACTTCATTGTTGGGATGATGTTTTGATGTCGGTAAGGCCCCGTACACACGGCCAAGAACCTCGACGGGCAGAACACATCGTTCCGCCCGTTCTTGGTTCTCGGCCGGCCGTCGATTCGGCGACCAGCCCGTCGGGAAAGGCGACCAGCCATTCATCCCGACAGGCTGTCAAGCAAATTTAGAACCTGCTCTCTATTTGCTCGACGGCTTTCCCGACGGGCTGGGCTCGGCGAATCCGTACACACGGCCGAGGTTCTCGGCAGAATGAGGATCCCAGCGAGGTTCTCGCTGGTTTCTCCCGAGAACCTCGGCCGTGTGTACGGGGCTTATGATGTGCCCATTTTGCACCATACATAGTGCCGAGTATAATTTCCGAACAATGCAACTTTTGTTTCATCAGTCCACAAAACATTTTCCCAGTAGCACTGTAGTTCGCCAAGGTGCTCTTTGGCAAACCTCAGGAGTGCAGAAATGTTTTTTTCTTTCAGTGTCTTTTCACTTGCTATGGTGCTCTTTGGCAAACCTCAGGAGTCCAGTAATGTGTGTGTTTTTGTTTGTGCATCTTTTAATAATCAAAGTAGCACTAAACCACATCTTCAAACTCATTTAATTAATTGGTGTGCAAACTACTAACTCCAATTAGCTTTCATTGAAGTAATTTGTCTATTTTCTCCAGCACTGGAAATGCTTAATGGGTGTGGATATGTTCAATAAGGATGTGAGAAATTACAATTATTTGTGTTTTTAAAGATTAAGCACTTTGTGTGTCACAGTCTGATGTCAGGCTTGGAGACCAGTAGCTATAGAAGTAGGGAGACTCCCACCAACAGGATTTATGTAGCGCCCTCTTGCTTCCAGCATGGGCACTACGCTAAAAACTAGTTGACTGGGAGAGTTACCTTGCTCCCGGTCTTGATTATTTAGGTTAATGACCTGTGTCATTCTGGAAAGGTCCACTGGCTCGGACTGCATTCTGGGGATGTGAGTCTCATTTTTGGCCGGCAGTGGGAGCCAGAGGGATTTCTGGTGGATGGAGTCTTCCCCAGCAGCCAATTGGAAAGGGTTTTCCCCCCTTGGATATGCTGGGGAGGGGTATATCTGTGATGGAGGTCATTTGTTCTGGGTTCTTTTCCTTCTCCTGCGCGGGGCCCCGGAGTCGGGGTGCGGCACCCACCTTCAGGGTGTGCGCATCCATGAACCCTGCCGGCGTGGCCCACCTGGCCAAGCTTCCAGGCCTTGCTGAGTCTCGGTCTGGGACGAAACTAAAGGGATCCCAGTGACTTGCTGGGTTCCCGATGCCGTAGAGAGGATCCTGTGCCCGGGCCATAGACAGGAATGCTCTGCTGTCAGCCGGTGATCTGTGCTGAGATTACTGCTGGGAGGATTTGCTCTATTCGGACATTTACAAACTATCTAGACTACACTGGCTTGTGGCAGAGGCCTGAAGCCGGGTCAGTGAGAGAGACCTGTTCCTCCCAGTCAGCATTTAAAGTGGCAATGCGTGCAAAATTGTATCTTTCAAGGGGCTGATTTTGCTGTACATATATCCAGGCCTGACATTGAGAATCTCTATTTCCTCATCAACCTATCCTCCTTTCACCGAGTTGATGTTTGGCTATGTTGGCCTGGAATTAAAGCATTGAGAAAATCTTTATTGACTGTGTGGACACTCAATTACTACTTAGTGGCTTCTGGTGCACCCCTAGACCAAGCAAGGGTAACTTAATCTGCCGATCCCATTATCAATCCAGCGGCCGTTTCAATGCAGAGGGTTTCTCAACCAGGCTGAGATATACTTTGAGATGCTGCCCTAGGCGTTTCCCACAGAGAGAAGCAAAGTAGGTTTTGTGATGTCTTTGCTTTATGAGAGAGCCTTGGCTTGGGCAAACCCTCTATGGGAGATGCAAAAACATGTTGTCCTGAGTTACCCAGAGTTTGTGGCTTCTTTTAAAAGGGTATTTGACGTTCCTGCACGCTCCGCTTCTGCTGCCAAGTGCCTCATGTCCATCAAACAGAGTACAAGAACTGTTGTCGATTATGCCAACAATTAAGAATGTCTATCCGATTCCGTTGATTATGGAGTTATTTGACCACCTCAAGGGAGCAACGGTTTTCACGAAGCTTGATTTGAGAGGGGCATACAATCTTGTGAGGATTAAAGGGGTGTTCCAGCCAAAATGTATGTTTATTAAAAGTCAGCAGCTACAAAAAGTGTAGCTGCTGGCTTTTAATAAACAGACACTTACCTGCTCCAGTGTTCCAGCGACGCGCCGGCCGGGGCTCCGCTCCTCTCCCCCCCTCCCTGGCCGGCATCCTCATTGATACTGTGGGCACCCGGCCGTGACAGCTTTCGGCTTCACGGCCGGCACCCACTGCGCATGCGCGAGCGGCCATGCGCATGTGCATGCGCACGCGGCGCGGCGCTGTCCCATTTGACAGGCGATCGCCTAGGGCCTGTCAGTGTCCTAGGCGAACGCCTACAGGGAGGGGCTGCAATAAGGCGATTAAGCTTAATCGCCTTACCAGCCCCTCGGCGGAAGGAGGAAGTGGGACAGGAAGTCCCACTCCTCCTGAAGCCCCCACTCCCCCCAAAAAAAATTACATGCCAAATGTGGCATGTAAGGGGGTGAGGAGTGGGATAAGCGGAAGTTCCAATTTTGGGTGGAACTCCGCTTTAAGGAGGTCAACGAGTGGAAAACTGCGTTTAATACCAGAACAGGCCATTATGAGTACCTCGTAATGCCTTTTGGCTTTTGTAACGCTCCAGCAGTTTTCCAGGAATTTATTAACAATTTCCTCCGAGATTTGTTGCCGTTATGTGTGGTTGTTTATCTCAACGATATCCTCATATATCCTCATATTTTCCAAGTCCCTGGAGAGCCACCACACAGATGTCATGTGCTTCAGAAAGAGAACAATCTCTATTGTAAATTGGAGAAGTGCGAATTCCATTGTGAAAAGTTTAACCACTTAAGACCCGGACCATTATGCAGGTTAAGGACCTTGCCCCTTTTTGCGATTCGGCACTGCGTCGCTTTAACTGACAATTGTGCAGTCGTGCAACGTGGCTCCCAAACAAAATTGGCGTCCTTTTTTTCCCACAAATAGAGCTTTCTTTTGGTGGTATTTGATCACCTCTGCGTTTTTAATTTTTTGCGCTATAAACAAAAATAGAGCGACAATTTTGAAGAAGACAATATTTTTTACTTTTTGCTGTAATAAATATCCCCCAAAAATATATAAAAAAAGTTTTTTCCCTCAGTTTTGGCTGATATGTATTCTTCTACCTATTTTTGGTAAAAAAAAATTGCAATAAGCGTTTATCAAATGGTTTGCGCAAAATTTATTGCGTTTACAAAAAAGGGGATAGTTTTATTGCATTCTTATTAATATTTTTTTTTTACTACTCATGGCGGTGATCAGCGATTTTTTTTCCATGACTGCGACATTATGGCAGACACATCGGAGAATTTTGACACATTTTTGGGACAATTTTCACAGCAAAAAGTGCTATAAAAATGCACTGTTTACTGTGAAAATGACAATTGCAGTTTAGAAGTTAACCACTAAGGGGCATTGTAGGGGTTAAGTGTGACCTCATATGTGTTTCTAACTGTAGGGGGCGGGGCTGGATGCGTGACTTCATTGATCGTCTCTCCCTATATCAGGGAACAGACGATCAATGACACTGCCACAGTGAAGAACAGGAAAGGTGTGTTTACACACACCTCTCCCCGTTCTTCAGCTCCGGTGACCGATCGCGGGACACCGGCGGCGTGCGGGTCCTGCAGGCGCGGTCACGGAGCTTAGGACCGGGTCGCGAGCGCACCGCCGGCAGCATGCTCGCGACCCCATGGCTGGGCCCAAAGAGACACGTACAGGTACGTGATTGTGCCCAGCCGCGCCATTCTGCCGACGTATATCGCTGTGAAGGGGTCCTTAAGTAGTTAAATACCTGGATTATGCAATTTCCCCTGCTGGTTTTTCGATGGACCCAGAGAAACTTTTAGCAGTCTTACGAGTTCCCTCCATAGCTAGTGGGACCTTCTCCTGTGGTTTCCATCCCAGTATATGGGATCTACACTAAAGCCCTCCTAGATATCGGAGCTCAAGTAATCCTCCTTTACAGAGACTTCTATGATAAGCATCTAAAGCACTTACCCTTGCAGAAGTTGGTAAAGTTAGAAATATGGGACATTGGAATACAGAAATTCCCTTATGACAGCTATCTACCAGTCAAGTTGACCTTTGACCTTTCTGTGGCAGGAAAGACAGAGACGTTTGACACACTGGCAATAGTCTCCCATCACCCACCAGGGGCTGGCAAGAATTTCATGATCATAGGAACCAACACTGATCTTGTTCAAAGACTATTGACACCTCTTGTGCTGGGGCCTAGTACTTCAACCACTAATGTACACCCTATGTTAAAGACAAGCCTACCAGCACCTAGTGCAAGAGCAGAAGGGCCCAGCTGAAGGGGTGGGAAAGATATGGCGCCTAGACCAGAAAGATAAGGTGTTACAGGCTGGTGAAGTGGTTTGCCTATAAGCAACTATCAAGCTCAACTGGAAGCAACCAGGCACTTTCATCGTCCTTGAAGCAGATGGCCACTGGACAGAAATAGGAGTGGAAAGAATCCCAGAAGTGGTTTCAACCAAGGTGTTACAAAGAAGTCATAGGGGGATTTCATTCAATGTCCGCAACATAACGACCGCCCCAGTGAAGCAGCTCGAATGTTGCTGGGACAGGTGAATCCAGCAACCCCAGTCTCAACGTCTGATTTGGTGTGAGGGAGCGAAGCATGGAGTCTCTGTTGTAGAGTTTTATTCAAATATACTTTTTTTCCTCCTGAATGGAAAAAAAAGAAAGGCCCAGCTGCTTAGATGGCAAGCGGCATTCTCCAAGAGTGAGTTTGATGTAGGGTGTGCAAATAGCACCAAACATCAGATTCATCTCCAAGAAGATTAGTGTTGAGCGGAATACGCCATATTCGATTTCGCGATATTGCGCGAATATATAGAAGAATATTCGCGAATATTCGCTAATATCGAATATTCGTGATATTTTATCCAAACAAATTTTTGCGAAATTTCGCTAATGCGAAAATGATTGCGAAATTCTCATAAACGGAGATCATTTCCTGTATTACTAAACTAATATGCACTAAACACTAACTCTACACTAACTCTACTTAAAAGAAAGGAGAATAAGGGGGCAAAAGAAGGGCGGAGAAGATAATCTCGCAATATTCCTATTCTCCGCCCTCCTTTTGCATCAGAGCCAATCAGAATAACTTGAATATTCGGCAAAAGGAATATCGCGCAATATTCCTTTTGCCGAATATTCGAGTTATTCTGATTGGCTCTGATGCAAAAGAAGGGCGCATCAGAGCCAATCAGAATAACTCGAATATTCGGCAAAAGGAATATTGCGCGATTATCTTCTCCGCCCTTCTTTTGCATCAGAGCCAATCAGAATAACTTGAATATTCGGCAAAAGGAATATCGCGCAATATTCCTTTTGCCGAATATTCAAGTTATTCTGATTGGCTCTGATGCAAAAGAGGGGCCGAGTAGCTGATGCGATTCTTTCGGCAACATAAAAGAATCGCATCAGCTACTCGGCGCAGGGTCTCTCTCTAATCATACCAGCAATGCTTTTAGACGTCGATGGAGATCACTAGGATGTGATCTGTTTTAAAAATAAATTTGAAAAAATACGAATATTCGCCATAGCGAATATTCGCCGCAATATTCGAGTTATTCGCGAATACTCGAATATGCAATATTCGTAGCGAATATTCGCAATGCGAATATTCGTGAGCAACACTAAAGAAGATAAGCCGAGAAAGGGTCAGACGGATTCCTCTAGGGGACTTGGAAGACCTGCGTGAGCAACTGGCAGAACTGAAAAGGACAGGTATCATCCGAGAGTCCAGAAGTCCATACGCTTCTTCGATGGTGGTGGTATGAATGAAGAATGGGTCACTGAGGTTGTGTATCGACTATTGTACATTAAACCGAAGGACCGTTCCCGACCAATATACCACCCCAAGAATAGAAGATGCTTTGCAGAGCCTGTCGAGGGCAAAATGGTTTAGCATATTGGATCGGGAGAAGACAGCTTTCAATACCCTGGTGGGGTTCTGTGAATGTCTAGTGGCCCAGCTACTTTCGAAAGTATAATGGAGAAGACTCTGGGTGACATGAACCTGATCGAGGTGTTGGTGTACCTAGACGACAATTATCATTGTCTTAGGCAAGACTTTGGAGGAACACGAACAGCACTTTGAGAAGGTTCTGAAGAGACTCTATGATGAGGTGTTGAAGTTATCATTGAAGAAATGCCAGTTCTATCAATCTTCAGTCAACTACCTTGGCAATATTGTGTCTTCTGAAGGAGTGGCCACCGACCCTCAGAAGCTAGAGGCTCTCACCTCCTAGCCGAGGCCTACCAATGTGACCGAGCTTAGGTCACATCTAGGAGTCCATTCGGGGACAGTGGACTACACAGTGTGAGAAGGCTTTTCTGCAGCCGAAGTGGGAGTTTAACCACGGCTCCAGACTTGGTCTAGGCAGATCCAACTAAGCCATACGAGCTACGCGTCAATGCCAGTGGAGAAGGGAAATGTGGCTCGTCTAAGGAGAAGGTTTAAGATCGACTATGAAAAGACTCAAGCTGCCTCAGATGCCTGAGGACAGAGAAACAAGAGAAAGATGTGAGTGCAGGACTTACAACCGGGCGACTGAGTGTTGCTGAGAAAACCTGGGTGTCCCAGGGAACAATAGTTTGCTGATCTTTGGAATTCACAGCCCTATGTAATTTGTAAACAGCTACCAGGGCTACAGTATATCAGATCCGGACAGATGGAAGTACCATTCTGCTGAAGACCTGGCATTGTAATCATCTGTTGCCTTTGTCAGAAGCAGTCCATGTGCCACCACAACTGGGTCCTCAGCCTTCACCTACAGGTCAACAAAGATCTCGTCCAGTGACTAGATCTCAGTCAACCCCCCTTTATGTAGGAGATGAGGATAGCGAGGATGAAGAGATGGGAGTAGATTGGCTGTGGCCATCCCAAGCCTGTTGCTACCCCTTCCTCTCCTCCCAAGGTGACAGAAGCTGGGATTCTCAGGCCGGAGGCCCCAATGATTTCTGCTCCAGTGTCAGCATTCAGAAGATCTGTAAGATTCTCGATTCCCCCTGTCAGCAGCAAACCCTGAGTATTCTCACCTCCCTGCTGAGGAAGTAGAAGCTGAAGCAGAAGAGGAGAAAGAAGAGGCTAGTGAGTAGTGTTGCTCACGAATATTCGTATTGCGAATATTCGGCTCGAATATGGCATATTCGAGTATTCGCGATATATTCCGAATTTCGCGGTGAATATTCGCTATTTCGAATATTCGTATTTTTTCAATTTTTTTTTAGAACAGATCACATCCTAGAGATCCCCATCGACGTCTAAAAGCATTGCTGGTATGATTAGAGACCTTGGGCCGAGTAGCTGCAGCGATCATTTTATATTGCCGAAAAATCGCAATGCGATTATTCGGCAATAGCGATATCGCGCGATTATTTTTGAGAAATTCGCAATATTGTTTTTAGCTAAAATAACACATATATTCGATTTCAGAGTGTTACTGTCGAAATTCCGCAATCAATTTCTCATTCGCATTTTTGCGAAATTACGATAAAATATCAAGAATATTCTGAGCCAATCAGAGTGCTCCTTCCGCATTTGCCAAATATTCGCAATTATTTTGTATTGTAATATATCACGAATATTCTGAGCCAATCAGAGTGCTCCATTCCGCATTTTCTCGAAATTTCGCAATTATTTTGTATTATAAAATATCACGAATATTCTGAGCCAATCAGAGTGCTCCATTCCGCCATCATTTTCTCGAAATTTTCGCAATTATTTTTGTTATTAATAAAATATCACGAATATTCTGAGCCAATCAGAGTGCTCCTTCCGCATTTGCCGAATATTCGCCAATATATTTTTTGTATTGTAATATATCACACGAATATTCTGAGCCAATCAGAGTGCTCCTTCCGCATTTGCCGAATATTCGCAATTATTTTGTATTGTTGTAATATATCACGAATATTCTGAGCCAATCAGAGTGCTCCATTCCGCATTTCTCGAAATTTCGCAATTATTTTGTATTATAAAATATCACGAATATATCTGAGCCAATCAGAGTGCTCCTTCCGCATTTGCCGAATATTCGCAATTATTTTGTATTGTAATATATCACGAATATTCTGAGCCAATCAGAGTGCTCCTTCCGCATTTGCCGAATATTCGCAATTATTTTGTATTGTAATATATCACGAATATTCTGAGCCAATCAGAGTGCTTCATTCATTCGCATTTTCTCGAAATTTCGCAATTATTTTGTATTATAAAATATCACGAATATTCTGAGCCAATCAGAGTGCTCCTTCCGCATTTCTCGAAATTTCATTCGCATTCGCAATAGCGAAATTTCGCAATCATTTCATTTCCAAAAAATATCGCGAATTTTCGCATTTAACGAATATATCTCGAATATTCGACTATATATTCGAGATATATCGCGAAATCGAATATGGCATATTCTGCTCAACACTACTAGTGAGCCCACAGCCTCTGAGGCCAAGAAGTAGAGGGAGAGTAGAACTATTCGCCGACCTAAGAGACTAACATATGACATTTTAGGTTTAGGTGAAAGCTCAGAGGAGGTTGTTCTCACCTCTCAAAGGACTCACTGATTTGGTGGAGGCGACTCTAGCCCACTCCCTGGCACATCTGGCTGGGCCATTCCAATTAGGGTGGCCTGTAGGCAGAACAATCCCCCTCCTATGCTAATTGGTGGGAGTTTCCTCTGCCGTCTTTATGCTAATGCAAACTATTTGATTGCTTGTGTGAATTAACCTGCTTTAATTCACATTCACTGAAGAGACACAGCTTGTCAGCTCTGTAGGAGTGGTTTCCCCCCTCCCTTTCCCCCCCCCTTCTTATTGTGAGATGAGTCATAGACATGTGCTCAGGCTGTAATGACAAGGAACTCTGGGAGAGGGAGTTCTTAGCACAAGCTGCTGGATTGAAATCAACACACAGAGAACTACACATCCCAAGAAGCACTGCTGCATGGGAGAAGTTTTACCCCTGAGGCTTTCTGGAAGAAAAGAGAGCTACCATGAGGTTAAAGGGACTGGACATGGAGGACCGAGTGCCGCGGCCTGAGATCTGGGGGATTGCACCTGTTACCACTCGGAGGTGGGCATCCAGAGTTAAAGAAGGACCCTGAGTGCATCTCCAGGCATCCGCATTTAGCGCGTGATGTTCCTGTGAGGAGATGTCAATCGGGCACTCGTAAGGCCACAGTATCTTCCCCTGCAGCCTTTGGACACAGGAGTTGGTGGGAGGGCTTTTGCCCAATCTTCCCTAAGCCAGGACTCTGAATTATATTTGTTGCTCTGCCTCACCCTGCCTGGCAGTTAACACCCTTATCCACTACCCTATAGGATTACAATACTGGTTGCATGCCAAGCCATTCTGGATGTACTGTGTTCACCTCATAACAGGAGATCAACAAGTACACTACCCTAAAATCACCTGAAGTCTTAAGGGCCCCATTTCTATTCAGGACATTGGTCACTTACTAGTGGATCCACATTGGGGGTTGCTTCAGTTCACTGGGTCAGGTATTGGTTAAGCATGCCTTCTGGGATTGTGGTGCTTGGGTGAAGAAGAGAGAGGACTAACAGACAAAAACAAGGTCATTCCTCTACCCTCCTCCTACCTGGACTCATATAGCCCAATTTATTTGAGGTTATCAGGTGATCTTTTGAAGTTAACGTTACATTTTTCACTTGTTACTCTCATGTGTTTACCTCTGCTCTTGTGACCATTTCACTTAAAAGAGTCCCCTCAGCTTGATCTTGTTGATTTTTCCTGTAACCTTTGTCCTTTTGTTATATTTCACCATTATTGTTTACTGCCTTACGTTACTGTGATTGTTTGTTCCATTCTCTTTTAAGCAAGCTCACAGTAAAAGTTACTTTCTGATTTCACCATAACCTGTGTCCTTTACTGTGGTACTTACACTACGCTACTGAGAGGTGTGCCAGTTGGGTTGAGTCTGTCCTTGGGGTTGAAGAACAGAGAAGGAAACCAACAATATTCAAGTGGCTCCTGCGGGGGTAGCGCTACATCTACAAACTTTTTTTCATTGATACATGTTTCCCGGGCAGTACCCAGACCCCCGTAACCATTGTATGCCCAATTACTTGCATATAAGCCTTCAAATTGGGCACTTTGGATTTTTCCAGTTCAGGTCCTATAGACTTCAATGGGGTTTGTTAATCAGTTCCGAACTTTTGTGACGTCCAAAAAATCTGGTGCGAACTGAACAGGGGGTCGTTTGGCCCATCCCTAATCCCAGTGTAAAAAAAGGAGGATGAATTTGAAAAAGATAAGTTTAAATCTTAACTCCACTTTTGTTGAGGAAAAATATTCCCCTCTGGGTGATCTATGCACATTGCAAGGTTTATAACAACCTTTGTAGCAGATTCCTACCTTTTGTTATTCTAAACAAATCCCTGTTTGTTCCTCTGTGCCCTTGGGCTCAGTGAGTCCAATGGGAGTGGTCTCATAATTATCAATCAGCTGTGCACCTGGGAGGTCACTAATGAGGAAATCTGCTGGGCCTGCATCCCTTTAGACGTGTTCCATTTGGGAGTATCTCACCAAATATTACATTTTTGTTGCAGGGGATGCCTAAAATCTAACTTGTATCTTAGTGTAGACTTCTTGGGAAATCTGGGAGCCAATCACACAAGCAGGAAATTATGTTACTGGGGCGTGTTCAGTACACATTCTGTGTGGCTGCAGATTGGAAAGGAAAGGTAATTGCTAATAACATTCAATTACAATATGACTCGTGTCGCAATTATATACGCTATATTATTTTTTCTTTATTTGCTATTTTTCTTCCCCACAAAATTGGAGTTACCCTTTAAGCATAATGGGCCAGATTCAGAGAAAACTTGGTAAATATCTGCGGGCGTAGCGTATGCTCTTTACGCTACGCCTCCGCAAATTTTATGGGCAAGTGCCTTATTCAGAAAGCACTTGCTCCATAAGTTGCGGCAGCGTAGCGTAAATTGGCCGGCGTAAGGGCGCCTAATTCAAACTATTAATGTGTGGGCGTGATTCATGTAAATAAATCATGACCCCACGCAATTGGACGTATCCCAGTGCACATGCGTCAAATCACGTTGCTAGTAGTCAATGTAAACGATGTGTACATAACTTACGTACAGCCCCATTTCCGAACGATTTACGAGAACGACGTACAATTCGACGCTGTCCCGACGTCCATACTTAACATTGGCTACGCCTCCTATACCAGGGGTAACTTTATGCCGGAAAAAGCCTTACGCAAACGACGTAAACTACGACGCCCGGCCACAAGTACATTCGGGAATCGCCGTAACTCCCTAATTTACATATTCGAAACGTAAAATGATGGAAGCGCCACCTAGCGGCCAGCGTAAATATGCAAATAATATACGACGATGTAAGTGACTTATGACGCTCGTATATTAGCAGAATTCCGGCGTATCTTGTTTTCTGAATACAGAAAAAAGATACGTCGGCTATTCTTAGTATTTACGCGGCGTATCTCTTGAGACACCAACGTAAATACTTTCTGAATCTGGCCCAATTTTTTTTTAATTGACTCTTGATCAATCATTCGAACATATTACAGATGGTCATGAAAATGTTAATAGGGCGAAAGATAAAAATATCTTGGCCCGGATTCACATACATTGGCGCATATATATCCCGCCGTAGCGTATGTCTTTTACGCTATGCCGGCGCAGCGCGGAGAGGGAAGCATGGAATTCACAAAGCAAATGCTCCGTAACGTAAATAAGTAGGCGTAAGCCAGCTTAAGTCAAAGTAGGTGGAAGTGGGCGTGATACATTTAAATGAAGCGTGACCCCATGCAAATGAGGGGCCGAGCGTCACACAAGTACTTAAAACGAACTGCGCATGCATCATACTTTGGACGCATCCCAGTGCGCATGATCACAATCACGTCGAAACAACTGCCTAAGATACGTTGCTTCACTGCCTACGACGTGAACGTAACCTATGCCCAGCCCTATTCACGTACAAAGTAAAATTCAACGGCATTCGTTCCCTGGTCCATACCTTTGCATGAGTTGCGCCTCCTATATGGGGAATAACTTAACGCCGGAGGTACGACTTACGCAAACCGCGTATATTATGCGCCGGGCGCAAGTACGTTTGTGAATCGCCGTATTTGCCTCATTAGCCTCATTAGCCTCGTTTGCCTCATTTGCCTCGAAAATCAATGGGAGTGCCACATGCAGGGCCGATCCGCCCTATAGGCTCACTATGCAAGCCGCTTAGGGCCCAGCAAAGCTGCGGAGGGCCCCCCAAATTACTAGAGGCCCCATCTGGTGAGAAGTCATTTTCGGCCCCTCACCCCACGTCTCAACTCACTGGCTGCATGGGAGAAGAGGTAGAAGTCGGCACCCCTGAACACCCCCACCCCCCCACTTCTCAACTTTAATCTTTAATGTGACATGTCACTATCGGCAGCACCCCCATGTGACATGTCATTTTGCTTAGGGCCCCAGGGAGGTCAGGATCGGCACTGGCCACATGCGTCCAGTGTAAATATGCGCCCACTATACGCCGGTGTAGGAAAGTTACGTCGGGCGGCTGAAGCCTATTTTTCGACGTATCTTGCTTTGTGGTTCGGCGCATAGATACAACGGCGCACATTTGTACTTACGTCGGCGTATCTGGAGATACGTCGGCGTAAGTGCTTTGTGAATCCGGGCCTGTGTCTCTAATTCTTGTGTTATCTTTTATTGTCAGCTCAGTGTTAATTTAGCAGTAGTTTTAATGGTTCTATTACATTTCTTTAAAAAACATCAAAGGGGGTCAACTCTGGTTGTATATGGAAAGAAACATACATTTAGGCTGTGGTCCAGTTGTGGTCAAGTTGACCGCTTGTTGCAAGAATGCCTTTGGGAAGTCTAGTCTTCTCAAATGCATTATTGTGCAGTGGTTCAAACTATTTAAACATTTCTTATGCAGAAATTCCAATCATCTGTATGCAATTCCGACGCACAAAAAAAACACGCATGCTCAGAATCAAGCAGAAGAGCCTCACTGGCTATTGAATATAATTTTGCTTGGCTCGTCGTACGTGTTGTACGTCACTGTGTTCTTGACTGTTGGAATTTTCGACCACATTTGTGTGACCTTGTGTATGCAACACAAGTTTGAGCTAAAATTCCACCTGAAAAAAATCCATGGTTTTCTTGTTGGAATTTTCAATCGTGTGTACGCGGTATCAGTGTTATCCTTTGATTCAAATGGTTGTCATTTCTAATAGTACCCATTACAGCAATCAGTGAAGATTTATTTTTCCTACCATTGAAAAATATTGCATTAAAGAAATAACAAAAATACTGTCATCAATGACAGGAATAAAGATAACTCTCCTCAGAGATGGTCAGTTTGACTTTCCAGGTATCAGTGGTACTGCACATACTCCATTATGGAGACAGACAGTAACTAAATAGTCGATTTCTAAATGGAATATATTAGACTTGGGTATTCATCCATAGCACTGGAGAATGCTGCCTTCTGCTCTGCTATTGATTGAGTACTTAAAGATAAACTTAAAGTAAAACTGATTACCACTAAAGTATCCATTAGAAAAACTACAAACTATAAATATTAAAACATTGCTCATGAATTCTGTGTTTTGCATATTGTTAAATCAATTTAAGCCAAACTACAAAGTGCCTGAAAAAAAAGGAAACTAACAGCAGCAGCATGGTTACCACCAGCAAAGAATCATTTGTAGTGGAATTGGACAATCTATTAAAAATATCCTTAATTACCCAAAAAGAAATGGGTATCTAATAAATATCAATAGTAAAATGCATTATTTTTTATATACTGTATGCAGTGGTAGCAAGGACACAGTGAGCTGTAGTGTACTCAATCAAACTAACAGCATCAATTGTTTGCAAGCAGTGATACGACAAAGCAAATCTGCATTGGATCCAGTCAGTTATAATGTTATTAATGTGGATTTAGAAAAGCCAAAAATTAGTTGGTCATCATCTCTTGTTTGCAAAGTATCGACAGCAAATACATGTTAAGCCCAAAAATTCTTCTAACAACTCAACAATTTCGTTGGGCATTATATTGTTAGCTTTTGCATCTGACAGTAATAAATTCCACTGGGAGTCCAGAAAAGAGTTATGCCCTTTAACATTGAACAATTTGCAAGGTAGCCAGGAGTCGCTCATCACCTATATGCCAATTGAACTCTGCGTGCCACTGAGAGGAACCTTGCAAATTACAACTCTTTCAAGCTGAAACTGTTGGCTTTAGTGTGGACACTCTTTGAAAGCTTTACTTAGTAGACATCAGGAGCCAAGTTTGAGATCTGGACATATCAGTGGACATGCACTGATGCATCTCCAGTTTGGTACTCTGGAGAAAAGTTTATATTAGCACCCTGGAAAATGCATCAAGGTGGTAGACACCCTTCCAGGGTACCCAAGATGTACATGAATAAGCTGAATAGATAGAAATCCCTGACCTGACTGTACAAAGCCTTATGCCCTGTACACACAAGTGGAATTTCCACCAGCAAAAGTCTAATGTGAGCTTTTCATCTGAAATTCCGACCATGCGTATGCTCCATCAGACTTTTGCTGTCGGAATTTCCACCACTAGGTATCAACACAGAATTAAGTATGCAACCCTTTTTGGAGCCGTAGTCTCATAACTCTCCTCTTCGCACTTTTTTCCGTTACATGCCTATAAGGAGCACTTGTTTTTACCCTTATTTAGGGTTTATGTTTGTATGTCTGTGTGTTTTATGTTCAAATTTTTGCTCTTCCGTATCTGAACTACTAGTCAGCTTCTTATCTATATTACCATATATTATATATTATATATAATAATTTTTCTTATAATTTAAGTCACTTTGTTTTCTGTGTGTTCTTGATTCATCTCACTCTTTGGAGTTTGTGAGAGAATTAATTCTCTGTTTTTATCATAAGGTCCGACAGATAAATGTACCTCTACAGACCTAGGTGGAGATAAACATAGCATTCTTGCCAAAAGCTATAACGACCAATATTGCATTTTTGCCTTCCAATGGTTGTACCTCGTTTAGGCAAAATAGAGTGTGTATGTGTCAATATTCAGTGTGCCTGTTTAGTATGGGGAATACCTATGGCGGGGCTTGAAGATAGACATCATATAGGAAACAACATCAAGTCTATCCATAGGGACTCCTATTGATAATTCTCACTACAACGAGGGACGGCCGTGCGCCGATAGCATATAAAGGAGCGACGTACGTTCCCCCCTCCACGTCCAGACGAAGCTTACGCACTAACGTTGCTAAACGCGTTGACGTAATACGGCATCGGAAGCCACGCCACGCCCACAACCCCCAGCGGGATCGGGACCTCTCTGAGGAGACTTCCACGCCGGAGAAAGATCAGCACTAGAACAGCTGCATAGCCTTACCTAAGAGCCAGGACTTGTACCTTCATCCATAAAGGATAGGGCACCTCACCGGGCATTCTTAAGCAAAAGTGTGTTCCACGATGGTACACCCGGCCAGGCTACCCGCCACACACGCTGCCTGATTCCGACAGACCTGATGACATTTGCTACGACCAGCAGCATTCTCATTATCTATGAGCTGGGAGTCAAACACTGCCGTTTGCTATCAGACCCCTCTCTCAAGAGCTTGGTAAGACTGTTCCTCTTATTACATTGACAACTGTTAGGACTGCTTATACCCGGAAGACTCGGGGGACACTTTAAAATTATCTAGTCTACCTTTATGACAGTGTCAATCAGGTTGTGTACCAATATGATTATCAGTGAACTATGTCAACACCACAGCTAATGAAACCTACACTGGAATCACAGGAAAATATTTAAAGGCGTGTAGTCCTCTCAATAGTGGCTGCAACTTACATAAAGTTGCTTATACTGTGTTCTTACTGGCCAGCACCAACCATCTGATCAGTACAATAATGGTCTACAACGATTACTAAACTGGATGCAGTTATACTCATACTATATATTATATTAAGTTGTAACCACATCCTTCTCCCGCAGGGGTACTCCTGCTGGAAATTTCTATACATTATATATTTTTTATTTTTGAATACTATTTCAGCGGTAATTACCGTACGGAATCTCCAGCAGCAGTGACCCATTTGGCGTCCGGATCGCCCGAGTTATATGTTTTTTTATGTTTGTTATATGTTTGTGTCGCATTGTTGCTTGTTACATGAACTAGGTTCATATGTGCAGCACCGGCCGGCTGCTGTAAGTAGGCATACTTGTGAATCTTTATAACATACATTTAGTATTTGCAACTTTTTGTAAAAATTTCTTATCCAGAATTTTTGTATCTTTATATGATCAATAAATAATTTTATCTATATTACTGCCCATCTCTGCCTTGGTAGCCCCTTGGTTGCCCATTGGGGATACTCTGTCTTAGTTTCCCCATAGTGCAACTTCCTTTTTTCTTTATATGCATCGTTGTGGCTACGGCAGTGATCCCTAAAACAAGGGAAGTGACAGGTTATAGATTTTTTCGGGATAAGCACACATAATGTTGTAGAGGTAGTAAGTTCAACTTTAGTTTTTGTTTATATTCTCAATTTTTCCGACAGAAAAAAATCCTGTCGGAAAATCCGTTCGTCTGTATGGAATTCCGAAAAAAAAAACACAAGCATGCTCGGAAAAAAATTGACACATGCTCGAAAGCATTGAACTTCTTTTTCTGGCCTTGTCATAGTGTTGTACATCACCGCGTTCTTAATGGTCAAAAATCCAGAGTACTTTTGTGTGACCGTGTGTATGCAAGCCAAGCTTGAGCAGAATTCCTTTGGAAAACCATCCAATTTTTTTCTGACGGAAATTCCCCTTGTGTGTACAGGGCATAAGAGTATGCATAGGGGAATATCATCCATGTACGAGAAGAGTGTAATTGGGCAAAAACATAGGGAGAGGATCCCGTGGTTCTTTCCTATTAGAGGTGATACAGATACGATGGTGGCTTAATCCCAAAAAAAGATTGAAGCTATTAACAAAAACCAAGAGACTGAATTGTCCATTCTTATCTTGAGGGTTGGTATACTGTTTCACAGAATAATGTTCCCCAATGACTCATCAGTGACTTTGCAAGTATTACTATAAAAGGCCTGAGCTCTTTCTATGGCAGAAAGAATCACTGCAGAAGCAAAATAGTTGGGGGATCCCCAAATGTTTTCTCTGTTTTTTCTGTTTTCTCTGTTTTAAAAGAGAAGCCGTGTGTGAGTCTGTTTAGGTTGGTTAAACAAGTCTGCTGACACTGTTTCTTTAGTACCAAAGGAAGCTAAGGGCTCAAATTCCACCTGACTTGGCACACATCTGCCGGAAAGTACTGACTATTGACTTTCTAACACTTAATGTTGATAGGTGCAGCAAAGTCAGTTGAGATCAGACATTGTGTAGTAACAGGAACTGGCTTCTTTATTGGACCATCGTCACACAGACAAAGATGTCCCTGCAATGGTATGAAGGACACACACGGACAACAAACAAGGCAGGAAAAAGAAAACAACAAGTAGATCACTGTGGGCAGGAAAATACAACATATCATAGAGCATACATAGAATAGCATACCATTAAGCATTAGCGACATCGTGTGTCCTTTTTGTAAACTGCATTCCATACGATAGGCTAAGCTGAAGTTTTGTTGTATCTCCAACACTTAACATGTCAGAAAATACCATCACATTCTAAGTTATGGTAGACCACCTTATGAAATTTGTGGTGCTGGTAATGACCCATGACCAGACCATCAAGACTGCTGTCCAGAAAAGGAGTGCCTTCCAGATGGTGTGGAAACACTTCTGTCTTCTATATGGCTGTCTGCAAAAGACACATTCAGAACAGGGACCCTTTTTCGAAAGAAAATTTATAAGAATAGTGCCACTCAGTCATTAAAAAGTTGCACACTACTCCGTAACACCGACAAGTGAGAATTCCAATCACCCCTTGATGCAACTGTTGAGAGGCCTAGCTCATGGGAAACATTGGAAGTGGACCCACTACTTGACCAAAGTTATTTGGAAATACAATCATATAGTAAATTCCGAGACAGGCCACTCATTATACCATGTCATGTTGGCTGCACTCTCAGGAGGCCCAAATTGGGCTGCACACCCACAGAAGAACTGGTAGTGGAAACTACACTTGTGTGGAGTCCAACAGTATGCTAAAGCCCGGTCTTGGATGGACAACAAAGAGATGGAAGTGCCAGACTCTGACCTTTAACCTGGCGACAGAGTGCTAGTCTGACATAAAGACTCACACCTGCAAGAAAAATTACAAATACCATAGGGAGAATTCCATGAAGTCATCTTAGAACAGTTGATTCCCAGCATAACCGTCTACAATATCAGGGGAGGAACAACCCAAGAAAAACCAAGATGGCGCACAGTAAAATTCTCAAGCCATAAAAGATTTTTGAAGATTTAGTCCAAGTTCGTGAGCCACACATGCCTCTGCCACCAGAGGTTCAATGGTGGCTGCTACCTGTTCTTCCACTATTAAGATTCACAGGAGCAGCCATGGATCCTGACAATATTACATAGCCCAATGGTTACCCAACACAGGTCCATGCTCTTGCTATAAGCCCTCTGAATCACCATTCACTGATGTGCTTTAAGACAAAAACATGTTTCTTCTCATGCCAGAAGATGGCAGAGACTCAATCCCTGAAGCGCTCCCATTGACCTAACTCTGGGAGACTCCCTGTACCATTTGCGCAGGATGTGGGCACAGGCTTCTTTAAGTACATTTTCCACAACATCCTTGGTTCTTAGACACTCCAAGGGAAGATAGGTTCATCAGGTCTCCTTCCTCAGCAGCTCAAAGAGGCCACATTTGGTTTGAGGCAGAGGTAGCTCTGCAAGTGATCTGCAGCCAGGCAATTGGCCCTCCACTGTCTGAACAGTAATGAACAAGCCTATTAACATGCAGTTTCTCACAAAGAACCAGCTGTGCTGAGCACCTCCCAAGAATACTCTAGTGCCCCCCTCTTACCCATGTCCGTAGGCCTCTTTGATCCCTTCAGCTGTTTGCATAATACCAAAAATACCCTGTACTTTACTGAAATAAATGCTTTTCATTAGAATAAGCACATTTAACTGTGTTTGTTCTTTTTTTTTCTATTTAAGTAGAGATTCACAGCTAGACTTTCTGCTGTTATAGAGTATTATAGAGATTATGCTATGCAGTAAGTATTAAGAGTAAGCAACAGAGTCATTTCTGTGAAGTGTCCATGTTTATCCAGCTTTCAGGATCTATCTTGTATTATTCTGCAGTATATGCTTGTTTTCACAATTCTGAACCTGTTTGAATTTTTGCTTCTAAAGCCTCGTACACACACTTCTGCTGTCAATCAAATCCAATGGGGGTGGGACCGAGTCATACATTCTGTGTCTATGGACGCCGAGTGTATGACAGGCAGCTTGCCCGCAAGCTAACCCCCTCGGAGAGAGGTTCCCCAGAGGGGGTTAGCTATTATGGTGAGGATCCAAGACAGCCGCTGAGGGACCTCAGAACAGGAGGATCTGGGCCACTCTTTGCAAAATGAACTGCACAGTGGAGTTAAGTATGACATGTTTGTTTATTTTTTATGTAAAAAAAATAAAATAAGATTTACAATCACTTTAAGATGTTACTATACACATCATCCATGATATAATAATTTTCTAGGAGCAGACCTAGCTAGGTGCACCCCAGTTCTACCATTAACATAGTCATGGCTGGCTTGAGGGAGCCTGAAAGATCCCTGTATTTTGTATTGCATATGTTCTCAACTATTGCATTATATTATTCTATAAATCAAAGATTCAAATGATCATCTATAAACAATGCTCATAGCAAAGGCCGAGTAAGACCAAAGATTTTGTCATGAGAAGGCCTAAATTTACCCTATCCACACCACTATGGTATTTATAATTTTTTACATGGTAAATAATTTATATTCACTTTTAGCTTATAATATGTACCAATTAATTATGCTTCAGATGAACTTGCAAACACTTTTAACAAATATCAGCATGCCTTCTTTTTATCCAGCCCACCACCAATACATATGAAATGGCATATGCTGATACTAATCAGTATGGAGCATCATGTCAGTAATTAGTGTTTCCTCTATTGACCTTTTATGTCCTTGCCACTTGTCAGGGAGCAGGAGTGTCTGGGAAGGTTGCTGCTAATTAAAAGCTTCTGAGTGTCCCAGGTGTAAGCAAGCAAGAGCTCCCTTCTATGCATGGCATAGAACTCTTCATATTCCAGATATCTAGAGTGTATGAGTGACACTGGTTCTTCTTGACTTGCTTAGTAACAGTCCATGTCATTCCTGCAAAGCATCATTAAAGGATTGGTAAAGGATTTTTTTCTCCTTTAAAATAACAAACATGTCATACTTACCTCCACTGTGCAGTTAGTTTTGCACAGAGTGGCCCCGATCCACGCCTTCTGAGGTCCCTCGACGGCTGTCCCTGGTCCTCCTGCAAGTACTGACCACAGTCATGCAAGGGAGCTCGCATGGTGGTGAGTAATTGCGGGCGCGCTCCCATAATACAGTGAGCGGCCATAGCCACTCACTGTATCACTCGGCCCCTCCCCTCGGCGCGCCGCATCACTGGATGTGATTGACAGCAGCGCCAGCCAAAGGCTGTGCTGCTCTCAATCCATCCGCTCTAGCCAATCAGCGGCCAGGCTGAGCGGCGAAGAGGATTTTGGGACCGCACGCGGGACTTTCGAGGGGTCAGGTAAGTAAAACGGGGGCTCGGGGGGGCGGCGTCATCAGATGTTTTTTCACCTTAATGCATAGATTGCATTAAGGTGAAAAAAAAATTCTTTACAACTCCTTTAATAGACATTCTCAGCTGTAACTTCATTACCACATTACAGAGATCCCCGCAAAGTATTTTACACAGATGCCATACCAATGAAGGGTTAACCACCCATCAGTCGCTTAAGAAAAATCGTTAAAAAAAATATTTTAATAACCCTAAACATGTCACTTTTATCTTCCCACGCTCCCACACGGGAAGGAGAGCGTCACTCACTGCAGCATACTGTCTTTTATCTGAGATGTTAAGAGCTCAGGGGGAGATGGAAGGAGGGAGGGCAGGGCCTCCAATGAATGGAGCAAATGTGACCAAGATAGGAGAGGGAAGGGAGGCGCACAAGCGGAATGGAAAGATTAGATGTGAGAGAAGAGGTAGAGTGAATAGCAGTAATTAGAATATATATATTATAAAGGATAAAATGCCTCTGTTGCCTGTTGCAATTAATACTTCCTTTAGCTCAGCTAGTGCAGTATGAGAAAGAAATGTGAATCTGATAGGTCGCAGGAGGAAAACGAAAATGGGTTTTATTTCATATTTTTTCTTTTGGAAATATACAATTTGATGAATGTGGTACTCACAGTTAAAATATGTTAGTGTAATGGAATGGGTAATCGGTTGGATAATCAGATAGAGAGCAACTGTAACTTGCAGTTTATTACTACTTCAGTCCCGGAAGGATTAACCACCTAATGGCCAGGCCATCTTTTGCGATATGGCACTGCGTTGTTTTAACTAACAATTGCGCGGTCATGCGACACTGTACCCAAACAAAATTGATGTCCTTTTTTCCCCACAAATATAGCTTTCTTTTGTTTGTATTTGATCACCTCTGCGGTTTTAATTTTTTATGCTATAAACCAAAAAAAATGCTTAAATTTTGAAAAAAAAAAAAAAAACATTTTTACTTTCAGCTATAAAACATTTCCAAAAAAAATTTAATTTTTATTTGCTTTTTGTTTTTACTAGTAATGGTGGCAATCAGTGATTTTTTAGCGGGACTGCGACCTTGCTGTGGACAGATCGGACACCTAACAGACATTTTTGACACTTTTTGGGAACCAGTGAAATTACTACAGTAATCAGTGCTAAAAATATGCACTGTTATTGTACTAATGACACTAGGAGGAAAGACGTTAACACCAGGGGCAATCAAGGGGTTAACTGTGTTCCCTCACTGTGTGTTCTAACTGTATGGGGAGGGGCACACTGGGACAACACACAAATCCTTCTTCCTGCATAGCCTAAAGGCAGGATCTGTGTGATCTTCCCTGTCAGAACAAAGATTTTCCTTGTTTACGCAGGCAGATCCCCGTTCTGTCAGTGTGGGGAACAATGACGGGTGGCCGGCGGACATCGAGTCTGCCGGACACGCTCATTGGCTCCCTTTCTAGCCAATAAAAGCGCCCACAGATTGCCGTGTACGAGGCCGACGTACACTTATGGCAATTTGTGAAGTACACAAATGCTTACAGTTGTATTCAAAATTATTCAACCCCCACTGAAATTGATTGTTTTGGCCAGTTTGACATTGATTTTGATCATTCAGTCATCCTGCGTACAATTAAATCAAAGAGGCACGTGTAGGTCAGGCAAATATAACATAACATTTATAATGAAATAACCACACGTCTTTTCTGTACTCGCATCATTATCAGTTTCATTCAACCCCCAAGTGACATTCAAATTTAGTACTTAGTACAACATCCTTTTACAGTTATAACAGCTTTTAAACGTGAAGCATAGCTTGACACAAGTGTCTTGCAGCGTTCTACGGGTATCTTCGCCTATTCGTCATGGGCAAAAGCCTCCAGTTCAGTCACATTCTTAGGCTTGCGCACAACTGCTTTCTTTAAGTCCCACCAGAGGTTCTCAATCGGATTTAGGTCTGGTGACTGCGATGGCCACTACAAAATGTTCCAGCCTTTAATCTGCAACCATGCTCTAGTGGACTTGGAGGTATGCTTGGGATCATTGTCCTGTTGAAAAGTTCAACGTGTCCCAAGCCTCAGGTTTGTGACGGACTGCATCACATTGTCATCCAATATCTCCTGGTACTGAAGAGAATTCATGGTACCTTGCACACGCTGAAGCTTCCCTGTACCTACAGAAGCAAAACAGCTCCAAAGCATGATTGACCCCCCGCCATGCTTCACAGTAGGCAAGGTGTTCTTTTCATCATAGGCCTTGTTCTTCCTCCTCCAAACATAGCGTTGATCCATGGGCCCAAACAGTTATAATTTCATTTCATCAGTCCACAGAACACAATCCCAAAACTTCTGTGGTTTGTCCACATGACTTTTGGCATACTGCAGTCAACTCTTCTTATTCTTTGGAGACAGCAAGGGGGTGCGTCTGGGAGTTCTGGCATGGAGGCCTTCATTACGCAGTGTGCGCCGTATTGTCTGAGCAGAAACTTCAGTACGCACATCTGACAAATCTTTTCTCAGTTCCTCAGCAGTCACACAGGGACTTTTCTCCACGCTACGCTTCATGTAGTGCATAGCAGTTGAAGTCAGCATCTTCTTTCTGCCACGACCAGGTAGCGTTTCAACAGTGCCCTTTGCCTTAAATTTGCGAATGATGCTTCCTATGGTGTCTCTTGGTATGTTTAACATCTTTGCAATCTTCTTATAGCCATTGCCCTTCCTGTGAAGAGTAATCACCTCTTCTCTTGTCTTCCTGGACCATACTCTTGACTTCACCATGTTTGTAACCACACCAGTAAATGTCTAGAAGGAGCCGAGTATCACAGTCATTTTAAAGCTGCCTAATTGGTGCTTATTCGGCTTTATTGCTGCTCCCTGACATCCACAGGTGTTTTCAATACCTGATTAAAAACACTTCAATGAACTTCGGTTCTTCAGAGTGGTAGTCTTTAACCCCCCTGGCGGTATCCCCGAGCGCGACTCGGGTTGGATTTTTTATGTAAAAATCGATATCCCGAGTCGCGCTCGGGTTGTATGTGCAGAGCCTGCAGCGCGCTGGCTTACCTTTGATCCAGGCAGGGTATACTGTACTTACCTTGTCCCTGGATCCAGCGATGCATCCCCACTGTGTGAGCGAGTGGCGTCCTCCATTCGACTCACACAGTGCCCGCGCGACGTAACGGCGCACTGGGGCGGAGACCGGCGGCAAATTCAAAAAAGTAAACAAACACATTACATACAGAATACTGTAATCTTATAGATTACAGTACTGTATGTAAAAAGTACACACCCCCCTTGTCCCTAGTGGTCTGCCCAGTGCCCTACATGTACTTTTATATAATAAAAAACATTTTTTTTGTGCCTGCAAACTGTAGATTGTCCATAGCAACCAAAAGTGTCCCTTTATGTCAAAAGTGATTTTAGAGCAGCTAGAAATCAGCGATAATAAATTATAATCACTTGCAGAATTGAGCGATAGCGATTTGTGGGGAAATTCGTCATAAAAAAATAAAAGTAATGACTGCGACAATTCTGCAACTGAGCAAATTTCAGTAATTTTGATTTGATTACATTAGTGAATAATTTTTATTATAATTACATTATTATTTGTTATAATTATTTATAGTTATTTATTATATTATAATTTTATGATTTTGTGTTTCAAACTTTATCATACCAGAGATGTTTACTAGACTATTGTTTGGACAAATTTAAGTGAGTTATTCCTAAGAATTGCAGGCCTACAGTATAAAACGCAGAATTTCCATGCAAAATAATTATACCGCTTTTGGTACGTAATTCCAGACAGAATCATACCGCCAGGGAGGTTAAGGGGTTGAATAATTGTGTAAATGAAGAATTCACAAAAGAAACATTTACTACTGTATTACAAAACCAATTGATGTCATTTTAGTTGCATATGGTTCTTTAAGATGTCCTTGTAGGATTTCATTCTGAATACAATTACAAATGTACACTAAATTCCCTAAAACCCTTTACAGCATTGGGGGGTTGAATAATTTTGAACACAACTGTATGTGCCCATAGTACACATGCTGTTTTTATTTGTTGACATGTAGGTGCATTACTGTAAAAGATTTTACACTATTTTGGCATCTTATCTCTCATTGGGGTATGCCATTTGGTGCTTCTGTTGGAACAAGAGCATTTGTTGATTTTCCCACAGGCTACTTGGAGTGATCTCCCCCATCTTCCGTATGCGGACGACCCAACGGTGCAAGAGCATCTGAGATACAGGAGCCTTATGTGCCCCCCCCCTTATAGGAGTTCAACGCTCTCTTGTAAGAGCACATCCTTAGATTGGTAGTGGTTTAATCACAACGTGGAGGATTCTGTTGGTGATTCAATGGTCAATATACCTGTCCACTTATTCATTGTCACCCTGGTGACTCATGGACTCACGGTTTATGTTTAACAGTATATGAATTTATTTTTTTAGAGCAGCCATTAATGTCTAAACCGCTGGCAACAAAAGTGAGTACACCCCTAAATGAAAATGTCCAAATTGGGCCCAATTAGCCATGTTCCCTCCCCAGTGTCATGTGACTCGTTAGTGTTACAAGGTCTCAGGTGTGAATAGGGAGCAGGTGTGTTAAATTTGGTGTTATTGCTCTCACTCTTTCATACTGGTCACTGGAAGTTTAACCACTTAAGGACCGCCTAACGCCAATATACGTCGGCAGAATGGCACGGCTGGGCACAGGCACGTACAGGTACGTCGCCTTTAAGAGCCCAGCCGTGGGCCGCGCGTGCGCCGCCGGAACGCACACGTGACCCGGTCCGAAGCTCCGTGACCATGCCCGTGGGACCCACAGACCCGATCACTGTGGGTGTCCTGCGATCGGTCACAGGAGCTGAAGAACGGGGAGAGGTGTGTGTGTAAACACACCTTCCCGATTCTTCACTCTGGCAATGTCAGTGATCATCTGTTCCCTGATATAGGGAACGACGCTCACTGATGTCACACGTCCAGCCCCGCCCCCCTACAGTTAGAAACACATATGAGGTCACACTTGACACCTTCAGCACCTCCTAGTGCTTAACTCCTAAACTGCAATTGTCATTTTCACAGTAAACAGTGCATTTTTATAGCACTTTTCACTGTGAAAATGACAATGGTCCCAAAAATGTGTCAAAATTGGCCGATGTGTCCGCCATAATGTCGCAGTCACAAAAAAAATCGCTGATCGCTGCCATTAGTAGTAAAAAAAAAATATTAATAAAAATGCCATAAAACTATCCCCTATTTTGTAAACGCTATAAATTTTGCGCAAACCAATCGATAAACACTTATTGCAATACATATCAACCTAAACTGAGAAAAAATAATGTTTTTTGGGGATATTTTTTATAGCAAAAAGTAAAAAATATTGTTTTTTTTTCAAAATTGTCGCTCTTTTTGTTTATAGCGCAAAAAATAAAAACTGCAGAGGTGATCAAATACCACCAAAAGAAAGCTCTATTTATAGGAAAAAAAGGACGCCAATTTTGTTTGAGAGCCACATCACACGACTACTGGAACCATGTCCCATGGTCTGATGAGACCAAGATAAACTTATTTGGTTCAGATGATGGTGTCAAGCGTGTGTGACGGCAACCAGGTGAGAAGTACAAAGACAAGCGTATCTTGCCTACAGTCAAGCATGGCGGTGGAAGTGTCATGGTCTTGGATTACATTAGTGCTGCCGACACTGGGGAGCTGCAATTTATTCAGGGAACTATGGATGCCAACATGTACTGTGACATACTGAAGCAGAGCATGATCCCCTCCCTTCGGAGGAAGTATTCCAACATGATAATGACCTCAAACACACCTCCAAGACGACCACTGCCTTGCTAAAGAAGCTGAGGGTAAAGGTGATGGGCTGGCCAAGCATGTCTCCAGACCTAAACTCTATTGAGCATTTGTGTGGCATCCTCAAATAAAAGGTGGAGGAGCGCAAGGTCTCTGACATTCACCAGCCCCGTGATGTCATCATGGAGGAGTGGAAGAGGTCTGTAAACCTCTGGAAGCTATGATAAACTCCATGCCCAAGAGGGTTAAGGCAGTGCTGGAAAATAGTGGTGGCCACACAAAACATTGAAACTTTGGGTTGATTTACTAAAGGCAAATAGACTCTGAACTTTGCAAATTGCAAATTGCACTTTGCAAGAGCAGATGTTCCAGAGCTTAGTAAATGAGCAGAAGCTCTGCTGACTTCTATCATCCAATCACGTGCAAGCAAAAATGCAGTTTTTTAATTTGCCTTCCATATGATTGGGTACTCTTTACAAAAGGAAAGCTTTAACTCCTTTACTAAGCTCTGGAGCAACTGCACTTGCAAAGTGTGCAGTCTATTTGCCTTTAGGAAATCCACCCCTTTGGGCCCAATTTGAACTTTTTCACTTAGGGGTGTACTCACTTTTGTTGCCAGTGCTTTAGACATTAATTGCTGTGTGTTGAATTATTTTGAGGGGACAGCTAATTTACACTGTTATACAAGCTGTACACTCACTACTTTACATTGTAGCAACGTGTATTTTCTTCAGTGTTGTCACATGAAAAGATATAATAAAAGATTTACAAAAATGTGAGGGGTGTACTCACTTTTCTGTGATACTGTATATGGACCTCTCATTACAAATTGTCACAAGCACTTGTGGCTCCATACCCAACCAGGGCCTTTATAGCTTCAGAGGGTCTTCCAAATTGACACATCAATTTCTAGTGAGAATATGTAGCTCCTACAGGCATTATAAAATCAAAAGAAAAGGTTGACATGGATCTCCAGATGGGAATAGCGCCTACCGACCCATGGGAATAGCCCACAACATTCAAATCTGCAATAACAGGTACAATATATATGAGATTAGAATATGGGACATAAAGTCCTGAACACACAGAAGGCAGCAGACACAGGTATTAATCTACATATATGTAGCGCCTGGTTACTTCTAAGAACCGGTGTTAATTTAAATTTAGTGGGGGTTAGAGAGTTAGTTAGCTCTGACCAAGCTGATTTGTTTGAATTTGGTTCTCTGTCTCAGCTCAGCTGTGCTCATTCTGTCGCTTCTGGGGTGCTGATGCCACCCCAGGACGACAGGTGGCAGCAGTGGAGTCGAGGTTGGGTGCTTTTCCCCAGCAGCCTATCAGGAGAGGTTTTCCTCGCTGTGCATGTTGGGGGAGGGTATTTATGGGACAGACACCATTGGCCTGGGTCGTCTTGTTCCAGTGTGGCACCTACCTTTAGGGTGACCACATCACGACGCCCCGGCGAAATGGCCTACCAGTCCGGGGTGTGCGTGCCACGCAGTGTTCCTGGTTCCGGGACCACCTTGGTCTGGAACATTTGAACTGTGGTTGGGCAGTGATCGACTGGGTCCCCAATCCTGAAAAGATCCTAAGCGTTATTCCTTTGAGAGGAAGCTGTTCGGTGAGGAGTCCACCTAAGGAGAACCAAAAGAGGCTGGCGATCCAATAGGGTCTCGACAATCCACCGGCGATCAAGATAACCGGACACTGAAAGGCTGGACGTTGGTCACCTATCAATCGGTAACCTAACCCATATCAAACAGATGGGAAATTTATATTTTTTTCTTCCAAGTCTTTGTTTTCAGAAAATATATACTGTTTTGGGCTTTTAACTAATTTTCAGGCCTACAATTTTATATATATATATATATATATATATATATTAGGGCTGTGCAAATTAACTTTTAATCGATCGATTAATCTTTAATTTTTTTGATCGATCAAAATCTTTTTGATCGATTTAAAAAATTCTTATGACTGGTACTCACCTCTCTGCCGGCTTCTGGGCCTTCAGGGAGTTCTATCAGAGATCTGGTGACATCATGGACACCGGCGGGGCTTGCCGTGTCCATCTGAAGGGCTCCTTTGCTGTGCCTTCATATCTGCATGCCGGCGGGACCTTACTATCTGCCACACGCAAGCCAGGGCCGTTTTAATAGCATCTTGGGCCCCTGGGCAAAGAAATGCTATGGGGCCCCTACAATAATGACAGTGCAGGTAAACAGACATCAAGTAGGTAGAAGGCAGACTGCCTCCCCTGTGTATCTATCACTCTCAGTGCCATCATGGGACCCCCAATTTCGGGGCAGCGTAGGCTCAAGGACCAGCTGCTTTGGGCAAATTGCAGGGGCCCCCAATGCAGCTGGGGCCCCTGGGCAGTGCCCAGGTGTGCCCTCTCATTAAGACAGCCCTGACGCAAGCGCTGTTACACTTCCCTCTATTACTTCCCTCTGTCAACCTGGGATTCTACAACCATCCACTGGGAGTTGTGATAGTTCCCTTCATGGGACATCTACATGCCAATGGACTGATGTTAACCCCTCCTCATCTGGATTCAGCAGTGGCATCGTTGTACACATTTTTATACCAGTATCATACTTAGCTACAGGTTTTTCTGACTGCTTTTGGTACCGTTTGGTATTACTCGCACCATTTTTACAGTTTATGTAGCTACATCAATTTTATCTCCAGTGCAATATTTATTTTGTTACCTACTTGAAGACTATAAAAGTTTTAATGCTATTCCCATCGACCGCTGCCTTTGTGTGTTTTTTGTATCCTGCTATCCATTTTTCCAGTGGTTGGTAGCTGCACTGGGAATCGGCCTGCAAGGAGATCAGCTAAAAGTAGGATCTGTATGTGCATTATAATTAATCGAAATTAGTCGATTAATCGATTAAAAAAAAAAACGATTAATCGAACACAAAAATTTTGATCATTCACAGCCCTAATATATATATATATATATACCAACTCTGGCAGTGAAAGTGTTAACGATAGCATATACCCTAACTTACCATACTTCTAGAACATAAGAAGTGCATTGCAGCAGTTAGCTCACAAATTAGAATCTTGAGCTCAGTTTAATAAGCGTATGAAGTGCATACTTTACTTTATTTTAGCCTTTATTTTAGGTCTCAGTTAACCTGTGTAAGGTTGTACAAAAACCTGCATCAAGTAGGAGAAAAAGCCAACATGTCAGAATCATTGATTGACATGACATGTACTACAGTATGTAGTTAACCTTTTCCAGTGGCATCCATACACATGGTTTAACGTATCTAAATCTGATAAACTGAGCAGTGTAATTATGGCTCAACATGTCATGCTGATTAGAGATTGATTCATTAACAAGTGCTACAGGAAAGACTGCATGCGACACTGAGCAATAATTACAAGCAGTATTAGGACACTGTCAAAGATTACTATAAGCTAAAGAAAAGGCTTAAATAAATGGTAAACGACAACTGTACTTTTAAGACAAATTTGCTTTTTTTAAATATATGAAGGGCATCATGCAACTTTGCAAATTAATCATATTATCTCTGGTTTTCTTCTGCTGTGCCCTCAGATTTGTCATTACAAGTTCAGAATGTAAACATTTTGGTCTAGATTCACGTAGGGCGACGTAACTAAGAGCGGGCGTAACATATCTTATTTACGCTACGCAACCGCAACTTAGAACGCAAGTTCAGTATTCTCAAAGCACTTGCATTCTAAGTTACGGCGGTGTATCGTAAATGTGCCAGGCGTAAGCGCGCCTAATTCAAATGGCGAAGAGGTGGGCGTGTTTTATGCAAAATAATCGTGACCCCACGTAATTGACGCTTTTTGCGTCGGATAGAATGCCTAAGATAAGTCGCACACTGCCTACAACGTGAACGTAACTTACGCACAGCCCTATTTGTGTACGACTTACACAAACAACTTAAAAATATACGCTTGTTCCGACATCCACACCTTGCATGGGCTGCGCCACCTAGAGAGCAGCTTTATCTTTACGCCGGCGTATGTCTTACGTAAACGGCGTAACTAATTGCGACGGGCGCACGTACGTTCGAGAATCGGCGTATCTAGCTCATTTGCATATTCAACATGGAAATCATCGGAAGCGCCACCAAGCGGCCAGTGTAAATATGCACCCAAGATACGACGGCGTAGGAGATTTAGGCCGCTCGTATCTTGGCCGAATTTATGCATAACTGATTCTGAGAATCAGGCGCTCATATATACGACAGCACAGATTCGGACTTACGAAGGCGTACGTGGAGATACGTCAGCGTAAGTCTTTGAGAATCTGGCCCTTTATTGTTTAGATTCAGCCTGTCTTGAGTGTATGTTGTAACTGCAGACCATGAATGAAAACATATCCCATTTAATGCCTTCAGCAAAGGGCAGGCCTAGAATGCACATCTAAAGTCATCTTAAATGCATATGTAGCGCCCCCTTACTGTCAGTAAGGGACACTGTTTAAATTTAGTGGGGTGAGAGACTTATTTGCTCTCACCCAGGTTGATTTATACTAAATTAGGCTGCTTTCAGCCCTGAATTATCCTGTGGGTCATTCTGTGCTCCAGGGATGCAGTTCCATCTCTGGGCGGCAGGTGGCGCTAAAGGGATTCAGGCAGAGCCACTTTTCCTCAGCAGCCAATTGGAGTAGTGTTTCCCTCGCGGGGCATGCTGGGGGAGGATATATCTGGGGCAGATGCCATTTTTCGGGGCTCTTCGGGGGTTCCTGGTTCCAGGTGCGGCACCCAACTTCAGGGTGTGCGCACGTCGCGGGCCCTATCACTATGGCCTATCTGGTCGGGGCCTGTGCTACGCGGAGTTCCGTACTCTGGGCCCTCATGGCCCAGAGCAACTAAAGTTCCTGAGGGGCCCCAGTGACTTACTGACCGACGGGAGAAAAGAATACACTCTAGAGGCAGGACTGCTTCTGCTCGTTATCCATAGCCTGACTCTGTAAAGTTATTCTTTTCACCAACCTATTCTGTCTACCTCAAGTTGACTGTTGGTCATGTTGGACCGAAAATAAAGCACTTAGAAAACGTCCATCATTTGCTTGGACATTCCATTACTGCTTTCACAGTTGCTACCGTCAATTTCCCTAGACACATCAAAGGTAACTTAACTTATGCCGATCCCACATCTAACCAGCGGCTCCTGAATAGGGTAGCGCTACACATAAGGTAACTGCAGGGAAGATAACATGACCAGGGCTTTAAATCATAGAGCATTCAGGATTAGGGTTAGGTTCAGATTTGTTGCAGAAAGAGCATAAACAAACTGAGCTAGGATCTGTTGGTTCTTCAGTCAACTCCTTTACTGTCTTTTTTGTTCTTATTTTTCTAAACCTTTTGCCTCTCATTTTGTTTTCCAAGTAGATTTTAGATATTTTGCATTGGTACTGTGGTAGGTCAAGCCCATGCCACTGTTTAAAATGGCGGTCTAGGCCAGATTTAGCAGGAAACATTTAGATGAATACAGTATATACTATATGCATCTGCCTTGTTTTTCTACTGATTTCTGACCTGTCTCTCAAATTATTACATTAGTGCAGTGCATGATAGATATGACAAGTTTTGAATACGTTTGTTGAACAGATACCTTCCTTGCTGTTCTCAGTCAAGTTCTGCATTTACTCAGCAGATTTAAAGCCCATATCTATTTTCAACCTGTTCCTGCTGCCCTACTTAAGCCCTCCCCTCACACTACTGTGACCAGTTCAGTGACAGTATAGGGTTAATTTACTAAAGGAAAAAAGACTGCGCACTTTGAAAAGTGCAGTTGTTCCAGAGCTTAGTAAATGAGCAGAAGCTATGCTGACTTCAATAATCCAATCATGTGCAAGCAAAAATGCTGTTTTTTTAATTTTCCTAGCACGTGATTGGGTATTTGCAAAGTGAAGTTTTACCTTGTTTACCTCGTTTACTAAGAAAGTCTACTTGCCTTCAGTAAATCAACCCCTATGGTTTTTTTTTTCCCCTCACATTATGATGTGTGAGCCCAGCTTAGTGTTATGACCCACCATTTGGAGTATCCATGACAGCTTGGACTTACGGATAGTGGGTTAAATGACACTGTAATATCACTATCATACAACCCAACAGAGCAACTGAGGTAGCAGGAAGTTGCAGACTTTCTGCAGGGTTGAAGGTGAATACTGTAGAAATTGCTTAATTTTTAATCCTAGTATTGTAAAGCATTACTTTGGGGAGAAAAAAATCAATGGAGCCTAAAATTCAGCATTGAAGCCTAATTCTGAGCACAATAAACGTACCTGGGTAAAGCAGTTTTACATTCCATGGCCACAGAAGTAACCCCTCGCCATGCTGGCTTTATTCTACTGATTCGATAAATAAACTACTTATTCTGATAAATTTGTTTGTTTACATGCCAGAATTAGTACAGTTCCTTCCGTACTTCTGGCCTGCTTGGATGTAAGTGCTACAGGTCTCAGACCCCAGCACTGTGGTTGTGTCTCAGCCCCCATCCTCTCCAGACCATTTACAAAACAAAGCCTGGGATATTTTTTTTAGTTGGTGAAGTTGAATAAAGATACCAGTCCATCCAGTTCAATCCAAGTGTGTGCATGTGTGTTCCTACCATTTTCAATATCCCAGTACATTGTGTTTTCTAAGAAACACATCATTTTTTTTTAATTATCTACATTCCTCCCCTTTTACACCACCAACTTTGAAAGGGAGTATCCCACATCCGTACCATTCTAACAGTAAAGAACCCCTTACATGGTTTAAGATTTAACCACTTCTCATCCAACTTCATTGTGTATTTTGCCAAAGCGTCTATATCGTGCTATCGAGTGTTCCCCGTGGGCAGAGAACTGCCAGAGTAAAGTAAAAAAAGGTAAAAGAAGAAAGGGTGAAAGAAAAAAAAACAGACATACATTAACAAACAACACAGACATCTGGGAACAGGGGCGTACCGGGGGGGGGGGGGCCTTTTGCAGTTCACCCCAGGTAACACATATTAGGGGGGGTGTAATCCTGGCCAGTGCCCCCCGCCCTCTGCGAGTGAAGCCAGGCGACAGGCACCGGCGGCACTGTAACATCCAGGGAGGGGGAGAGGAGCTGCGACAGTGTGTGGACTGTACCTGGGGACTGTCAGGACCTGGACTTGAACCTGGGACCTTGGCTGTGTCTGGCAGTGAACCTTCTCACTGAGCTATCTGGGATGCTGGATAGTTCCCTGTCTGATCTGCTGGACAAACCCATCTGATCCGTTGAACATTCCTGCCATGTGTCTTGATTGCCTTGAACCTTGAACCCCTTGCTCCTCACACGAACTTCCTAATATAAGCCATGTCTCTGCACTTCCTCCTTGCCAGAATATTGTGATATCTCCAGCCTGTATCTCGCTCCTGTCTTTCCTGCTGCCGTCCATATTTTCTACTACTCGATATCGACCCTTGGCTTGTTCATCGACTACGCTTCTGCCTCATCCCAACCTGCAAATCCTCATTACTGACCTTTTGGCTTGTTTACCGACTACGCTTTTGTTTGATCCTTACCTGCTTATCTGCTATTGTACCCCAGCTTGCTCACCTCCTGGTGGGGCAATCCTGAGGACTGCGACCTGGTGCTAACACACAGCAAAATCCATCTCCACCTTCACCTTTGTGACAGAATAAGTGACACCGAACTCCTGCAGCTCTGCAATTTGCTGCTTCAACGGAGCCACAGCATTTGCTATAGCGGCCTCCATGTTTTTGGCCAGAATATTCTGTCAAGATCAGGCGTAGGGCTCAGAGGCCAATTGCTACAGCAGTGGCAGAACAGGCAGTCACTTCTGGCAGATGACACAGGGTCACCTGAGGTGCAGAGTCTAAGCGCTAACCGGTGTTCACAAGAGCTCCTGAAGGTGGAGATGGATTTTGCTGCGTGTAAGCACCAGGTCGCGGTCCTCAGGATTGCCCCACCAGGGGGTGAGCAAGCGGGGGTACAATAGCAGATAAGCAGGTAAGGATCAGGTAAGGATCAAACAGAAGCGTGGTCGGTAAACAAGCCAAAAGTTCGGTAATGTGTATTTGCAGGTTGGGATCAGGCAGAAGCGTAGTTGATGAACAACCCAAGGGTCGATAACGAGCAGTAGAAAATAAGAACGGCAGCAGGGAAGACAGGAGCGAGATACAGGCTGGAGAAAGCACAATATTTTGGCAAGGAGGAAGTGCAGAGTCATGGCTTATATCAGGAAGTTCATGGGAGGAGCAAGGGGTTCAATGTTTAAGGCAATTAAGAGACAAGGCAGGAATGTCCAACGGATCAGATGGGTTTGTCCAGCAAATCAGACAGGGAGCTGCCCAGCATCCCAGATAGCTCAGTGAGAAGGTTCACTGCCAGACACAGCCGAGGTCCCAGGTTCAAGTCCAGGTCCTGAGAGGGACTGACACCTAGGGCTGGCCACCACTTTTACATTACGCCATACAGCAGGGAAGAGAGACAGGATGCGGAGCTGGAGAGAGGATGGCAACTGCTGGACTTAACAACACTAATGATTGGTTGCTAGGACTACCAAGCAACCAATCACCTGCTAGTTCACTTGAAACGTTAATATGAAAAGTTAACTCCAGCAGTTCCGGTCCTCTGTTCTGTGCTGCTTTGTCTCCCCCTCTGCATGCATGCCCCAGTAAGGTAGAAAGGGGATATGTGCAGGGGTCCAGAGCTGGGGGTGGGGGGCAATGTGTAATATGCAGGGCTCCTGAGCTGGGGGGCAATTTGTAATGTGCAGGTGTCCCGATCTGCGGGAGGGGAAATGTGTAATGTGCAGGGGTCCCAAGCTGGGGGGCAATGTGTAATGTGCAGGGGTCCCGAGCTGGGGGGCAATTTGTTATGTGCAGGGGCCCCCGAGTTGGGGGGGCCATGTGTAATGTGCAGGGGTCCAGAGCTGGGGGGCTGTGTAATGTACAGGGGTCCAGAGCAGGGATGGTGGATGTATAATATGCAGGGGCCCTCCAGGCCATTTCATGTGGCCCTCGCACCTCTCCTGCAGCTGCAGGAGAGCTCGAGACCTCCTCTGATCCTCCTCCAGACCCCTACTTTCTGATTTCAAACAATGCATCCAGCTTCTTTCAGCAGCAGCATAGGGAAAGGGGGTGCACTGTGACGTAAGGGAGAGTAGGGGACTTAACTTCTGATGGTGGGGTGGCTCTTGACCTCTAATGTAAGGGGAGGGGATGCGCTGGACATCTAATCTTACAAATACAACTGGCCCTTTTGAGGACAATCATAATGGTGATGCAGCCCACGATGAAATTGAGCTTGACACCCCTGCTATAGAGTGAGCCCATTTTAGATAAATGTATTTAATAGTGTTGGAGCTGAAGATAATGAAACCACTGACCCGGATAATTACACTCAATAGTCAATATCTTGTTAAGCGCCTATAGTCCTTTTGGCGTAAGGGCTTGTATAATTGGGGAAGGAGCCAGCAATGTCCATCGTAGGAACCTGACAACATATCCGGCAAAAATTCTGGATTACCCATAATCGAGGTTAATGGGCCAGGTACTGAGGAAACGCCCCACCTTCGAACAGTCTGGTCCCAACCTCTTAATAGACATTGGGTTAAATGTGAGAGTGTTTGTCTAGGTGGACATGATTTAGGCGCAATCCACAGAAGAGAGGTCAAAGGCACAGCTGTTATTTGCTGTTCAATGGTTACCTATTGTTTTGTTTGCCCACGATGAAACCAATCCAATATTCTGATCAATACTGATGCTATGTAGTAGAGTTCCACATGTGGTAGACCTGCTCCACCCTCTTCCACTTTACTAAGATATCATAGCGAAGTCTGGCCAAAGAATTAAGCCAAAGGTACCGAAGTAAGCTAGATCTTAGAGAAGGCCCGTGGGTAGTGTAGTGTTTAATATATGTATTAGAAGCAAGGTAAAATATCCATCTTGTATATTGCCATTCTCCCTAGCCAAAAGTGTTTCTCTGAGGATAGCGCACCTTAGGGATATAGGGCCAGATTCACAAAGACTTACGCCGACGTATCTACTGATACGCCATCGTAAGTCCAAATGTGCGCCGTCGTATCTATGCGCTGATTCTTTAAATCAGACACGCCTGAATTTTGCCAAGATACGACCGACGTAAGTCTCCTACGCCGTCGTATCTTGGGTGCATATTTACCCTGGACGCATTCGGCGTTGCCATTATAAATATGCAAATGAGCAAGATACGCCGATTCACGAACGTACGTACGCCCGACGCAGTAATCTACGAAGTTTACGTAAGGCGTTTTTCTGGCGTAAAGATAAACCACCAAAAATGTGGCGCATCCCATGCAAGGTATGGACGTCGGAACAGCCGTCGTTTTTACGTCATTTACGTAAGTCGTACGTGAATAGGGCTGTGACGTTCACGCCGTAGGCAGTGTTCGACGTGTATCTTAGGCATTCTATTCAATGTGATTCTGAGCATGAGCGCGCATGCGCCGTTCACTCGGCCGCTCATTTACATGGGGTCACTGTTAATTTAAATGAAGCATGCCCACTACCTGCCTACTTTGAATTAGGCGGGCTTACGCCGGCCTATTTACACTACGCCGGCGCAACGTACGACGCGACTGCTTTGAGAATACTGTTCTGGGCTCCCTGTTTTACGTCAGCGTAGCGCATATGGGATGCACTACGCCGGCTAAAAAATATGCCGCTGTACCAGAATCTGGCCCATAGTATCTAGACTGTTTCTTAGAAATCAAGCGTGCTAGGGCTTTACTACACTTATTTCCATATTCATAAAAAACATGTTTCACACATTCCCTATGTTTCAAGAAAGCTTGATCAAGTAGTAAATACAATTCAGATATCTTTTGTTGAAGAGATTGAAAGGTAGAGACCTCTAGGTTTTCTTTATGTTTAAATCTCCTCCAACAAGGAGGCCATAGTAGAGGCATGAGAGATTAGTATTCCTCTTAGCACGAACTTCTGTGCCTCCCACTTTATAGGCGGTGCTGTTGTGTCATCTTTATGGTCATTAAAAAAAGTTAAACATTGTCTCTACTATGGCCTTCTCTGTCAAAGTATTCTTTTAAAGATTCTCATTGAATCTCCAAGTTGAATTTGATGTACTAGTAGTAGGGAACTTCACTGAGGAGTATAATGGAAAATAATCTAACCATGTTTGTATACCTATCTCAGACCACAGTTCCCAATCCAATAAACAATGAGAGATTAAAAAATAATCTATCCTGCTATATGTATTATAAATAGCAGAATACCACATAAAATCTTTATCCAAAGGATGTAAAACACGCCAGACATCTACTAACTGCAAAGAATGGAACATCCTCTTCAGCCTATTTAGACTAATGTGAGAGATATGTGGTTTACCCTTTGAAGTGTCCAAAGCTGGGTCTAAAGTAAGATTCAGGTCACCTCCCAAGACCATGACTCCTTCATGGAAGTCTCTAGGTTTACCTAAGACAGAAGTCAACATGGTAGCTTGTCCTCGGTTTGGCGCATAGATATAACGTTCTAGCTATGACTAAGCACTGAAGCTACCGTGCTAAACGTTAGCTTTTTGTTCCAGTTTTGCTGTGGCATGTCTATTTTTGTGATTCATTTTAATTAAAGGAACATTTTTTTTGGAGTGCGGCTGTCCAAGTTCCTTTTGTATTTTTGCATATAACGTAAATAGCTGAAAATTTTACATTTAACAAACAGGTATCTGCCCTCAGGATCATGGGAAAGTAGACGGTAAGGACAATGAACCTCCTAATATTAAATATAAATAAATAAACTTTAGCAAACCTAACCACTACGGTCCAGGCAAATGAGAAATTACCCCACTTAGCCTATAATACTCAGCGAATGAATATGAGCAACAAAAAACTTGTCCCCCTTTGTATAATGACAAAGGTGACCCTACCACATAATTACATCCGCGACAAAAATAGATAGGGAAGGGGGGGTGGGCGAAAACACCACAGCTTCTTGAGTCCTCTGAGGCGAGTGAGCCTTTAAGCCATGGGATCCTACTTTTATACCCTATTTGGGTGTGCTTTTCAAACTGCCAGGCAGAGAACACCTGTTAGAACTGGAATTGACCAGTTCTCCAGAGCGGGCTTTTCCCAGGTCACCCAGAGGTCACCTAGTTAAGCTTCCCTCAGGCCCTCTAGCCCGCCAAAATTACCTGACAGCCACAGGGCACCAAAAAAAGGGGGGGCCCTGAAGCTGTACTCCCGCCACCTTCCCATGATGAAAAGGGGGGCAGAGGCTGCCATTCCCCTTTTCCTTTCAATCAGTTCCTGCACATCAGAGACTGGGATAGAGGAATTTACACCAATCGCTGCGCCTTTTGATTTACCCTTTGGATTGTGACTCATAAACCAGGAGGAATAATGCCTAGGTGATGAAGATTTAAAATAGGTTACCTGTAAAAAGAGAATGTTTACCTTTTGCAATCTTTTATTCGGCGTGTACAGGCCTTTGACATTAAGGAATCCAAATCTGATGCCACGTACACACGATCACTTTTTGTGATGAAATAAAACAACGTTTTATGTGACGAAACAAAACAACGTTTTTCAAACTTCATTTTCCAAAACGACGTTGCATACACACCATCGTTTTTCCAAAATGCTCTAGCAAAGCGTGGTGACGTACACCACGTTCGACGGCACTTGCACTTGCTTCTGAGCATGCGCGGGTTTAAAAACGTTGTTTTCAATGTCGTTTTGCCCACACACGATCACTTTTTATGACACAAAGAAAGACATTTTGAAAAACGACACAAAAAAATTCAAGCATGTTCGAATTTTTTTTTGGTCGTTTTTTTGAAGACATAAAACAACATTTTGCCCCCACACGATCATTTTAAATGACGTTTTTGAAAACGTTGTTTTTTTTTCATCACAAAAAGTGATCGTGTGTGCGCGGCATGAGAGTCCTCATGGTGGGTATGAATAAGTCTTGGATAGGCCCAGCATATGATATCTAGTCATGAAGGCGGCTCCCCAGAGAAACACGACAAAAAACAAACAAACAACATAATACACGTACTTACCTAGGATGAAACAATTTTGCCTCAATTCTGGAGACACAATTTAAATGTTTGTATATTGTGATTATATCCCCTCATTTCTTCTGCAGGGAGAATATGTTTTAAGGAGTATCTAACCCAAAAGCAAATATTTATTATATTGCTGCTTACTAATCCTTAGATGCGATGGCTTTTTTAGTTTCTTTTTTTTTAGTCTTTATTTCTTCCAACTTTTGGCTGTACATAGTTGAGACAAATCACTTGACACTGGCAGGGTTGAATACAATTATTAGCTTTTATTTATTCATACATAACTTATATCCCAAAAGGAAAAAAAACAAAGCAAAAAACACTTTGCTATAACGGATTATAAAGTGTGAGCTGTAGTCTGTCTTCAATTTCTTAGTGTATCGAAGTCTGCTAATATATTTAACCCTTTCCCCCCTAAGACTGACTGTTGCTGCTGCCTGATGTACCTCCAGTGCCCATTCTTAGGCCTCGTTCACACATAGCCGACTCCGTCGCAGTCCGTTCCGACGGAGTCCGCCTGTGTCTGCCAGCTCAGCGGGAGATCAGTCCGCAGATCTCCGCTGAGCCGACGGATGACAAGCTCCTCTCTGCTCACTGAGCGGGGAGGAGCTTGTCGAGTCCCGCTGTCCTCTATGGAGCGATCTGATGAAAACGGACAGCATGTCCGTTTTCATCAGATCTTTCCCGATCCGATCCGCATGGACGGATGGGGACGTGAGCCCCATACGTTTGTTTTTAGCGGATCGGATCAGGTCGGATGTCAGCGGACATGTCTCCGCTGACATCCGACGCTCCATAGGGGTGCATGGAGCGCCCGTTCAGGTCCGCCTGAAAAACTGACAGACGGACCTGAACGGATCCATGTGTGAACGAGGCCTTAGAGAGTTGTGTTTCATTAATACTGGAGGTGTGTAACTGGACAGATCACCAGAGGAAAACAGGGAAAAAGCCCCCTAAAAAAGAAAACTGATGCAGCCAGGACATCTAAAGATTGGTCTGCTGCTTTAAAGTTTGTAGTCATTCCTCATAACTGAGGTCCCCCAGCCCCGTATTAGCATTGTTGCCCCTTTTCTTGACCCTCTCCAGTTCCAGTTTATCCTTCCCCAGGTTTGGCAACCAAAACTGGACAGCATATGCCAGATGTGGCCAAACCAGAAGTTTGTAGGCTGGTAGAATTATAGTTTTATCTTAAAGGGGAGGTTCCCCTAAAAAGAAACTTTTAACATTGCCTGTGTCTTCTTAATAACATTTAGAATCGGCTGGTAGTTGACACCCGTACATACCATTTTCGGCATGTACTCTCACCGCCGCTTCCGGGTCTGGCAGCCGGGGATGGGAGGGCCTGCTTAATTGACAGGCATCCGATCGACGCATACAGCGCGTCACGAGATGCCGAAAGAAGCCGAACGTTGGTGCGCATGCGCCGTATAGAGCCGCACCAACGTACGGCTTCTTTCGGCATCTCGTGACGCGCTGTATGCGTCGATCGGATGCCTGTCCCCGGCTGCATTATTCCCTTTTATAGTCTGAACATATTTCTGAAATGAAAAACATATTTATTAAATAAAAATTAAATTGTTCATGTAGTGACACTTTTCTCTCCTTCATTTTGTTTTTACATGGTATTGATGAATCTGTGATCCATTTCTATACCTGATTCCCCCAGAGGTCCCCCCCCTTTATTTTGTCTTCTTGTAAATTTGCTATATCCTGTTGTGAACGTATTGCCCTGCTTAGATTTGTGTCATCAGCAAACACTGTGATTGAACTATTTATAGTATATATAATATAAATGGTCCCAGGACAGAGTCATAGGATACCCTGCTTACAACTTCAAACCATTCAGAAAATATGCCATTTATCACCACCCACTGGATGAGCTCCTGCAACCAGTTTTCTAATTAGGTACATACAGTACAGTCTCATCAATATCTAAAGACATTAATTTGTATGTTCATTTACATTTACATGGTACAGTATCAAATGCTTTAGTGAAATCTAGCTACATTATGTCCACATTACGTACACAGGCCTCCTGTATCCATATTACAACTCACCTCATCATAGAATGTTAAAAGGTTGGTCTGCCAAGAAAAATTCTTCAGAAATCCTTGTTGGTTACTACTAATGATACTATTCTTGTCAGCAAATTCTTGGATATGGTTACTTACTGTATCATTCCTTCCAACAGTTTACATACTAATGATGTTAGGCTGACTGGTCTGTAGCTTGCAGAAATATATCTCTGACCAATTTTTGAATACTGGTATTATGTTTGCTTTTTGCAAATCAGGCAGTAAGCTGTCCTTAAAAATTAGGAATGATGTTCTATTTTACGAAAATTGGATAACTATAGATGAAAATAGATATATCATTTAACATACTATAAATAAAACATGCTTAGTAATTATATATGCTTAATCCATTTTTAACAAGATTTGGAGTATTCCTTACATAAAAAATGTTAATATGCTTCCCATTCTAAGGATTACCAGTATGGAACACTGGTAGGCTGCTATCTCCATAACCGATAGATTGTGATTGTGCAGGCTGCTTGTTATGTGAATATAACCCTTTAAGCTCCTAAGTATCAGGCATATATTTCAAGAAACAGGTCAAAACATTTGGCTTGTTGTGAACATCTACTAGATGCTTTTCACTCCTAGGAGATATTATGTACAGTACAACTTACCTGTCCATAGTGGGAGTTTGTAAATTATCAATTTCCTGCATCACATACTGTGTCCCCCTTGCATGTTTTGTTTTCTTTTTAGGGGACGAGGAGCTAGATTTAGGCTCCTCAATTTTCACAGATTCTCTGATGAAGCTGTGATATCACCCTAGCATACAGGAAGCAGCCAAAAGCCAAGGTATAAAAGTAAGTTTTCTTTATATTTGGCTTCCTATTCAAAATATGTAATTCTAATGGTCTAAGGACCATTTTAAAGACCATATCGAAGCAAATAACACGCCTACCCATGTCCTTCTCCCACTCCCTTCTCACCAGTTTATTGCTTTTAAGATACAAAGTTTCTGAACAGTTGTATGCATTCCTTAGTCTGTCATGTAAAGCCACTTTAGATTTTGACGACACAGGCTATACCCACGTCAACCAGTTGTCTTTTTTTGTAATTGCCACATCTTGAACCTTAACTCTCTCTCTGCCACTGGGCAATTAATTTGGAAGTATTCATCCCACCCAAGCAGCAACATGACACCCAAGATAAAGAGGGGCCCTCTCCCTCCACAGTGAAGAAGGGACTTTGCCCCTGATATGTCATGTAATCACAAACGAGGTTTTAAAATCTAACCCAATGATTAATTCGTGGTGGTGGTGGTGATGGAAGGGGGTTTGAATTTATAACCGGAGCTCAGCTTCAAATAGTGTTAGTTTTTCTGTTTATTTCCCTCTCTAAACTGGCAAAGTGACTTTTTATTTATTATGTGGGATTGTCCTCTTTAATTTGTTGTTTGCAGTTGTACTGCGGCATTTCTGCTCTTCTGCATGAATCGCCGTACATGTATGACGGCTCGTGCAGGCGAAGTTACGGGTGGGTATGCGCTGCTGGCTTCGCACTCTTGTTCCCGCTGCACAGGCAGACTTAATGTCCACCGGCGACCCGCAATCGCCTAGTACAAAGGCAGAATGGGAATCTGCCTTTGTAACAAGTCGGATCCCCATTCTTACAGATGACATGACAGAGCTCTACTGTTCTAGGTAATCGGAACAGTGGTCCCTGTCATGTCCCAGGCAGCCCATCACCCTGAAAGTTAGAACACATCTAAGAAACACAGTTAACCCCTCCTGATCAAAGTAATAATGTCACTGGTCCCCAAAAAGTGACATTTGGGGTCAGATTTCTCCACCACAATTTCGCTAAAAATAGCAGATTGCTGTCATTACCAGTAAAAACTATAAAAAATTAATAAAAGTCCCTAAATCTATCCCATAGTTTGTAGACGTGATAACTTTTGAGCACACCATTCAATATATGCCTATTGTGATTTTTTTTACCAAAAAATTTGTAGAAGAATATATATCGGCATAAACTGATGAATACATTTGTGTTTTTATATATTTTTTGGGGATATGTATTATGGCAAAAAGTGAAAAAATATGAGGTGATCAAATACCACCAAAAGAAAGCTCTCTTTGTGGGAAAAAAAGGATGTCAATTTTGTTCGGGTACAACACTGCAGGAACGCGCAATTGTCAGTTAAAGCGACACAGTGCCGTATCGCAAAAAATGGCCTGGTCATTAAGGGGGTCTTCCGGTTCTTAAGTGGTTAAACATCCTTGCAGGGTTCCCTTTTATGATTAGCTGATTTTAAGAATGAAACATATTAGATGCCTTACAGCTTACAGCTACATGCTGTTATTCATGAGGTAGAACTCAATCCAAATTTTTTTCTAGTTGTAGAACTACTGCCAAGTTTTTATTGCCATCTATCTTCCCTTTGGGGACATTCTCTTTCATTTTTTTTCCACTAAACATTAAGTGATAACAAAAATCAAAAATCTTACAGTAACAACTGTAGAGTGTAGAGGGGAAATTTCTCACTTTTCTGTTCCTTCTGTGGTACAGGAAACAGGGCAAAACCCCTGAATAGAGACACAGACACAAATAAATAGCTAAAATAAATCTTTCCCCTCACTTTACTAAGCTAGATGGGCTTCCACTTTTTTATTACTTACAATTTGTTCTTTAAAAATCAACTCCAAGCTCATTTTTTTTGCATGCTTAACCTTTTTAGATTTTTTCAGGTTTTTAAATGACTTGCAGGGTCCCCTTCCTCCTCGATCTTCCCCTGGACATAATAATATCAACGCCACTCTCTGTATCTTTACACTTCACATACAGGGTGTTGTGGTGATGTACTCTCAGAGGGGTACATGACTCCCTGAACTCATAGAATATCCTCAGTCTTCCAAGTGATCGTCTATTTATTAAAGGTCAACAGCTACAGTTTTTCAAAAGATGACTGAAATACTGCAGTTTTCAGACATTTCCAGTGGGTGCCACACAATGTTTCTGTGACTGGACTTCAGCTGCCAAATCCCTAATATTTTCTGTAGGCTAATTTCTGCTTTGTGTCTCAAAGTGTGTGGTCTATTCCAGTGCTCAGGCTCTGTACTGGTGACATACAGTGTTTCTTCAGGTGGACGTCAGTTGCGAAATTTTACTCTTTGCGTCAGGGAAAATCATTCTTTGCACATCAAGGTTTGCTGCCTATTTCAGTGCTTTGGCACACGAAAATATTTGTGGCTACTGTCCAAAAATTCACTCTAACTTCTCTTTTAACCACCTATAGTAGATTGTCAGCCGGGAATCGGTTCTGTTATCCTGACTTGTCGTCATATGAAGGCACATGACAATCACGAGTGCAGCGCATCAGTCTGATACGCTGCATCTCTGATTATGGTAAGGAACCTCTGACAGAGGCTTCTTACCGCGTGATCAGCTGTGACCAATCAAAGCTGATCATCACGTGAACCAGGAACTGCCGGTAAAAGGCATTCCTTGGTTTGTGCTGACAGTGAGAGCCGATCAGCAGCTCTCCCTGTCAAAGGGGGGGACTATGCTGATAATCAGCACATTGATTGTCAGCACAGCCCCCATCAGATGTGTCAATCAGTGCCCAATAGCTGCCAGTCAGTACCTCTCAAAGTCTCTCAGTGCCCACCACAGTGCCAAGTTCACAGCAGCCAGGACGAGGGGATCATGAGTAGAGCAGGGGGAGCAGTAAAGCCCAGGTCTCAAGGTGCGTCAAGGGTCAAGAGTTGCTGCATTGGATGTGATGCACCCCCATGGTTCCTGTTCCAACCTCAGTGACGTGCAGGATGCCAGGGCTGTGGGCGAGTGGGGAGTGGAATTTCCAGTACAGATTGCCAATCTGGGATGTCCACTGAAGGCAACTCCAGATCTTTTAGGCAAATCATCTTTGTTCTGTAGGATAAATTGCTGGCTGTTTTTGGTGACTGAGAGGTTAAAGGAGAACCCCTACCTGGAAAGTAGATTTGCATCCTAGAGAACATCCAACAATGGCTTCATTGCTCCACGCTGCATCAGGGTGTGGCGAGAGAGGTCTGGGAAAAAAGACAATTTTGCACTATCAAAGTCCAGAATGCGCATTCCCCTGACATGAAACATAATACGTTGTTTCAGGGAGTATTTATGGAGCTTGGAGATGATGTCTCGAGACTTATCAGGGTCCTCTGATGGCAGGCAAAGGGCTCTATGTGCACGATCAATTTCAATGTACGTGGGCGCCTCCCAAACCTGTATTTGCTTGAAAACAGGGTAGGGACTATGTCCTGGGGTGCAGTAGCTTTGGGCAACCCCCTAATATGAATGTTTATTTTGCAACTCCTGTTTTCTAGATCATCCATTTGATCTAACATAGAGTTAATTCGGAGGTCCTATGTCTTACATTTCTCAGTGAGGGCCAGAAGCATGGGGTCCAGTTTCTCCCAGTGTGCCTCCAGGTCTTCAACTTGGCCCCCAATGTGCACAGTGTCAGCTTGCAGGACCTCAATGTCCTGTCACAGGGCTTTCTCCACCTTGTGTGTAAGGAGCTCCAGCTTTTGTGGGGAGGAAGAGAATGTGGGAGTGCAGATCTTTATCTCCCAGGCATTTCCTCCCATCTCAGCATCTTTCCTGGTTATCTTAACCAGAGGAAGAGGAGGGGAGAGGGAGTGAGTGCAGAGGTAGGGATGGTGAAGGGATAGGAGAGGCTGCACGGGCAGCATGCTCACCCGGCACCATCTTGGATAATCCCGCCTCCCCAGCGGGTCTCTGTAAAGTACACGTCCAGAGAGCCAAAACAGCCCCCAGCAGTCCTCTGTGATGACTGGGAGGGCTACCAATTTGAGAGCATCGTTGCGGGTGTAAATCTCCCCCGGGTGGCTGCTGGAAAAGCAATGCAGTGGGCGGGTCTTTGGAGCTCAGTGAAAACACATCTTTACGCTCTCAGGCCGCAGTTATGCCCCCGGGATTATGGTTTTGAAGTATTTTGGTGCACTCTGTTGTTTTTATACTTTTAAGACAATAAATAATTGTACTGCAAATACATTTCACAAACTGGTGTAAGTGGGGCATAGCTCACCCCCACCATATTTTTAAGAATGGGACACTATTCTCGATTTAGGAACTGAGCATTAAGTTTTGCTTTCCAAGGTCCATGCTATTTTACTATATCCAGCTTAAGCATGCTGTTGCAACACAGGGCTCAGCAGTGGATTGGCAGCAATCACCAACTCAAGTCTTTAATATGATGGCTGAAACCATCTCTACCAATGGATTTATTTTTAAATGTTATATGATGTTATTAATTGAATTCTTAAAGTTGTTTTTCTGGAAAGTAGGCAAGAGGTGGGAGAGGGATTTAGGTCCTTTTGTAGATGATCAATTGGAGGAAGATTTATCTCAGAGTTATCTTAAAGTGGATGTAAACCCCATACACCCAGTAAAGTGAACAGCCTCAGATGATACACAGAGATTAACCACATCTCCATACATAGGTTTTATATGTTTATCTGCTGTCTTCACATTTATATACTGTTTAGAAAGTTAGGATCCTGTTAGGAAATGTTCTCTTCCTGGTTAACACAGAGTGTGGTGTCTGGGCATACAGCCAAAATAGCTAACATTGCTGATTGGAGGAAAGGCACACACCCCCTCTCATCATAGGCAGAGGTGTTTTGTAATAGGAGCTGCTCTCTGCTAATATATTTTAGCAACCTTTAGCAAAAAAAGATTCAGGCTGCTTTTGTCTAAAAAGTAAAACAATGTGTCATGAGTTCTCAGGCTGACAACAGTGGAACCGTTCAGAAGAGAGCTATAAAACTTAGCTCTTTAAAAAGAGATAACAAAATACTGCAGATATATGTGCTCAACTCAAATTTCATGAATCAGGTTTACATACTTTAATATAAAGCATTAAAAAATGCAACTGTACTTACTCCTCAGGGCCCATTTTACCCCAGCCAGACTTTATGCAATGGCCATTCCTGACTCCCCTATATGTGGCAAGTGCTCAAGGGACCATTGGGACTTTATTCACCTAACCTGTAGGGGTCCCTGAATTGTATCTCTTTAAAGTGGGAGTGTTAAACACCATAAACTCCATGTTTCAGACCTCCATACAACTCGACCCAAAACCATGCCTCTTGTTTATTTTAGATGACTTTCAACTGCCATCTCCCACGAGAGAAGCAGTAGCTATAGTTATTTTTCAAATCCAGAGGGTGATACTCAATCACCGGAAGTCTACTGACTCTCATTCCCAAAAAGAAAGTATACAATGCATAGGGGAAATCCTCAGATTGTAAAAGTGTATCTATCAACATAGGGGCCGTCCCCATAAATTGACAACTTATTTTTGGACAGGCTCAGACCTGGACTGGATACCCCAGGTCCGAGCCTGTTGGAACTGGTGATGGACAGACTACTCATTGGTTAGACTGGTTATCTCTGCTTGGTGAATGTAAGGCCTTGTACACACGGCTGAATATATCCGCTGTGAACGGTCCCCGGACCGTTTACAGCGTATATTTACTCCGGGGTGTTTTGATCCGATGGCTGTACACACCATCGGATCAAATTCCCCGCCGGCGGACAGCGCGGTGACGCGGCGGTGACGTTGACGCCGCCACGTCACCGCACCAGGAAGTAAACACTTCCGCGCGCATGCGTCGGATCCATTCACAGGATACGACGCATGTGCGGCAAGATATGTCCGCTGGTTTGCCGTACTAACCAGCGGACATATCTGACGGCCAGCTATCCGGCGGAATTATTTCAAAGCATGCTTTGAAATTTTTCCGCCGGATGAATCCGGCAAAAAGCGTCCGTTTGCCCCTACAGACGAGGGGATTTTTCGGCTGAAATGGTCCGTCGGACCATGTTCAGCAGAAATATCCCCTCGTGTGTACAAGGCCTAACAGTCTGATCTAAAGCTATAGATGGGGGATTCACGTCTGAATGTTTATATTAAGGTGGATACTGTATTGGCCTTTATATGGTTAAGTTGTAAAAAGTTATTATTACTCTGCTTACTTACTGACAAATGTAAAGTTATTTGCAAGTGCTTGCTGTACATGTGAGGCTGTATTTAAGCGGGGTTTGATTAACCTCCGATAAATCCAACTCAGGCAGATTTGTACTTATGTTTAGCCTTAAAGAGAGTCTACTGTTTTCAGTCATTTAATCTAATATAAATGTATATAATGAGTTTTAAATCGTTACATTTCTTGTATTGTAATATATAAAATAAAGTATGGATGAAAGGCCAACATGAGGATATTAGCAGTTTTTCACACATTGGAAAGAGTGAAAATGATTGACAAATGTCTAATGAATGCATATTCTAACAATGCAAAACAGACTTAAACTATTCAGGTTCTCTTCCAGGAAATCCTTCCAAAGTTTTCCCTTAAAAGAATGCTTCAGGATTTTTTTTTATAGGTGGCTGCTGTAAAGATAACTTCAGGAAATCTGCATCTCTTAAAATAACATTATTATACTAAAAAGTCATCAGGATTTTTTGGTGTCAGCAGAGGTGACCATTATACTGCCTGCCTTGTATCTATTTAGCTCACTGTATTCTCTTAGGCCCCTTTCCCACATGTACGGATGAAAAAGGGACATACATTGATCCCTATGAGATAGCGGGTGTGAGTGGATGAACATCCACTCACACCCGATCTCATCGGTGTCCTCAGTCCTTCAATTCTGGAGACAGAAAGACGGAGAGGGGAGAGCAGAGAAAAGACAGGGCGGTACCTGCACAGTGTGCGGGGGCCGCCCTGTCACCCGCGATCCCCACTGAGCAAGCGGAGGTTCATGGACCTTTTCTAAGCACGGGAAACATGCGCTACTTTACAGGCATACTATAGACACCCTCCAGGTATGAAATTTAAAGGAATATTTCACTTTTATTGTTTCACTTTAAGCATTATTAAAATCACTGCTCCTGAAAAAACGCCCGAAAAGGTCCCCAAACCCCTTTTATGACAATAACTTGCATATTAACCTTTAAAATTAGCACTTTTAATTTCTCCCATAGACTTTTAACTTTTCGAATTTCCCGCGAACACCCCAAATTGTTCCTGTTCGGCGAGTTCGAGCCAATGTTCGAGTTAAATTCATGTTCGACTCGAACATAAAGCTCATCCCCACTCCTGAATCAACACACCATGCCTGCAAAGATGAAGTGCAACATTTGGATTGAAAACATATGCGTTATCTGAAGAAAAATCAGTTTCTTTCTTTGCTCTTTTGTCCTTTTGTAGTTTAGTTTGTTTTTGCGTTCTAGCCTTCCAGGTTCTGCTTTTAAATTACCTTGTTTCTTACACACAAAACATTCACATGTTTCTTGTTGCTTGTTATTGTTTTTATTCCTATTTTTCTAAAGCAGACTTTGCGACAGAAGCACCGTCACTATTTAAGCTTTCAGTTGTATGCTTATATTTATCCATGAGCTTGCCATTAACAACTTCCAATGTCAGTTCATCATCGGAATGTGCAGGAAGTGGTGTGATAAGCGTTTCATAACTTTCTGGTTAGCCACTGAGTAATAGTGCTCCAACATGAAAACCTTTTATTTCTTCTCCTATACCTCTCAGGCATTCAACGATTTCCAAGGTGTGCTTCATTTAATCCTGTATATCCTGGCCTTTCATCAGCTTGGTTTGGTATAGCTTTATAATCAAATACAATTTATTACTGAGATTAGATCTTTCATACACCTTTTATAATCCTTCCCACATTGCTTAAGCAGTTTCACACGTACATATATGTATAATTTGATCATCTTTTATATGCTAAGAGAGATTGTGTTTAGAGCATGTCTCAGCCCTAACCCCCAACAGCATTAGCAAGTGGCTACCACTGCTGTCTCTGAGTCTTTGAGGAGGAAGAAAACTGAGAGAGCCGCTGTTTTACTGCCCATCACTGGATCAAGGTCAGGCTAAGGGAAGTATAAGGGGGGGCTGGGGGAAGAACGGCAAGGTTTTTTACCTTAATGCAGAGAATGCATCGAGTTAAAAAAACTTTCAGTCCTTAGAAACACTTTAAATAAGCACATATTAAGTATCTTCCTGTATCTTGTTGTAAAGAGCTGAACTTTTGAAGGAAAAATAATGCTTTATTAAAAATGTGGATTACTCGTTACATAAAACAAATGCTTAAAGGATAAGCTGTGCCACCTTTTCCTTTGAATTGCTGCATCCTTGCTAGTCCCATCCACAGGACTGTCAAGGGTGCCAGAATGTAAGCAGCTATGGAAGCAGGACGTTTCACTTTAAAGTAGATCTAAACCTAACCTGATGACAGTTTGCTAAAGCCCTGTCTATCATAAACAATTTCTGTGTATGTTTTTCTTTTTATAAAATACTACTTTTACTTTTTTTTTTACACCATATACCAGGCAACTCAAATGTTGCAAGCAAAATTAACTTTCTGTTCCAGTAACTTAACAACTTTTTTTTATATATACAACTTTTATATACAAATAAAGCGATATTTAACCCAAAACCAAAAATTTTATATATTGCAGCTTACAAATCATTAGATGTGATGGCTGCATTTGTTTTCTGTATTTCAGGCCAGATTCTGTAAATGTCTTGTGTTTGATAAATATATATGATTTTTTTTAAATCAGACATAACTGTACATGGGACAATCTGTTTAGTAGTTTGCTAAAGAAACAGAAATCGTGTAACTTTTAAATGTTTAAGTGGACCTCTAAAACAAATTCCGCTGGATACAATGTGAACAATGAAATATTAAAGCTAGCTGTACATATATAAATACAGTGATAATAGATTAAATGACTGGTATCAAAGGTGCCAAGTGCATAAATGCTAAAAATACCAAAATAACATCAATATATGCAATGTATAATATATATATATATATAATATATATATATATATATATATACATATATATATATATATATATATATATATATATAGTGACTAGTATCAAAGAGCAGAGTGCTAAAACAAATAGCTAATAACACTGTGATGACTATCCTAAACAATATGCCGTGTAACGTAATCAGCTGTGCAAAATAGCAAACAAATGTGGAAATATCAGCAAAAGCAACTTCTTGTGCAAAGTGCAAGTATCCTGTGCAAAAAAATGCAATGAAATTGGCCCGGCTGCGATTCTACTATTTAATGTCCAAACTCGTCCAAAAGAATGCGATCAGACTGTGATCAAACTGCAATAAAACATTTTCTTCTTTGTGCAAATAAGCATTCCAAATGTGCAAAACAAAATGTGCTGGAGAGATAAAGATCTCTTCTCCGTGGAGGAACACACCAGTAGAAGTGGCCTTGCGGCAATGAGACAACTGCATGTATGTATATACTTTTGATGCCTGTTCCTCCCTTGTATTCATTAGCCACTCTGGGTCTGTTCTTGTCTTTGTATAACATAAACAAACTGTAAAACTTATCTCCACAAGCAGCGAGCTCGTTAGCCTATGTCAGTCTGATAGCCTTCCTGTCCCTATGCGTGGCGTCACTTGTCACGTGAATTCATCATAATACCAGTCATTTCATCTATTATCACTGTATTTATATATGTACAGCTAGCTTTAGCAGTACATTTCTCTATTTTGTTGGGAACAGCGCAGCACCAACCCCCACTTTACTATTTTCCTTTTTGGGTATGGTTTGACCCTCCTACGGTGCTTGCAACAGTTCCACCCTCCTTCTCTTGTACATGGTAGCGCAGGAATATCTATATACATAACAATGAACTATTGTTCCCATTTCAGTTGACAGATGTTTTTTTTGTCTCTGTAATCACGGTAAACAAGTCAGTAACCTGGGCAATGAGACAACTGCATCTATGTATATACTTGCTTGTTTTCTGACATGTAACAAAATTAATATACTCACTTCTTCACTGGCTTCTGTGTGCAGGGGGTGATGACATACTTTTTCTAGATCCCCAAGAAAATCACCCTAATGCCCAGGTTCACACTGAACTCGCACGGCTTCACTCCCCCATCTGTGCAGGTTTCTGCACAGATGTCAATGTAAATCGTGGCCCCAAATCGCAAAAAGTAGTACAGGAACTACTTTTTGAAATCGGTGCAGCGCCGCAGATGCGGCGTCACACTGATTAGGACGCTGCCATTGCCGACAATTTCCGGCTAATGCCGCCGATTTGAGATGCGATTTGACATGTCAAACCGCATCTCAAATCGTACCAGTGTGAACCAGGGCTGATCTTACAAGATGCTACAGCATAGTGCTGGAAGTATCTTGTCAATGGGATTTGGAGGGTCAAGGAGGATGACTTCACTCATGTATTGCATCTGGGGCTAAAGACAAGGAAAAAGTCTGTATACTTTCTTTTTTTGTAGCGCTACCCCTATATGAGCCACTTTATAAAGTAGTTCTTGTTTTATTTGCCTCAACCTTCTTAAAGACTTCAGCCCCTCTGACACATTGAGTTGAATATATAGACATACAATGACACTTGGAATGGCACTTGGCAATCAACAACAACGCCTTGTCAAAGGTATAGCATTTAGGCATATTAATAAAAGAAAACGTAATATATTGTTGCTTAACAAAGTTGATACTGAAGCAAGCAAGGTTAGTCAATAATGGTAGTAACATTCTCAATGTACAAAATGATGCACGTTAAATATTAAATGACATTTGGTTTACAGATTAATGCCACTGTAGGTACAGCAGTGGCCAGAAAAGAAATACCAAATAATGGACTATTAATGGTGGTTATGCTAGGCCTAGACTGACTGGCATACCCTGTTGGGAAATGGTAGTATGAACAGGGCTGCCATCAGGAATTATGGGGAGCCCCTTACACAGCTTCAGGTGTGGGCCCCCTGGAGCAGAGAACCGGGGGGGGGTGCCACCTGGAATTGAGAAGCGGGGGGGGGTCCTTTATAAATAAAAATATATATAAAAAAAGGGGGGTAGCCTTCCGGGTCCCTGGGACAGAAAAAAAAAAAAAAAAATATATATATATATATATAAAATATATATATATATATATTTTTTAAAGTGGTTGCCATCTGGGGCCCTGGGGACCTTTGGGCCCTTTAATAAAAAGAAACCTCTGGGCCCTTTAATAAAAAAAAATAAAAAAACACATAAAAAAAATAAAAAATAAACATTTATAAAAAAAGGGGGTTTTATATATATATTTTTATATATATATATATATATATATATATATATATATATATATATATATTAGGGCTGTGAATGATCAACATTTTTGTGTTCGATTAATCGGTTTTTTTTTTAATCGATTAATCGACTAATTTCGATTAATTATAATGCACATACAGATCCTACTTTTAGCTGATCTCCTTGCAGGCCGATTCCCAGTGCAGCTACCAACCACTGGAAAAATGGATAGCAGGATACAAAAAACACACAAAGGCAGCGGTCGATGGGAATAGCATTAAAACTTTTATAGTCTTCAAGTAGGTAACAAAATAAATATTGCACTGGAGATAAAATTGATGTAGCTACATAAACTGTAAAAATGGTGCGAGTAATACCAAACGGTACCAAAAGCAGTCAGAAAAACCTGTAGCTAAGTATGATACTGGTATAAAAATGTGTACAACGATGCCACTGCTGAATCCAGATGAGGAGGGGTTAACATCAGTCCATTGGCATGTAGATGTCCCATGAAGGGAACTATCACAACTCCCAGTGGATGGTTGTAGAATCCCAGGTTGACAGAGGGAAGTAATAGAGGGAAGTGTAACAGCGCTTGCGTCAGGGCTGTCTTAATGAGAGGGCACACCTGGGCACTGCCCAGGGGCCCCAGCTGCATTGGGGGCCCCTGCAATTTGCCCAAAGCAGCTGGTCCTTGAGCCTACGCTGCCCCGAAATTGGGGGTCCCATGATGGCACTGAGAGTGATAGATACACAGGGGAGGCAGTCTGCCTTCTACCTACTTGATGTCTGTTTACCTGCACTGTCATTATTGTAGGGGCCCCATAGCATTTCTTTGCCCAGGGGCCCAAGATGCTATTAAAACGGCCCTGGCTTGCGTGTGGCAGATAGTAAGGTCCCGCCGGCATGCAGATATGAAGGCACAGCAAAGGAGCCCTTCAGATGGACACGGCAAGCCCCGCCGGTGTCCATGATGTCACCAGATCTCTGATAGAACTCCCTGAAGGCCCAGAAGCCGGCAGAGAGGTGAGTACCAGTCATAAGAATTTTTTAAATCGATCAAAAAGATTTTGATCGATCAAAAAAATTAAAGATTAATCGATCGATTAAAAGTTAATTTGCACAGCCCTAATATATATATATAAAATAAATAAAATAATATAAAAAATTAACATTTTTTTTATAAAAAAGGGGGGTTGCCACCCGGGCCCTGGGGACCTCTGGGCCTTTTAATTATATGGGCCCCTTACAGGTGTACTTCCTGTACCCCCCCGATGGCAGCCCTGAGTATGAATGACCAGAGGGTACGTAACATGATTCAACGGAAGGGGCAAACCTTTAAACTGTTCCTCTGCTGACTATTGTTGGGGCCTTTTAAGGAGTGTTAGTCCACTCGTTGGCAGTCCCAAAAGACCAGCATGCAGTATGGGGGTGGCAGATATGGCACAGAGGCTGTATTAAAGGGGAGTATAATTGCAGATTAGGTAGGGCACTGGTGGAATGTGGTATGCTCAATGTCCTGCATCAAATAACTGAGGCCCTGCTTACCGTCACATATGTTGGGCAATTAGTCCTCTCACCAATCTCTATGATGCAGCCGGATGCTTGATGTAGAATGGGACACCACGTTCTCACTCTCTTTCCCTCCATGGCCCCCTTTTAGCAATAGTACAACTTGATCGTTAATGTCTGTAGTGTGCAGCAAGGATGTCTATTCCTTTGGGCCTCCTGATCAATCCTTCCTGGCCTGGCCTGGCCTGGCAGCAGTCCAACCCCAGATACAGGTATGCACTCCCCAAGCCTCTGGCGCCAAGAGAGTAAAGTTTTTACTGGCAATCCTAAAAAGCTTGCCTCCCCAAGCTCCTCTGCGCTTTGTGGGAACTGTAGTATAAATTGTCCTATTGTATGGCTGCTGTTGCAAACTACAACTCCCGTCATTTAATAGTCTGACTTAGTGTTGCTTTCCCCCTGCTGGTTGGAGGGGATAACGGAGCATAATATCAGCATTACAGATAAATGAGGAGCAACAGAAGGCATTGACCCCTCGTCCATGCTGCTATAGTCCAACATTTGGCTACATTTTTTTTCACTCCTACAGTTTTTTTAAATGTTTATGGTGCATTTTAGCAAGGGAAAGGTGGGGCTCACTTTAAAAGCAGACCTTGCATTTTAGTTATAACGCCTGCTGTAATTGATCAATCCAATGTAATCACATCAGATAAAAAGTACCAGAACTTGTGATATAATCTTATAGTTTAAAGTACTGAAATCCCTTTGGCTCTTACAATATATTTTATGTCGCCATCATTAGATTGTGAATAACTACAACAGTTCTGATTAGCAGGTTTGGTAGGAATAAGCCATTGATGTCTGCCTTGGCAATCACAGTACACATGCCTTGCAGGATTACTGGGGCCTGTCCAGTGTTATTAGCGCTCCAGAGACAGGGGAGCAGATGTCCGTTTCCCAGCCAAGTCAACATTCATCTGAGCTCTGGACAGAAGGAGGCATAAACTATGTTTACATTAATTTGTTCATATAGTGAAATATATATGGCAGGGCATATCATTTCATTTTGATCAGGGTATGCATATTGTGTAAACCTCTACTTTGCTAGTTAATTCTTTATAAAAACGTATAAAAAAATGGTTTTGTTATAATATTATGCAGTCACATAATTATTAGTTCTTATGCTGAATTGTGGATGTGTATTTAATAATGGGAGGACTCCACTGCTGCCCCACTTGTATACAAGCGTTTTTTATTCAGCCAAATGTAAGTTTGACCGCTGCAAATAAATATTTTACATTTTTCCACAAACGGGATTACGCTATGTGGCCACTTCTTTCTCTTATCTTTTATAACATTTACACATTGTGAGAACATCCATTTGGTAATTGCACTTCCAACGCAGCTCCCAGTTCACCCATCCCACGGAGGTTTTGATGACCGGCTAAAGTGTCGCCCCGCTAAGGATCCTATACAACATCAGCCACTACAAGCCTTTCCTGACTTTCAGCGATGTATGTCACCTTAAGTCACTTGGTTCCGGTAAGCTAGCATTGCTTTCGGTGGTGGGAACAGCACATTGGAGAAGTCACTTATTATTTCATTCATTCACTCATTCACTTGATTGAGTGTTCTTTGATATATGAGGACTTTTTTCCAATAACAGTTGACCATACCAGTTTATGTTTTAGTATCATTCTATGGGTTAACAGTTCACCTGCCATCACGTGTCACCAGCACATTTTATGTTTCCCAAGGGAAGAGACTCACTATTTATTATAATCCTTTTACTTGTATTTGTTTTCATGGAATATGTGAACTATTGCATTCAACAGCAGTTGATCATACTATTTTCATGTTTTGTCACTAATTAATAGAGTATCAGCACATTGCTTATCACGCATTAGCAACACAGTGTTTGTTACTTTGCAACAAAGGGACCCTTAATATTTTTGTTACACAATTCATTCATTATTGTTTTGTGTGTTTTGTTTTTTTTACTGTCATTAGAGACAGCCATTCTAAGCGCTACACATTTACCATCTATGTGTATTTAATAATGGAAATACTATTAAAATGATGCAGTTGCACTTGAAAAGTATTTATTTAGTAAATCACTATATCCCAAACCAGTATATTGCACTAAACCTAAATTGGCTGTCAGGGTTACTTATACTCTGGATAACAAGACAAACAGTCAGTATAAATGTGCAACAAGCTTACTGAGAAGAAACCAGAGCAAACCTGCAAGACAAAAACAGAAAGGCTAACTATTGCAATATACTTTTTTTTCACATGACATGCACAGCTTTTGTTTAGTGCATACTTCCATACTTCCCAACTTTTTAAGTTGGGAATGAAACCACCTATTAGCAAAAGTAAGTATTAAGCCCCGTTAAAGGAGAATTATATAAAAAAGAACATTAGTTAAACCCACAAGTGTTTTTTTTAACTGCTATGACCGCCCACCGCACATACAGTATACTAGTACATGATCCACGTGCCAGGGTATAGAGCACGCATACATGCCCATTTGCCCTGGCTGTTCTGCAGGGGATGGAGATGGTGTGTTCAGGGTGATGTGCAGTGTTAATTTTCGGCGGAACACTCCAAAACCCATGAGACACTTGATTCACACTTTATGCATAGCAGTTCTGTGGGCTATTGCCTTTAATTGGAAGTCCCCCACTGTCCCCTTTGCTCAGGTTTCCGCTAGAATGGATCGGATCATGTTATCTGAACAAATCTTCCACACACTCCAAGGTACGATCCCAATCCATGATGCTAAATGGACACCATGGTGGCTCTTACATTTTCAAGAATGACCTGTAAGACCTTTTTTCTTTTTATTTCCTTGATTTTTTTGTTTTCCTTTTTTTCTCTTACTCTCGATATTTTCTAATTAGACTGATGTTTTTCCCTCCCTGCTGTCTTGTTCTGTTTTTGGGCTTACGATCACTAGCTGTAATAGCTTTCTTTCATATGAGGTCTATGATGGACATTTCTGTTTTTTATTATGCACGTGTCATATTGCTATCAGTCTTCAGTGATACCTAATTGTCGAATGTATGATATTTTCTTATAATTCATTATCTGTTATTCTTTGACTAGTTCTATTGCTCTGAGGCACTTAATGCCCATGTGTTTTTCTACTTATTTCAATAAAAAGCTTTTCACGTACCTGGGCGCATCTTTGTGCGGGCGTAGTGTATCTTCACAAAACACTTGCTCCATAAGTTGCTCTGTAAGTTGCGGCGGCGTAGCGTAAAGTGGCCGGCGTAAGCCCGCCTAATTCAAGTAGGAAGGAGGTGGGCGGCATCTATTTAAATTAATCGTGACCCCATGCTAATGAATGGCTGGCCGAACTGGGCATGCGTGCGCATGCTCAGAATCAGGTTGCATATACTCCCTAAGTGACATTGGCGCGCAATGCCTATGACGTGTGAACGTAACCGACGCCCAGCCCTATTCACGTACTACGTAAATGGCGTAAACTACGTAAAATTTGATGGCGTCGTTCCCTGGCCCATAACTTTGCATCAGCTGCACCTCATATAGCAGGGGTAAATTTATGCCACACGTAAGGCTTACACAAAGCGCGTATATGAAGCGGCCGGGCGCACCTACATTCGTGAATCGGCGTATCTTGCTCATTTGCATATTTATAATGGGAACGCCGAATGTGTCCAGTGTAACTATGCGCCCACTATACGCCGGCATAGGCAAGTTACGTCGCAGGGCTAAGGCTATGTTTTTCAACGTTTCTCGCTTTGTGAATCGGCGTAAAGATGCGAAGGCGCACATTTGAAATTACGGCGGCGTATCTGGAGATACGCCGGGGTAAATGCTTCCTAAATCTGGCCCATAGTGTTTTCCTTTTAGTCCAAAAAGTTCAATTTTGGTCTCCTCTGACCAGAGCACCCTGGTCCACAGGTTTGCTATGTCCCCCAAATGGCTTCTCGCAAACTACAAATGGGTCTTCCTATGGCTTTCTTTCAACAATGTGTAACAGGAAGTCAGGTAAATCTGTGGGTGTTGTCAGAGACGGGAGATACATTTCTGCCTTGTTTAGACAATACACCAATTACTACCAGGTGTTGGCTACAGAAGTAGCCAGAAAGGTTTAGGGCGTTGGAAAACTTTAACTTTTTTTTTAGAAAGACTATTGTTTCTCTGCTGAATGGCCAGCAGTGTCTGCCCAGCAGTAGGCTGTGCCAGACTCCATAGATAGGTTCCTGTGTGGTGAAGGTAGACGCCCCAAGTGGCCAGGGTTTATTTTATGTTTTGTTTTGTTTATGCTGTTTGGATACTTGCACTTGTTTCCAGCAATATGGAAGAATAAACCAAACTCTTTGTTTTCAACCGTCTTCGGCTGCCTCTCTGTATAGTTCAGTGTGTAGTGAACCCATCCAGGGGGTCACACTTCCCCGCTACCGAGCTAACCCCTTACAAATTGCTTTCTTCTTGCCACTCTCCCATAAATAAATAAAAAATAAATAAAAGGAGTAGCTGCGCTTAGGTTGATCTATTGGAGGGTGATAGGACTAATCAATATGTGTGACTGCAGCCCCCCCTAAATATAGCTCCCCAGAGGGGGTATATGAAGAAGATAGAAAAGGTGGTGGGAGTAATGGCGCTGTCACTGATATGTTGTTTGCTAGGCCAGTAACCGAACCCAATTGGGTAAGTATGAGCTTAATGGGACAACATTCCCTAAAGATTATACATGTATGTGATACATCGTGCAGGAAAATAATAATAATAGTAATGGATGTGTGTAGACACTGGTGGTAGTACCTATATAGGCCACCGGAGGTGTGGTAGCAGAAATGTAATAGTATAATTCACAACTGTAGCAGGTTTAATTAACCATGCTAGAGTATATTACAGTATGAACTTGTATGAAAATTGCGGTAAATGCACAGTACAAAGATTTCAGTAAATGCACAAAACCTTAGATACATATGCACATCATCTTGAATAGTACAAAAATAGTAAATATAAATTAAAAGTCCATATAGTATAAAACAGGTGACATGGGTGGTCAGGGTGCTCCTATGTAGATAGGTGGTAGACAGTATAACCAGTGACTTTCGCAGTGGGTCCGGTGTTCCCCCTTGTGGGTCCCCACTCACCAGAAGCACTCACCCCTGCTGGGGTAAAATGCGTGTTAGTCAGCGTGTTGCTCCAAACTGCCGTGGATCCTTTCCTTGGATTGCACCAATTCCTGATAGGTCACCTGGGCTCCTGTAGTGTATCCTTGGTATGTTTAGTACTGTGAAGTTCAATGAGTATTCTGGTTTCCTTACACGGTTGTGTATTGGATTTGTGCTGCTGGAAAAAAAGCAAGGAAGTGCAAGTGCCAGCGCCACTGCTAGTGCACCTTCGACAGCAGCTTCAGCAGCGAGCAGTAAGGAAACCAGAATACTCATTGAACTTCACAGTACTAAACATACCAAGGATACACTACAGGAGCCCAGGTGACCTATCAGGAATTGGTGCAATCCAAGGAAAGGATCCACGGCAGTTTGGAGCAACACGCTGACTAACACGCATTTTACCCCAGCAGGGGTGAGTGCTTCTGGTGAGTGGGGACCCACACGGGGGAACACCGGACCCACTGCGAAAGTCACTGGTTATACTGTCTACCACCTATCTACATAGGAGCACCCTGACCACCCATGTCACCTGTTTTATACTATATGGACTTTTAATTTATATTTACTATTTTTGTACTATTCAAGATGATGTGCATATGTATCTAAGGTTTTGTGCATTTACTGAAATCTTCATATAAGTTTGTACTGTGCATTTACCGCAATTTTCATACAAGTTCATACTGTAATATACTCTAGCATGGTTAATTAAACCTGCTACAGTTGTGAATTATACTATTACATTTCTGCTACCACACCTCCGGTGGCCTATATAGGTACTACCACCAGTGTCTACACACATCCATTACTATTATTATTATTTTCCTGCACGATGTATCACATACATGTATAATCTTTAGGGAATGTTGTCCCATTAAGCTCATACTTACCCAATTGGGTTCGGTTACTGGCCTAGCAAACAACATATCAGTGACAGCGCCATTACTCCCACCACCTCTTCTATACTCTCCCATAAAGGCCAGATTTGTGTAGTGCACGGCTAATAATTGTCTTGTGGACAGATTCTCCCACCTGAGCCTCCAGAGTTACCATGGGCCTCTTAGCTGCTTCTCTGATTAATGCTTGCCTTGCCTGGCCTCTCAGTTTAAGTGGACGGCCATGTCTTGGTAGGTTTGCACTTGTGCCATACTCTTTCTATTTTCAGATGATGGATTGAACCGTTTTTGTTCAAAGCTTGGGATTTTTTTTATAACCTAACCCTGCTTTAAAATTCTTCACAACTTTACCCTTGACCTGTCAGGTGTGTTGTGTTCCTTGGCCTTCATGATGCTGTTTGTACACTAAGGTTCTCTAACAAACCTCTGAGGGCTTCCCAGAACAGTTGTATTTATACTGAAATAAAATTATACACAGTTGAACTCTATTTATTAATTAGGTGACTGAAGGCAATTGGTTCCACTAGATTTTAGTTAATTGGTTCGTATCTTGTGCAATCTTGCAATTCGTTATGCTTCCTATCCTGCATCCCCTTTGGAAAAAAATCTGCCTCTGAGTTACTGTTGCTCATTAGATATGTGCATTCCCGTTCTTACGAATGTTATTTTCATACGAAAATGTTCATTTTCGTACCCGCGGGATAATGTGTACATACGAAAAAATTAAAACACCAAAATACGAAAATGACGGGATTACGAACAACCGCAAATACGAACGAACGATCCGACGAAAATACGACAAAACGAAAACGGCAAAAGAACGAAAATGACATCTACTGTATAACAAAAGATTTGCATTCTGTATTTTGTTTGAATCCTTTTTCTGTTCGTATTTTCAGTATAACAAAAGATTTGCATTCTGTATTTTGAATCCAAAATACGAACAGAAAAAAGGAATTCAAAATACAGAATGCAAATCTTTTGTTATAGATGTCATATGAACATACAACTGAAAATACGAACAGAAAAAGAAATAAAAAAAAACAGAATGCAAATCATTGACGAAAATTCACGAACATTATTGTCTAAGGAGTAACGAACATGAATTCAATAGAATAACGAACCATCCCGCATGTACTAAAATAAAACGGTAACTGTAACGGTCACCACCGCTTACGACCTTCCATCCAACCATGACAAGCTTATCTGACACACTGCGACAATCTTGCATACACGATCCATATCCATTCCCATAAACAAGACGAGACTCAAGCTCTGCACTTGCTTTCAAAGATATGACAATTTATTGGTATTTTCTCAGCTTCTTATACAGTTTCAAGCATAATACAGTTCATCACAGGACAATGTAGTCTCCACCCCCCTTCACACCATGGGGGGCTTCAATCACACTCTAAAAGGCATTCAGGTAAGCTAACCATGTAGACTTGTCGGCACCGCATCTTCAATAGTGTTCAATTAACCTTGAATAATACACAGACATCTAGTTGAATAAGTTATCTAGACAGCTTTATCACACAATGGCAGAGGCTTGTGAGAGTTGGTGCAATCAACACCTTCAACGGAATGTCTTTACAGTGAATAGCCAACACCTTAAGATATTTCAATAGCATATTATACAAAGGTATGACTCACTGTCTGGTTGACCTGGTCATGTCATCATGAACTCCTTGTGATATCTCAGTCCTAAAATGAAGTATTAATAATGTCCCATCTGTAATATATGAATTATGATTCTTTGTCACCCTATGGCCCTAGTGGACATAAGGTGACCCTAGACATAGGAATATCTCAGTCTGTCACGGTGCATTCCATTACATCTCTCCCCTTTCGGTGGGAGACGGACACAGGTGGGAACCCCAAACGGGTTGACTCCGAATTCCGTCAGTAGTTCCAGTCCTCCAATGCTGGTATCCATACTGTACCCCAAATAAATGGCTCCAAACTGAGCATTACTCACCCCGCCAACCTCTGCCTCTCTCAGAGAACACGCCTGCCGCTGCGGAGAAGGCAGGGTGGCTGGGCTCAGTCCATCATGCTGTTGGGGGTCTGGGCCAACTGCCCCCCCTTCCTGGGGTATACCAGTGGAGACTGAAGTCCCATCCACTAGTGCTTGGTGAAAACCCCCCGGTGCTTGCAAAGCAAAGCCGACATCCTCCTGTCCCAGTCCTGTACCATTTTCTGGGGTTGTGTCAGTGGAGACTGAAGTCCCATCCACTACCCCAGGAACCCCCTCTTCTGTTAGTGAGGAGCAGAGGCCTGGGGCACTCTGCTCTGTTGCCAGCTCTTCCGCTGGGTTGCTGTGAGTGGAGACCACAGTCCCATCCACTACCACATGGTCCCCCTCTTCTGCTAGTTGGGAGCAGAGGCCTGGGGCACCCTGCTCTGTTGCCAGTGATTCAGCTGGGGGTAAAAGCTTTACCACCTCAGCTTGTTGCTGGAGAGAGGGGCCAACCGCCCCGGCTCTCTGGAACTCCACACCATCCGCTTCGGCTTTAGGGATGGCAATCTCCATTTTTTCCACTGCCGATTCATCAGCCAGGAGTTCACAGTTGTCATCTGAACTTTCCTCATTGTCCCAGGCAATGGGAGCCCCACCCTGCTGCTGAGCCGAGTCTAGCAGCTGTCTGTAGGCGACCTCCAGCTCCCATTCTTGAATGGCCAGAAATTCTAAATCTTCCTGTGACCAGTGGCCGGCCTCCCGAGATATTACATTTTTCCTCTCTGTACTCCATTATGTCCTCCAAGCGCCACTCCCGATCATCCCCGAAGTCTGGATCACTGGACATCCTCCAATACAATAATCCCAGGCCATCATAGTCATGGCCTTCTGTGGGGCTGTCATCTGCTGGCCACGGGCACTCTTGGGCTACATACCACTGGAGGGCTCTGTAGCTTTCATCCAGCTGCATCTCTGCCCGGATCAGCCTGCTTAACTCAGCTGTCCACTCCTGCTTCGGTTGTTTCCCCAACAACAGCATTCGTACGTCATACTGCGGCCAGTACCTTGCATAGATGGAGGGCAGGACATTTCCTTGGTTTTGCTGCTCCCGAGCTAACGCTTCCTTCCAGAGTTGGCACCGAATCACATCCGACCATCCCAACAGGACCTCTTCTGATACTGGTCCTCTATGCTGTATCCGCATCTCTTGTAACCTTCTTTGGAATTCCTCTTCCATGGAGACTGGTATCTGCACCTCTCCTCTCTCTTTAGTTGGTGCTGCTGTGACTTCAGCTGCTGCAGCACTTCTTCTCTGTAGCAAGGTGGCATTCAGAGCCGCAATAACTCGGTCCCTGATCTCCGGTGGAGGGTTAGGACCATAATGTGCCAGTCTTAGGTTAACAGCCTGATTAAAACTTTCTTCCTCGGGTGTCCTGTCCGTTACGGCGGGCCTTTTAGCTCTATCCATTTCGACCAGTTCTGCGATAATGTCCCTTTTCTTATGGTTGCTGGGCGGTATGCCCCGGCTCTCCAGTAAGTCCATGAGGGAAGAGAGCTTCATCCGTTCATACACCGTCTCCATTGTCATGTGTCCTTGTAGCCGTCCTTCTGAAGATGGAATCATCCCACTGCTCTGCCACCAAATGTAACGGTCACCAACGCTTACGACCTTTCATCCAACCACGACAAGCTTATCTGACACACTGCGACAATCTTGCATACACGATCCATATCCATTCCCATAAACAAGACGAGACTCAAGCTCTGCACTTGCTTTCAAAGATATGACAATTTATTGGTATTTTCTCAGCTTCTTATACAGTTTCAAGCATAATACAGTTCATCACAGGACAATGTAGTCTCCACCCCCCTTCACAGCATGGGGGGCTTCAATCACACTCTAAAAGGCATTCAGGTAAGCTAACCATGTAGACTTGTCGGCACTGCATCTTCAATAGTGTTCAATTAACCTTGAATAATACACAGACATCTAGTTGAATAAGTTATCTAGACAGCTTTATCACACAATGGCAAAGGCTTGTGAGAGTGGGTGCAATCAACACCTTCAACGGAATGTCTTTGCAGTGAATAGCCAACACCTTAAGATATTTCAATAGCATATTATACAAAGGTATGACTCACTGTCTGGTTGACCTGGTCATGTCATCATGAACTCCTTGTGATATCTCAGTCCTAAAATGAAGTATTAATAATGTCCCATCTGTAATATATGAATTATGATTCTTTGTCACCCTATGGCCCTAGTGGACATAAGGTGACCCTAGACATAGGAATATCTCAGTCTGTCACGGTGCATTCCGTTACAGTAATGAAAATACGAAACGATCGGAATACGAAAAAATCACGTCATACGAAAAACGAACGGGAACGAACAGGAAAACAGGCGTCTTACAAAAAACGAACGGAAACGAACATACGGAACGATACGAAACGATACGCAATGGAACACAAAAAAACTAAAAAAAATTCTGTGCACATGTCTATTGCTCATGTTCCAACATCATTCGGCTCAGGCGTAGTACATGTGTAACTTCCTCCTGCCAAACATACGATTCATTTGTAAATCCATTTGGAGATTAGCATGTATTGTTTGTATGGGTTTTTGGCAGATTAAGGTAGTAATTGGACTCACCTGGTGCCTTGTCTGCACTTGATTAGCCTGGGGGGATGGGTGCTTGGTTGGTGTTCGGTTTCGAAGCAAGGGGTAGCATACACTCTACAACCAATCCGTATCAGATTTGTTCAATACTCCTTACAATCAATTCGTATCTGATTCATTTCATGCATTTTACAACCGTTTTGTATCAGTCATTTCTCTTTATAACCGTTTTGTATCAGATACATTGCATACTTTCTACCATTGCCATTCATTAGTTCCCCCATGCTGTGTGTTTTAGTTTCCGCAGCAGAATTTACGAATTGTTTGTACACGGTTCTTCTCTCTCATTTATTTACCAAAGTTATTGCCTGTGTGTCATGCATGTTGCACACCACACTCTTTGGATGTGTTGCACACCCACTCCAGTGCAAAGCAAACCCAGTCGCATGTTCACTGTCCCAGGTAGGATTCGTTAGCTTGTTGGTCATGTCAAATTCATGGCCACTCGTGGTGTCACCCATACCATATGTTCGGTTCCCTCAGTGGAGCTTATAAAGCATTTGTACGCACTTCTCACGTTCTATTTTCTACACCAAAATTCGTTCTTTTGCCCCATGCACGGCATCACGCTACACCTTCCCGACATGTTTCACTCCAGCCACAGTGCGGCGTGAACTCATTCGCATGGCCCACTGTCGCAAGTAAGATTTGTTATTACATTCTTTATGTCCTATCAATTGCTACCATTCGTTTTCTCCCATATCGTTTGTTAGTGGCCCCTACGGAACCAACAAATCAAACAGGCGTTGTCCTTCTACCTTATTCTGCTTGCTTAAAGGCACAAACAAACCAGGTGTTTCTATCCTTTCTCAGTAACCCAATTCTTATTGATTGAGATCTTGCAACCATGCAAATCATCTCAGCAGCCTGATACCCTTGTTAAGACCCTTGCAACACATGACCCTTACAAAATGCCCCCAAAAAAACGCAAAATCGTCTTCACAGCCTGACACTCTTGTTGAGAACCTTGCAAACGCAATACCGTCTCAGCAGCCCCACACTCATCGAGACCCTTGCAACCACACAAAATCGTCTCAGCAGCCTGACACCCTTGTTAAGGCCCTTGCAACACAAGACCCTTACAAACGCAAAACAAAATACAAATATATACAGTACAGACCAAAAGTTTGGACACACCTTCTCATTCCAAGAGTTTTCTCTATTTTCATGACTATGAAAATTGTAGAGTTACACTGAAGGCATCAAAACTATGAATTAACACATGTGGAATTATATACATGACAAAAAAGTGTGAAACAACTAAAAATATATGTCATATTCTAGGTTCTTCAAAGTAGCCACCTTTTGCAGCAGACAAATCTCTAGAACAACTGTTAAGAGAAGACTGTGTGAATCAGGCCTTCATGGTACAATATCTGCTAGGAAACCACTGCTAAAGAAAGGGAAACAGCAGAAGAGACTTGTTTGGGCTAAAGAACACAAGGAATGGACATTAGACCAGTGGAAATCTATGCTTTGGTCTGATGAGTCCAAATTTGGGATCTTTGGTTCCAACCACTGTGTCTTTGTGCAATGCAGAAAAGGTGAACGGATGGACTCTACATGCCTGGTTCCCACCGTGAAGCATGGAGGAGGTGTGATGGTGTGGGGGTGCTTTGCTGGTGACACTGTTGGGGATTTATTCAAAATTGAAGGCATACTGAACCAGCATGGCTACCACAGCATCTTGTGTTTAGTTGGACCATCATTTATTTTTCAACAGGACAATGACCCCAAACACACCTCCAGGCTGTGTAAGGGCTATTTGACCAAGAAGGAGAGTGATGGGGTGCTGCGCCAGATGAACTGGCCTCCACAGTCACCGGACCTAAACCTAATCGAGATGGTTTGGGATGAGCTGGACCGCAGAGTGAAGGCAAAAGGGCCAACAAGTGCTAAGCATCTCTGGGAACTCCTTCAAGACTGTTGGAAGACCATTTCAGGTGACTACCTCTTGAAGCTCATCAAGAGAATGCCAAGAGTGTGCAAAGCAGTAATCAAAGCAAAAGGTGGCTACTTTGAAGAACCTAGAATATGACATATTTTCAGTTGTTTCACACCTTTTTGTTATGTATATAATTCCACATGTGTTAATTCATAGTTTTGATGCCTTCAGTGTGAATCTACAATTTTCATAGTAATGAAAATAAAGAAAACTCTTGGAATGAGAAGGTGTGTCCAAACTTTTGGTTTGTACTGTGTATGTATATATATATATAAACGCTAAAAAAAATGCAAAAAGAAAAAAACAAATATAAAAACGCAGAAAAAAAAAAAACGTTGCCACCACGCAACCTCGGACCAGCAACCTGACACCTGTTGAGACCATTGCAACCACGCAAAATTGTCTCAGCAGCCTGACACCATTGTTGAGACCCTTGCAAATGCAATACCATCTCAGCAGCCCCACACTCATCGAGACCCTTGCAACCACACAACATCGTCTCAGCAGCCTGACACCCTTGTTAAGACCCTTGCAACACAAGACCTTTACAAATGCAAAAGAAAATATATATATATATATATATATTAGGGCTGTGCAAATTAACTTTTAATTAATCGATTAATCTTTAATTTTTTTGATCGATCAAAATATTTTTGATCGATTAAAATTCTTTTGATTGGTACTCGCCTCTCCACCGACTTCTGGGCCTTCAGGGAGTTCCATCGGAGATCCGGTAAAGTCATGGACACCGGCGGGGCTTGCCGTGTCTATCTGAAGAGCTCCTTAGCTGTGCCTTCATATCTGCATGTTAGCGAGACCTAATTATCTGCCACACGCAAGGGCTGTTACACTTCCCTCTATCACTTCCTTTTATCAACCTGGGATTCTACAGCCATCCACTGGGAGTTGTGATAGTTCCCTTCATGGGACAGCTACATGCCGACAGACTGATGATCTCCTCATCTGGATTCAGCAGTGGTATCGTTGTACAAATTTTTATACCAGTATCATACTTGGCTACATATTTTTATGAGTGCTTTTGGTACCATTTGGTATTACTCGCTCCATTTTTACAGTTTATGTAGCTACATCGCTTTTATCTGCAGTGCAATATTTATTTTGTTACCTACTTGAAGACTATAAAAGTTTTAATGCTATCCCCTTTGAGTGCTGCCTTTGTGTGTTTTTTGTATTCTGCTATCCATTTTTCCACTTGTTGGTGGCTGCACTGGGAATCGGCCTGCAAGGAGATCAGCTAAGTAGTTGGATCTGTATGTGCGTTATAACTAATCAAAATTAGTCGATTAATCGATTAAAATAAAAAACGATTAATCGAACACAAAAATTTTGATTAGTAACAGCCCTAATATATATATATAAAACGCAAAAAGGAAAAAACAAATATAAAAACACAGAGAAAAAACTTTGCCACCACGCAATCTCGGACCAGCAACCTGACACCTGTTGAGACTTTTGCAACCACGCAAAATCGTCTCAGCAGCCTGACACCCTTGTTGAGACCCTTGCAAATGCAATACCATCTCAGCAGCCTCACACTCATCAAGACCCCTGCAACCACGCAATACCGTCTCAAGCAGCCTCACACCATTGTTAAGACCCTTGCAAACGCAATACCGTCTCAAGCAACCTCCCAGTCGTCAAAAAACCTTTGTGACCATGCAGTCTCGCCCCAGCAACCTGGCATTCATTGAGACTCTTGCAGCCAGACAAATCGTCTTAGGCCTCATGTACACTGCTGTTGGTAAACGGACGTTTAGGAACGGTTGGGTGTTTTTCAGATGCCCCTGATCTCTCCTCTGTTATCTTATCAGTACATCTACACAGGATCATTTATAGTCGTTTCTAGGCAGTTGAGTTTAGAAACCCCGAAAAAAAATGGGTTCAGACGAATGTTCAGAAGCAATCGAAACGCCAATGCCTGTAACAGCTTGTAAACACTGCCAGATGCGTTTACCAGCGTTTCATTCACAGTCGTTTTAAAAAAAAAAGGTGGGAATATTTTCTCAGCAACTTGACACTCATTTGAGACCCTTGCAAAATGTAATATCATCTCAACTACCTCACACTTGTCTAGACTTTTGAAACTACGCAATCGTCTTAGCAACCTGACACCCGTGCAGCCATACAAAGTCGTCTTAGCAACCTGACACTCATTTGAGACCATTGCAAACGCAATACCGTCTCAGCAACCTGACACCCATTCAGATCATTGCAGCCATACAGAGTCGTCTTAGTGGCCTGACACTCATTTGAGACCATTGCAAAATGCAACAACGTCTCAGCAACCCCACACAATGCCATCTCAAAACAAACCTCATAATCATCGAGACCTTTGCAACCACGCAATATCATCTTAGCAAACCAGTCTGAGACCCTTGCAACCACGCAATACCGTCTCAGCAAACCAGACTGAGACCCTTGCAACCACGCAATGCCGTTTCAAAACAACCCTTCCTACTTATCGAGGCCCCTGCAACCATATAATGTTGTCCCTGCAACCTGACACTCACTGACACCCTTGCAACCACACAATATTGTCTGCAGTAGTATAAAACACTTTGCAGCATGCACCTACGTGCAAAACCGAATACAAACTAAACTTGCAAACACACTTCAGTGACAAACAATCAGCCACACAAACACACAGTGGCACCCAGTTGGCCATTCATCTTCAGTGGCACATGGACCACTCATCTTTTCTCTGTCTTTTTCCCTGCGGTTAGTTCAGGTTTCCATCCAGCACCAGCGAGTGCACGTTGGTCTGCAGGCGCACTTTGGTCTGCGGGCGCACGTTGGTTTGCGAGTGCACGTTGGTCAGCGAGTTCACGTTGGCCTGCGAGTGTATGTTGGTCATCGAGTGCATGTATATCGTTTTGTTGAGCACCTGTGTATTGTCTTGATTTTCTCACACCAACACAAGATCCAGTCCAAGTTCTCAAACTAGACCAAGCATCAGTAGAAGACTTAGCTATGTGGGACAACTTCCCCACCTGATAGAACAGCATTTCAATCTTCATCCCGGCAGTGTCAGCTGAGCCACCACAGGCTTTTGCGGCCATTTTTAGTCGGCCACTGGTTCTCCAAACCTTGGCCCCCAGAAATTCTCTGCTTCACCCAGTCTTCATCACGCCTCGTGCTGCACCCCATCGTGGCAGCTGCTTATGTCTGGGACCACACCTGAACAGGACAGACAGTGTTCTTCACCACAAACAATCAGGCCACAGCCGACATCATCAATTAAGGTAGATCTAAGTCACTCCCCATCACGTCCTTCCTGCGCAGGCTCGCACAGCTGTCACTCCGTCACCAGTTAATATCTTATGTAGACATATTCCAGGCAAATGCAAAAAGCAGCTGATGCAATTTCCCATTCCAACCTTGGAATGGTTGTTTTTTCCAGCAAGAGCCTGGAGCCGATCCAACAACTATCCCTGTCCCACCGTGGACATTGCTGACAATGGACTGAAGTCACATCTCACCAACGCAACCCAGCTTATTAACCAATCCTTGGCACACAACACACTGAAGGCCTATTGCACCGCTTGGAACACTAATCGCAAATTTTTGGCCCCTTGCCCCAGAGCAGCAATAGGCAACGTTAGACACGTCATAGCCTTCATATCGTATTGCCACACACAGCTGACTCTTTCTCACAATACTATCACGCCATATCTAGATGGGGTCCAGCATTTCCTGTCCCTGCAGGACCCCAGTAAACCGTCACTATTCTCGAGCCCATGCAGTTAAGTCCCTCCTACAGGGCATACAGGAGCACCAACCTGTATTCAGTGTCAAACGCCTACATTTAGGGACATGCCCTCTTTAGGGACATGTCTAAAATCCTTACTCGTTCCCTGTTTAGGGCTTTGCCCAGAGTAGTCACCCAAACAGCCATCTGCCAGGCCTTCTACGGTTCCCTACAACCTAGTGAATTTACAGTCAGTGGCTCCGGCAGTCAGACACTGCTCCGACGCCACCCGACTCGCTTTTGAACCACTATACTCTTAGGCCTCGTACACACGAGGGGATATGTCCGCTGAAAACGGTCCGATGGACCGTTTCAGCAGACATCTCCGCTCGTGTGTATGGGCTAGCGGACAGATTTGTCCACCCGACAGATTTCAAAGCATGCTTTGAAATCTATCCGGTGGGAATCTGTCCGCCCGACATGTCTGCTGGTTAGTACACTTACCAGCAGACATGTCGTCCCCCACCGCCTCCGCGCCGCCGCCGAATGGATTCGGCGCATGCGCGGAAGTGTTTTACTTTCTGGTGCGGTGATGTGGCGGCGTCAACGTCACCTCCGCGTCACCGCCACGTCACCGCGCCGTCCGGCGGCGGGGAATTTGATCCGATGGTGTGTACACGCCATCGGATCAAACTCCCGATCGGACATATCCGATGGAAATGGTCCGCGGACCGTTTTCATCGGATATGTCCGATCGTGTGTACGAGGCCTTAGAGTCTGCAAACGCAACAAACCAGCCCCGGGGGTTGACATCAACCTGTTTCGGACTAACAACGCCTGACGCCCAGTGACGGTGCTCGACCGACTACTGCTCCATCTACCCAGCCAATCTGATGGCAGCTCGTTGCTACCGATTTCTAAACCAGCTCTCTGAGTGTCAGCCAGTGTGTCAAGCATGTGAGAATCCTCCTAACTTGGGCTTCAAACCTCAGTCAGTTCTCTGGACATTTTTTCTGAATAAGAGCAGCCTCAGCTGCCTCCCAACAGGGAGTACCAGACCACATAATCAAGATACCAGGCTGATGGAGGTCTCCTTGTTTTGCCACGTACATCCCAAATCCTCAGGAAGGAATTGCACAAGCCTTTACCAAGCTGGCTCAATAGATACAAGAAATGAATAAAAGCTATTTCCCTATATGTGTCTTTTGCCCCCTTTTCTTGGCATACTAACCAAACCACCAAGGCAAATTTCAGTCTCTCGATGTGAAAAACTGATAGAGACATACCCCAAGCGACTTACAGCTGTAATAGAAAAAAAGGGGGGAAACCAATAACTATAAAAAGGTATTGATGGTCGGACTTTGAGGCCAAGAAAGTAATTGGTTAAAAATTCAAAATTTTAATATCATCAGGTAAAAAATAAGACATAAATTACAATACAGTTACAAAAAGAAAAAGAGGGTACAAGTATATGGATTAACCACTGTGCACAAAGAGGTCCTTAAAGTCGCCAACGCACGTTTCGCCGTGAGGCTTCTTCAGGGCAGTTTGGTAAAGACTTTGTAGCGATAATATATAACATAGCACATGTAGTTTTCTGCAGAGATACAGGTTATAAATTACTAATATTATTCATTATAAACAGAGCAGATACAGGAGAGAAAAATCAAACACTGTGTCATATAATTACATGGCCGACGGTCATACATCGAGTGCATCCAAGATCGATTCCACTGGTAGGTTATAACTTTTCTTTTCTTTTCTATTCCTCTCTCTTTCTGATAAATGATCCTTGGTATATTAATATATATCATTTTCTTGATCTAGATCTCCCGAATTTTTTATATATTCATTGGAGGACCTTTTAAATACGTCCTTATCCACGTGCTTATAACCTGGATACAAGTGCAAGCATCAAAACAGCATAAACAAAACAAAACATAAAATAAACCCTTGCCACTTGGGGCATCTACCTTCACAACACAGGAACCTGCCTATGGAGTCTGGCACAGCCTACTGCTGGGCAGACACTGCTGGTCATACAGCAGAAAACAAAAAGTCTCTTTGATATTTATCACACAGAAATACTGATACGACCTCACCTTCAGAAGTCTTTCTCAGCCCACTGCTCTCCTTAACTCAAAGGCCTCAGGATGCAGCAATCAGTAGTCATCCTCTGGGTGACTTATAGAGGCCTTAATTGCCTCATACTGAACAGCTGAAGTTTTCCAACGCCCTAAACTTTTCTGGCTACCTCTGTAGCCGACACCTGATAGTAATTGGTGAATTGTCTAAACAAGGCAGAAATGTATCTCCCGTTTGTGACAACACAGATTTACCAGACTTCCTGTCACAATATATATATATATATATATAATATATATATATATATATACATATGCATATATATACACGCACACACAAAGTAAATGTAAACAAACATTTTAAAATGTATTAAAACATGGACAGTGTCAGTGGGCCAGTGAAAGGTGTTAGTACAGCAGTAGATGTGTCATTGAGGCAGAGGTTGGCATCAGTAGGGCAGTGGATGTGTCAGTAGGATAGAGGTTGGTGTCAGTAGGACATTGGATGGTGTCAGTCAGTAGAGCAGAGGGCAGTGGATTTTGTCAGTAGTGCAGAGAACGGCGTCAGTAGAGAGGTGGACGGTGTCAACAGTGGCGTCACTAGGGTTGGTGTCACCTGGTGCGGTAAAACATGGTGTCACCCCCCCCCCAAAAAAAAATCCCATATAACACTGCCCTGGGGACGCCAACTTTGTTTGGGAGCCACGTCGCAAGACCGCACAATTGTCAGTTAAAGTGACGCAGTGCTGAATCGCAAAAAAGGCAAGGTCCTTATATTGGTCTTAACTGGTTAACAGACCAGCTTAGGGTGGCTCAGCTACTATGCATGGGTGGCGGAAGCAGCAGTACCCCCCCCCCATTCCTGGTTATCAGACCAGCACAGGGTGGGCGGCTTAGTCAGCTACTATAACTATATATTATATAGCTGCAGCACCCCAACCCCCTGTTAACAGATGATCTGATAAATGCGGGGGGGTGCTACTGTACAGCTATTAGTTTTATTTATACATATATAATAATATATAGCAGTCACAGATTATTTATAATATAATATATATAAATGTATTATATAATTTATATATTCTATATAGCTAATATAGCTGTGATATCACAGCTATATTAGCTATATAGAATATATAAATTATATAATACAGTTATATATATTATAATAATATAATATATTTATATATATATAATCTGTGACTGCTATATATTATTATATATGTATAAAACTAATAGCTGTACAGTATCAAAAACTAACATCTCATTATCACGCCACCAGCTCCCCCCATTCTCTCTTCCCCCCCTAACACACACACACAGAAACAAGAACAGGGCACCGGAGTTTGACACAAACACTGCACTTATCCGACCAAGTTCTCTGAGCGTCTCAACCCACCTATCACAATACCTTGGCTCGGTCGGCGAAAAACAGGACACCCCTCCCGGGCAGAGAATAGATAGTTACGCGGGCTCATTAGTGCAGGAGTGAAGAGAGACTGCGTAAGGGAGCCTGGGCTATTGTCAGCTTCGTGATGGTGTCAGGCTCCTCCTCTTGACTTGTAAGACACGCTCCTGTCCGGCCAGGTTCTTGGCACCCACCCGCAGCATCACTCGCTGCCACCTGTTACACTAGAGCCAGGGATGGAAAGCTTTTCCTAGGCGGCTCCTCCCCGGCTCTAGTGTAATAACAGGCGGCAGCTGCGGCAGTGCTGGCGGGTGCCGAGAACCTGGCCGGACAGGAGCACATCGCTGTGTAACTTCGTCAGGATGGTGTCACCCCTCTAGCGGGTGTCACCCGGATGCGGACCGCACCCCCCTAGCAATGCCTCTGGGTGTCAATAGAGCAGAGGTTGGTGTCAGTAGGGCAGGGGATGGTATGTTTTTGAAAAATAGTCCACACAATACTTTTTGTGCAATCCAGCTAAATGAATGGTCTGCAAAATCACACCGTGCTGTGCAATTCAGGTGTGAACCGGTTTGGAAAGATTGAAAACAACTTTTGAATTTACATTAACAATTTTACATTCATGGAAGAAAAAGGTGTATCGCAGGCCTATAATACACCTCCCAGCGCCTGAAGGATCAAACTTTGCAAAAAACTGGATAACTGAAAGTAATAACAGATAACTTCAAAATGATATGGATAAATGGCTGTAATCAGCAGCCAGACATCAAAAGAGAGCAGCTGTTTAAATAAATAATGAATATATAAAAAATGGTAAATATACTATAAAACGAATGTCCAAATAGTTAAAACCACAAACAGCGCTGGTAGTGATGATTCAGTGTAGTTCCCAAAAAGAGACACCACCTCTACACTGGGTGGTTCACCCTAAATTTAAGCCCTCCAATGTGATCCAGCATACTGGCGTCAGCGCCAGTATGCTGTTTTTTTTTTTTAAATCCATCACTTACTGTATTATGGTGAATTTTAATCTCTTACCCCCGTGGTGGACGGCGCCAGTATAGCGCGTCACATCTTACGAAAATACCTGATAAGGATTCGGGTAATCTCGGCGAAAATGCGGCGCCTGCGCACAGACCTAGGAGCTGACTGCGCAGGCGCCGTATTTCTCAGAGTCCTACGGCTATGGCGCGTCACGCCCTCCGAAAAACGCCGAAATAGGACTCGGAGAAATACGGCGCCTGCGCAGTCAGCCCCTAGGTCTGTGCGCAGGTGCCGCATTTTCGCCGAGATTACCCGAGTCCTTATCGGGTATTTTCGTAAGATGTGATGCGCTATACTAGAGCCGTCCACCGCGGGGTAAAGAAATTAAAATTCACCATAATACAGTAAGTGATGGATTTAAAAAAAAAAAAAACAGCATACTGGCGCTGACGCCAGTATGCTGGATCACATGGGAGAGCTTATATATAGGGTGAACCTCCGCTTTAAGTGCAGCAACAATGATAAAGTGCATCAGTGAGATGAGAAATAGTCCATTGATGGCAGAGTTTGAAGAGAAACAGATAGCAAGCACCTTCCACCTGGATTCTCAGAGACACCGCGTGGGACAAAAATTCCCCTCTGGGGTACGCACTCACCGGAAAGCTCTAAAAGCAAGGCGATGTATGTATATCCTCAGACTGATACAGCTCTTCACAATAAAGGCAATCAAAATCGTCTGATATGAGTCTCGAATTTATGCCAAAAAACACAGAGAGAAGGCATATAGCATATTTCAGTTTAATGAATAAAAAGATTCCCCACAGACAATGTTCCCTTCAAAATATGCACGTACATTAAATAAGATAAAACAGCGCATATAATCACCATCTCCGTTACGGGAGGAGAGCCGTGCTGACCGGATGGATAAGCTGGAACGCAGCGTTTCCTGGGTGAGGACGCGCAAATGTCACTTCCTGGCGTCATAGAAGCCACAAAATGGCGCGTTTCGTCATAGGACTTCGACTCCAATCAGCGCAAAGACAGGGCGGATCATGGTGCCTGTCCCGCCATGCCAATGCTAGCTGACAAAATTAAGCAATATGTGTGGCCGTCATTGGCTATAAACTGAAATACTGTGTGTGGCATGTTATTGTTATTAGCCCCGTCTCAGTTCTTTGCCTAATTTTGTCAGCTAGCATTGGCAGGGTGGGACAGGCACCATACTACTGACAGAACCGCTATGGCAGAAAACATACCACTGACAAACATGCCACTGACAGAACCGCCATGATGGAAACATACTACCGCGAGAAACGCTAAGACAGAACACAGAACTGACAGAAATGCTATGACATGAACTTGAGGCAAGAAAAAGCACTGCCACCGCCCCTGCTGTGCTGCACGCCCCCTCCCCTTGAACCGTGACCACCAAGGAGCCTGCCTGACTGGAATTCCTTGGGAACCTGGTCACAGGATGAACCTGGACCAAGGGTGTCCCCTTACTCCATGCCCCCGGAAGGATGCACCGCTGCGGGACGGCAGCGATAGCATAATAGGAGAAAGTGGATGTGTGCCCCCCTCCCCCTGGCACAAGCACCGGGCAGCTTCCCCCATGTTAGGAGCCCCAGCAGCGTAAGCCTGGGAGGAAAAAGGGGGAACAGGTGCCCTCCATCGGACGCACCGGCAGAAGCTCCCCCCCCAACCTGCCGACTGCGCACTGGAGAGACATGGAGAGTGGGCAACCCTTCTCCCCTATGTGGATGCATGGATGAGTGGCAGTCAGCCCTCCCTGCAGGGAGCAGGGATGAGCCGATGCATACCTGTGGAGCCTGGTTAAACAATCTCCCCCCACCAGGGTGTCCCCTTCCCCTAGGAAGGCTAGAAAATTAGAGGGCTGATCCCCCCCTGCCTCTCCCCCCACCATGCCAGCACACTGGGAAGCAGAGGTGACCATCCCAGCATCAGACTCCCGGCCGAGCGTGCTGCCACTCAGAGCTCCGGGAGAACGGGCGGGGGGAGGAGCCTAGCCAACGCAGGACATAGCCCTAGCAGTGGCTGACAGGGTGGGTGATTGGACGGATGCCCCCCCCCCCCCGGCGCGGCCACCGGGAGAGGCAGGCGGGTGGCCTCCTCGCTAGAAGGAGCAGTGGCAGCGTAGGTGGATGTGCGGCCCCCCCTCCCCCGGCACGAGCACCGGGCTGCCCCCCTCAAACTGGACGGAGCAATGGCAAGGTGGGTGGGCAGATAGATGGACGGCCCCCCTCCCTCCGGTAGGAACAAGCACCGGATCCCTGACGTGAGGACTGGGAAAAGTGGCAGACGGCCTCCTTCAGTTAAATGGAGCCCCTGGCAGCGTGGGTGGGTGTGTGAATGTGCGGCTCCCCCAGCACTGGGAGAAGCGGGCGGCCTCCTCAATGCCAGATGGAGCCCAGGCAGCGTGGGTGGGTGCCCCCCTCCTCCTGCGTGAGACCATAGTGAGACACCTGCAGCCGACCTGCACGAAACCGGAAGTGACGCGGCTACCCAGAAACCCCACCGACGCTGGAGATGAGAGGGGAGGAGGGATAAATAGCCTTCCGACTCCTCCTACAAACTTAGGCTCGCCTGCGGCCAGCCTTCTCACTTCTCGGCATAATCCAGCGAGAAGCTCGCTGGGATCCATATTCTGAGCAAACTGTCGAGCAAGGCGTCGAGCCAAAATAGAGAGCAGGTTCTCTGTTTCCTCAAAGGGCCATCGGGAATAATGTCTCAATGCCTTTTTCGACAGCCTGGTCGACTAACTCGACGGCCGGCCGAGAACCTCGTCGGGCAGAATGATGGGTTTAGCCCGACGAGGTTCTCGTACGTGTGTACGCGGCCTAAGGGTCCCCATGGCTGACCCACTTTCTCAAAGTGGCAGGGAGCAAGCAAAAATAACGGTCCATGACCACACGCTCCACAATCTTAGGACCTGACAAAGTCTCTGGCTGCAGCCACTTGGTTAGCTGTATCAATTCAAATATCTGGGAGCAGGGTGGCTTGTCAGTACTATATGACCACTGGTGCAACCGTTGAGCCTGGGCCGCCATGGTAACACCCAGGCGTGCAAGTATCTCCGCCTTCAGCATTTCATAATCCTGGGCAGCATCTGGTTTCAGGTCAAAATAGGCCTTTTGGGGATCTCCTGCTGGAAAGGATGCTAGCAGTCCCACCCATTGCTCTTTTTGCCATCCTTCCCAAACGTCTCTTTCGAAAGTTGGTAAGAGGGAAGCTCCCACATCATCTGCAGGTGTCATCTCCTGCAGGTAATAGCTGCCACACACCATTTTCTGTTCCACTGGCAACAGACCTGCGGACCCCTTCTTAAATTCCACCAGGGCCTCTGCAAACTTGCAATTCGATGCCTGCTGTGTTGCATTGGCCTCTGCAACCTAGAGATTAAAAGGAAATAAAAACAATATATAAGAATAACATTTCAGTGGTTCTAATCATAACACAAAATAGCATAGAATAAAATATTAATTTTAGCACTTCCATCACACTGGGAACCTGCATTGGAGGAGTAGTGGGTACAGGAGGGAGCAGAGTGAGTATTACACTAAGTACAGGCCACAAAATTATTAGTAATAGCTGGCACACACCATTTTCTGTTCCACTGGCAACAGACCTGCGGACTCCTTCTTAACTCCTTAAGGACCGCTGCATTTACATTTACCTTGGCAAAATGGCACGGACAGGCACATTGGCGTACCTGTACGTCCCTGCCTAGACGTGGGTCGGACCCCCCCCCGGTACTTGCGGTGGTCCCCGTGGCTGCAGGAGCGATCAGGGATGAGGGGGTGGCTGTTTGTTTTTGTCTGCCCCCTCCGGATCGCTCCCAGCCTATCCGCTCCATCCCTGCAGTGCACTTCCTCTGCCTGTATAATGTAAACACAGGCAGAGGAAGTGATGTCAGCTCTCCTCTCGGCGGTATTTTCAATCCGCCGAGAGGAAAGAAGACATCACAAGTAAGTCGCACCAACACTACACTGACACCACACACATAGGCACATTAACCCCTTCAGATCACCCCCCCCCCCCCCAGCCCTCTGTCACACTGTCAGTGATTGCAGTGATCATATATTTACTGATCACTGCATTTAGTGTCAATGTGACAGTTACTGTGTCAGGCAGTTAATGTTAGGTCCAGGGTAGCCCCCTAACCCCCTAATAAAGTTTTTGACCCCTTGATCACCGCCCAAGTAAACCCTTTTACCCCCAATTGCCAGGGTCACTAAGCGATCATTTTTCTGATCGCTGTATTAGTGTCACTGTTGCCGCTAGGTTGCTATTTTTTTTATTTCGATGCCTGCTGCGTTGCATTGGCCTCTGCAACCTAGCAGTTGGTTTCCTGCTGCTTGTGGTTGGTTTCCTACTGGGTTGCAGTTGTCTGCAACAGGGCTCTTAACACGTCCTCCATCTTTCCACTTGTTCAGGAAGGTGCCTGCATCCTCCACCATATGTCAGGGCTTAGCTCAATGGGGATCATCTTCCATGGGAATAAGGTAGTCCAAATGGCATGTTTCTTAAAATCTGACTTGTAGCCAGTTTTATTTTGAAAGGTTGCATGAAAATAACACAAACAAAAACAGAAAATAAATCCTTGCCATCCAGGAACTAACTGAACATTGCAGGTTCATAACTCACTGGTGAAGGGCTTCTCCTAGTCACCCACAAAACAAAGATAATGCAAACCAAGCCAAACTTCAAATAAGCAGCTCTCTCAGGTTTTGGCTTCCTGAGTCCCAGGCCAAAAGCAATTCTTTGCTCCAGTCCTGCTTTATTTATACCACCTGTTGGTGGATGCAAAATCTGAGCCAAAAACCAACACTGCCAAGGTGGCTGGTAAAACCCGGATCGGATTCCACCTTAGTTCTCTGTAAATTAATGCATGCGAGGTGAAACATAACGTCCATCAATCACCTCACCTTTCATAATGCCACTATATATATATATATATATATATATATATATAGACCTTTTTTTGGTACCAGAAATTTCCAACACTGAGTAGGAGCCCTATTGGTTGCTTAGCAACTCTGGCACATGGCAGAAGAAGCTCTGTCAGTTAGGCTCCAGAGCCCAGCCACAGCCTCAACTTTCTTACTTCCTTAGATTCCAAAACAAAAAAGGTAGCAACTAATAACTCGTCAGTCTGAATGTCAGACACCAATCAACTAATTTGAAGTAGCCTTGACAACAGACAATAGGTGCTTGTGACCAATGATTGTGTAGGAAAGCAGGCGTTCAGCCAATCACAGGGCTGATGAAGTTGGTAGGAGACTGGGGAAGGCTGTGGAACTCTATGAGCAGTTACAATAGAAAGTAAGATAGGGTCTGTAAAGGAGGAAATGGGACACGGTGTTCAGAAAATTTAGCCAAGGCTAAAAAAGCTACATGGTGGGCTGGTGATGAGGATGAGGTCCTGACTCAAATCAGGGGAAAGCTATTCTGCCTGCTGGCCGGATTTGCAAGAAATAGCAGACTGCTTGCTTCGTGTCCCAGTGTGAAAAGAGGCTGGGTGGAGCCTGTGAGGCTCCCTTTATTAACAAAATGACATCACAAACATAAGCATACAGATTGGTTCAGTCCATACAGTTCACTCCCATTATACACGCCCCCTGTGACGTCTGTTCTTGGCATGGAGCCCTCATAGGTCAGTTCACATAAAGGGTGGTCTCTTCTTAAAAGTCAATTTTTGGGCATGCTGCACACATCCTTCTTGCAAGTCCATATATGGTATGAAGCCCTCATGGCACAAACAGCCTCATGTAAAGTTCTTTATGGAATGTCCAGAAAACAGGGTCTCATTCTCAATTTTACAGGGACTTCGCTCAATGGAGGGAGCCTTTGGAATGAGGAGTGGAGGGGGGAATGACATCTGAATAGCTATTTGTCCTTCTAAGTAGGGATGAGCTTTGCGTTCGAAACAAACGTATGTTCAACTCGAACATCGTCCGTTCGATCGTTCGTCGAATTTCGAACAAAAACGATCGTTCGCGGCAAATTCGAGTGAAACGAAACAACCGTTTTTAAAACTTTTTTTCCATTGATACTACTATCAAGGGAATTTTTTTTTTAAAAACAGTCGTTTTTTCAGGAGTCCTGCTCCTGAAAAAACGACAGTTTTTAAGACTTTTTTCCATTGATACATGTTCCCTGGGGCAAGACCCGGGTTCGGAAAGACGTTTTCCAACAATAACAAGTTGTCCCTGAACCAATGAACTCATAAAGCCATATTTTTGCTGTCTCCAAAAGCTATATGAGCAATGCAATTGCATCTATGTTTATGTATTATGTTCTTTCACAAGTAAATTGCATGGCTATGCTGTCTGCCTGCAGCCATTGTTTTAATCACATCCATTTTTTAGTTATCCTCCCTCTTATATCTTACCTCCTTCCTCATTGTAAGTTCCTGTATTGTTCTTGAAAAACACCACGTTCAGGCTCAGGAACAAATATTCCTTTTGACCTTCAAACACTGTGTAGCACCCTGCTCCCAATGAGTAGGCGTTATATGTTAAAATTATAGTTGTCTGACCAATATTTTGGCTCAGAAAGATTGTATTAAAATTGTGGTTCTGTTTCAGTTCAGCTGGGTTGCACGTTTTTCCACTTGACAGTAGGTGTCACTGTCACCACTGGTCAAGGTTGGAAATGCAACAAGCTGAATGTATTGGTTACTCCTTTTTTAGAAATGGCTCAGGGGGCATGGTCAACCCGCTGTGCATTCTGGGAGAGGGTACTTAAGGGGCAGACACCATTTTGTGGCGTCGGTTTTTCCTGATCCGGACCTGAGGGCCCTCCTGGCCTGATGCTCCGTTAATGAGATGTAGGCCCAGGAGCTGCTGGGGCCTACTGATCCAGGGATGGTCCTGTGTCGCCTTGTCTGCTGGAAGGGACCATGAAATTGAGGACTCAATTGGAGGATGCATCCGGATCAAAATCTACCTCACAGTGCTGCTGGAACTGTTGAGAGATCCTGGCACTGTGAGCTATGCTCTTTTCTTCAGAAGTTAACCCAGTTCGTGGTTACAGAAGTCTGTGGCAGAGACTGTTGAACCTATGCTACTTTCACCAAGTCTGTGGCAGAGACTATCCTTTGATCGAGCTTCGCACCGGCTGCTAGGCCAGTGAGAGTGGGTCTATCTGGTGGTCGCTATGTCCAGAGTGAAGACAGTTGTTCCTCTGGACCTAGGAGAATATCTGTGATTCCCAAGTAAGATGCCCGAATCTCCCCTAAATCTCCATCTCTCTTTTCTGAAGTTTACTTTAATAAAAACCCTCTTTGCAGGAGTGAGAAAAAGAGACATTTCTTTCTTTAACCACCTCTTCAAGGAGAACCCCTGAGATGAGTGCAAGGAACAGTATGGTAATGGCAAGCCCAAATCTAAACCAGCAGCTCCTTCAGGGGTAGTGCTACATGTGGGGGCTTGTCCAAGATTTGCAGTTACCCCTCGCAACTAAAACAGACTGTTCATTTGGGGACCTATACTAGAGAGATAGAAAGACTGTGCTAAAAACAGGGAAGAATTTTGTGATCACTTCTCACTTTTTGACCATGTAAACTGTGGGCAGAGTCAGGAAAAAGAAAAGCCTGCCACATCTGCTGCTGTGAGTAATTCTGAAGGGAGTGAGTCACCAGCAGATGGCACTACTACTGTTACTTGTATCCACCTTCGCTGCACCTAACTTCACTGCACCTGTCCAGAAGAAGGTGGGATACGTGAAGGCCTCCCGTGGCCACGGTAGAAGCCTACCCCAGAGACCACCGGAACCGAACCCCAAGAGTGGTGATATCCCCGGGAAGTCCACATCAGGAACCGGTAAGACATCTGGGAAAAAAGTACCTGGGACTGTGTGCACCTATTTGCCGGCAGAAGAGTGGGGAGACTCTGAATCAGACTCTCTGTCGGATACGGGGAATGATGACTTGTACGAGACCATGTTTCAAGAATTGTTGTGGAGCAACATGGAGGATGTTGCCTCAGTACATAGTTCTTCGGAATTGTCAGCCATGGATTTCGGGGAGACAACACCAAGAGTGGAAGCCCCAGTTGTTACTAGTGAAGTCCTGCCCAAAGTTGCCAGTTTGCATGGGTCAGGCAAATTGTCTGTGAATTCTATGGTACACAAGTCCCCAGTTTCTTGTATACCACCCAGATATGGAATCACCAGATCTTTGCCTAGGCTTGCCCGGTCACAAAGATTGCTAAACAAACAGGTAGCCACTGAGTATGGATTAGAATTTCCCTACGTTCCTAGGGAAAACATGCAAGAGATCCAGACCAACAGAGAGGAATGGTACAGGGAAGCTGTGTGGGACTACCTTAAAGTACCTAAACCGTTCCGGAAGATAGGCCATTCCTTCAATATGGACAAACGTTTAAAGGGATGCCTACTACATTGGAGCTATGGTTGGCACATTTATGCTGACAAAGTAATCATCTGCCGACCCGGGAAAGAGGACTATGTATATTTTGTCACTACTCTGAACAAGCAAGGAAAATCACTAACTTTGCCTGACCCCTGTTTTTACTGGTGATCATTTATAGTGACTGTTCCAGATGGTCACTTTTGCAAAAAATAAGATTTTTGTTCTGTTTTTTTTTCTTCTTTGAAGGACTTGGGGTGAATAGTTAGGTAGTGCTAAGGCATTGAAGACTTTGAGTCAAGATTTATCTACCCGGCTCAGTACTTGTATAAAAAGGACTCTGTTATGTGGTTCTTCGACCACTAGGTTTTGAGATTTGCTCAGCAGAAACAAACTGGACTTTTCTGCACTTAGTTACTTATGCAAAGAGAAATATGTATATGGAAAGAGTTTTATTTCTCAGGAAGTAAGGCTTTGCTTCCGTTGTACAGAAAGAAATGTTTTACATCGTTGCTTGTGTGTGCTGTTTTGTTTTTCAGGTACGCTGGATTTTCTTTCAAGCTGCTTGAGAGTGGGTGGCTAGATAGAGAGAGAGGGATATTGTAGTGTATAGTGATAAGATTGCTGTGTGTATATGTTAAATCTTGTATCTTTTTACTGCCTTACCCCTCCCTTGCCCATCCAAGCTTTACTGATTCAGGTATCGACCCTCAGGACTGAGGGTCAAACTTTCCTTGACAATGTCTGTTGTGGCAGGGGAAGTGTGTAGCACTCTGCTCCCAATGAGTAGTAGCTCTTTCAGGGGAAGTGCTACAACTGTAAATATCAACATCCACTGCATGTGTTTCACTCAACTCTTCTGCATGCAACACATTTTTTTTCTTTCTCCAGTTTTTGGTATTCCCAGATTGGGCCCCAGAGACTGGAGATTTCAGAGTGATTTGGGAGGTAAGAAATCTCAAACCCAATGCCCAGGTCTTCCTGAAGACCAACAGGATGTGTGTCCAGGTACACACAGCCCTTATAATGATAGGTTTGGCCATAGCTCAGTGTTTCTGTTAGGAAACAGGTATGTTCCATCCAGGAGACAGGTCTGCTCTGTTGAGGGGACATTTGCACTCCACTCGAAAGCCAGGATTTCTCAGGCTAGGAGACAGGAGGGTTGATAGGAGATCATCTATTGAGAGGCCAGTGTGTTGGCCATACCAGCAGAGTGCAGTAAATAAAGATTGAGAGCCTCCTCCCAGCACATATCAGTTCCTCTCCAGCATCTCTTCTTCAGCCCCATATGGTACACTCACTTCTCCCACCAATCCTGAGCTGTCTCCTTTCCATGGCACATAGGTGAACACACACTAGTATCAGTAAATGTGTAGCATTATCCCACCCTGTAATTGGTTGATTTCACAAAGCACATATCTGGACAATAAAAGGGTATGTGCTTAAGTAGTCGAGTGGAGCTAGGGCAGGCAGGTTGAGTTATTCTCTGGCCATGGCCCCATAGCAGCTACATGCAATGCTATGCTAGTAGTGTTGCCACTGGGTCCACCAAAAGCAGGCCATTTTCAGCCTGTGTTTCATACCAGAATAATTCCATAACTCTTCCTCCAGATAATCACGTTAAATAAAAACTCGGACAAGCTTTTAGCATTTTTACCAGTCACATAAAATAACCGTTTTGTCCTACCCAGAATTTTACTACACAATTTCCCAACTGCTTAAGTGGAAAAACACTTACCAGCACATATTTAATGTCTGGAAACATTTTATGAATGTGTCAAAACCTCATCCTTTTCCTGTGGGACCTTTACATTATGGTACATCTAGGTTAAGATATTGAACCACTGTTTATGTTAGAAGAATGTTGCAACTCCGATGTTTTCAAATGCACCATTATAGTGTAATAAAATGAATGTTCTTTGTCTGGAAAGACATATGATGAATTATACAGTGGTGGCTGGTGCTCAAAATTTTTTGGGTTGGGGCGCAAATGAAAAAAAAAATTGCAGCCTCACTGTGCCTATCAAATGCAGCCGCTGTGCCATCAATTGTCCCCACTGTGAAATGCCATTAAACGCAGCCGCTGTGCCATCAATTGTCACCACTGTGCCATGCCATCAAACGCAGCCACTATGCCAACAAACGCAGTCATTGTGCCATCAATTGTCACCACTGTGCCATCCCATCAAACGCAGTCACTGTGCCATCAATTGTCCCCACTGTGCCATGCCATTAAACGCAGCCGCTGTGCCATCAATTGTCACCACTGTGCCATGCCATCAAACGCAGCCACTATGCCATCAAACGCAGTCATTGTGCCATCAATTGTCACCACTGTGCCATCCCATCAAACGCAGTCACTGTGCCATCAATTGTCACCACTGTGCCATGCCAAACGCAGCCGCTGTGCCATCAATTGTCACCACTGTGCCATGCCATTAAACGCAGCCACTGTGCCATCAATTGTCACCACTGTGCCATGCCATCAAACGCAGCCACCGTGCCAATTGTCACCACTGTGCCAATTGTCACCACTGTGCCCATTGTTACCACTGTGCATGTCACTGTGCTGTGCCCTTTAATTGTTGCCACTGTGCCCATTGTTGTCACTGTGCTGTGCCCTTTGTCGCCTCTGTGCCCATTGTTGTCACTGTGCTGTGCCCTTTGTTGCCTCTGTGCCCATTGTTGTCTCTGTGCCCTTTTATTGATGCCACTGTGCCCTTTGCGCTCTCTGTCCCCTTTGCCGCTCTCTGTGCCCATTGTTCCCCTTTTTCCTGTAAAATGAAATTACCTGAAGCTTCCATGTCCTTCCTTGATGTCTTGTCCCGCTTAGTGACGCTTCAGCCAATCAGGTTCCTGATAACCAGAATCCGGGAACCTGATTGGCTGAAACGGCCGTCAGTCTTACCCAAGGAACGCAGGTTGGCTGCGCTCCAAGGATAGACATCCGAGAGCCGGAGGGCAGTACTTGAAAAGCCTATCAGACCCGCTGGCTGTGATAGGTAGTTCCCCTCAGCCAACCAGCTGCCGCTATTTAGGTAACCGGCGACCTACGTCCGGTTATATGAATAAACCAGGCAGCTGGCAACCAACAATAACATACATTCGTGCATATATGCACGAATGTATGTTATTTGCGAGAGGGGGTGGCGCCTAAAATTAAATTTTAGCCGAATAAGGCCGCGTACACATGATCGAACATGTCCTCTAAATTTTGGCAGACATATCCGATCATGTGTAAGGCCTAGCAGACAGGTTTCCAGCGGACAAAAGTTTTAAAACATGCTTTAAAACTTGTCCACTGGAAACCTGTCCGTCGGACATGTCCGTTGGTTAGTACGCCTAACCAGTGGACCGAAATCCCCTGCATGCGTCGAATGGATTTGACGCATGCGTGAAGGCATTTTACTTCCTGGTTTGCTGACGTCACCTCCACGTCACCGCGATATCTGTCCGCGGGGATTTTGGTTTGATCGTGTGTACACACATCAGACCAAAATCTCCCAGGAGACATGTCCGATGAAAATGGTCCGTCGGACCGTTTTCATCGGATATGTCTCCTCGTGTGTATGCGGCCTTAAAGTTCTTAAAGGGCCCGTTTTTATTTTTTTATTTTTTATTTTTTGTGACTGCGGGAGGGGGGGCGGCGCCCGTGTGTCCCTATGGATGGGCCGCCACTTTAATTATATAAAAGCTAAATATATCTGAAGCAGAAAAAAACTAGCCCATCTTCTCTGATTCGGTCTCCTCTTAGCTAGCATGATGATCAGAATCCAGGTGCACGAACTGTGGCCTTTTGACACTCATTGTAAGACTCTCAGCAGTCTGTGATTTTTTACCTTTTAAAACCAATGAAAGATAGATATTCTGTAGATTGGCTTCTAGTAGTTAAATGGCTTGATGTAGTTTGTTTACACTATGCTTTCCTGTTCTGTCTATTCCTTTTCTATTTTTGTGTTGTTTTCCTCTCTGATCATTTAAAATGGTTCTTGCTGTGAAAAATATCACACACGGCAAAAATAATTCCTAAGGTGTGTGAGGGATTGGCTCGGTAGCGGGTGTGTGTGACCCCCTCTATGGGTTCACTACATGCTGAACTGTACAAAAAAGGCACTTGAGGATGACTGAAAACAAATGATTAGGTTTATTTTTCCATCTTGTGGGATACACGTGCAAGCATCAAAACAGCATAAACAAAACAAAACATAAAATAAACCCTTGCCACTTGGGGCGTCTACCTTCCCAACACAGGAACCTACCTATGGAGTCTGGCACAGCCTACTGCTGGGCAGACACTGCTGGTCCTACAGCAGAAAACAACAACAAAGTCTCTTTGATATTTCTCACACAGAAATATCCATCAGCACCTCACCTCTTCAGAAGTGCTTGTGACTGCTCCTTCACTCACAAAGCCTCAGGATCCAGCAATCAGTCGTCATACCTAGGCTGTCTTTATAGGGGCTTTAATTGCTTAATTCTGAACAGCTGAAACCTTCCAACGCCCTACAGCTCTCTGGCCATCTCTGCAGCCGACGCCCAATAGTAATTGGTGTATTGTCTAAACAAGGCAGAAATATATCTCCCGTCTAGGACAATACACACAGATTTACCTGACTTCCTGTCACAGGTGGCTTTGGGTAGCACAAATGTGGGAAGATTAGTTTGGAAAGGGGTGTTAATTTCAGTCATCTCTAACAGGCTCATGTAATGTGTCTACAGTCTTTGGCTGTCTTCTAAGTAGGGACGTGCAGTCAGGGGAGGCAGGTGAGGCAGAGCCATGAACATAAAAAAACAAAAAAACGATTGAGCTTCGAGGGTGGTAGCTTGGCGATCAGAGACCCCAAACTGCGGAGTAGGTAGCTGAAGTCCTACCCCACCAAAGGTCAATTTTGGGCTCCTTCCACCTAAAGATCCAGAGATACGGGGCTTCTTGTGTAGCCTTACAGAAGCTACATACAGAGCGGCCAGTTTAAATACAAGCGGGCACACCCTGTTTCAAGCAGACTAAGAGAATGAGCTCACAGTGCCTCTCACTTTTTGTCAAAAGCAGTACTGTGCAAAAGAGTGAGTCCACACATCGGTTCCTTTGCGGTTCAGCGGCAGGAAGTGATGTATGACGTCTGACGTTTACCCAGAAGCCTCTATGCATTTTGCAGTATATCGTAGAAGCTTCCTAATGACGCACAATATACTGCGATATGCGTAGAGGCTTTTGGGTAAACGTCAGACGTCATACGTCACTTCCTGCCGCTGACCCACACGGAACCGACGCGTGGAGCGCACACACTGTGGATCTTCTTTTGCGCAATGATCAGTTCCTTGGTTCACTATAAACACTATTATTTGCATAGTAGCATTACTGTAGGGTTGGCGCAGTATCATATACAGGGCCGGCGCTACCACTAGGCGAATCAGGCAGCCGCCTAGAGCGCACTGCCGCCAGGAGCGCAGCCACGGCCTCTGGTTCCCCCACAGTAGTAGTTGTCACCGCTGCGCAGTCCTGTGGATGGAGAGGAGGCGCTGTGAGCTTGTCACAACCTCGAGCATCCAGTCAGTGGGTGGATCCATGTGCTCCCCCTCCCCCGGCTCCTCCCAGGCTCCCCTTCTCCCGCTCTGCGGATCTCCTTCCATGTGCTGTGCAGAGCGCAGATCATGACTGCTGCCGCCGCCGCCGAGTAGCTCCTTGACCTTCTCTCCTCCTGGATGGGCTGGACGGCCGTAGTGTGGAAGATCTGTCACCTGCCAGAACTGCCATCATCAGAGAGGTACTGTGATGACAGTCCGCGTCGCTGCCTGACATCCTGTGACGTCACTGCCTAATGGAGGGTGCCCCGAACATCCCTGCTGACCACACACACAGACCTCCTGTCATCATCATGCTCCTCGTCATCCCCCTGTTCCTGGCATTCCACCATCCCACCTCCAAGGCCTGTCATACATTTTATCACCTCCCTGTCCCTTCCTACCACCCTCCCCTGTCATCTCCATCCTCCCTGTCACCTCCATCCTCCCTGTCATCTCCATCCTCCCTGTCACCTCCATCCTCCCTGTCATCTCCATCCTCCCTGTCACCTCCATCCTCCCTGTCACTTCCCTACCACCCACCCCTGTCATCTCCATCCTCCCTGTCACCTCCATCCTCCCTGTCATCTCCATCCTCCCTGTCACCTCCATCCTCCCTGTCATCTCCATCCTCCCTGTCACCTCCATCCTCCCTGTCACTTCCCTACCACCCACCCCTGTCATCTCCATCCTCCCTGTCACCTCCATCCTCCCTGTCATCTCCATCCTCCCTGTCACTTCCCTACCACCCACCCCTGTCATCTCCATCCTCCCTGTCACCTCCATCCTCCCTGTCATCTCCATCCTCCCTGTCACTTCCCTACCACCCACCCCTGTCATCTCCATCCTCCCTGTCACCTCCATCCTCCCTGTCATCTCCATCCTCCCTGTCACCTCCATCCTCCCTGTCATCTCCATCCTCCCTGTCATCTCCATCCTCCCTGTCACCTCCATCCTGCCTGTCACCTCCATCCTCCCTGTCACTTCCCTACCACCCACCCCTGTCATCTCCATCCTCCCTGTCACCTCCATCCTCCCTGTCATCTCCATCCTCCCTGTCACCTCCATCCTCCCTGTCATCTCCATCCTCCCTGTCATCTCCATCCTCCCTGTCACCTCCATCCTCCCTGTCACCTCCATCCTCCCTGTCACTTCCCTACCACCCACCCCTGTCATCTCCATCCTCCCTGTCACCTCCATCCTCCCTGTCATCTCCATCCTCCCTGTCACCTCCATCCTCCCTGTCACCTCCATCCTCCCTGTCATCTCCATCCTCCCTGTCACTTCCTACCACCCACCCCTGTCATCTCCATCCTCCCTGTCACCTCCATCCTCCCTGTCATCTCCATCCTCCCTGTCACCTCCATCCTCCCTGTCATCTCCATCCTCCCTGTCATCTCCATCCTCCCTGTCACCTCCATCCTCCCTGTCACTTCCCTACCACCCACCCCTGTCATCTCCATCCTCCCTGTCACCTCCATCCTCCCTGTCACCTCCATCCTCCCTGTCATCTCCATCCTCCCTGTCATCTCCATCCTCCCTGTCACTTCCTACCACCCACCCCTGTCATCTCCATCCTCCCTGTCACCTCCATCCTCCCTGTCATCTCCATCCTCCCTGTCACCTCCATCCTCCCTGTCATCTCCATCCTCCCTGTCATCTCCATCCTCCCTGTCACCTCCATCCTCCCTGTCACCTCCATCCTCCCTGTCACTTCCCTACCACCCACCCCTGTCATCTCCATCCTCCCTGTCACCTCCATCCTCCCTGTCATCTCCATCCTCCCTGTCACCTCCATCCTCCCTGTCACCTCCATCCTCCCTGTGGTCTCCATCCTCCCTGTCACCTCCATCCTCCCTGTCACCTCCATCCTCCCTGTCATCTCCATCCTCCCTGTCACCTCCCTACCACCCACCCCTGTCATCTCCATCCTCCCTGTCACCTCCATCCTCCCTGTCATCTCCATTCTCCCTGTCACCTCCCTACCACCCACCCCTGTCATCTCCATCCTCCCTGTCACCTCCATCCTCCCTGTCATCTCCATTCTCCCTGTCACCTCCTTACCACCCACCCCTGTCATCTCCATCCTCCCTGTCACCTCCATCCTCCCTGTCATATCCATCCTCCCTGTCACCTCCCTACCACCCACCCCTGTCATCTCCATCCTCCCTGTCATCTCCATCCTCCATGTCATCTCCATCCTCCCTGTCACCTCCATCCTCCCTGTCATCTCCATCCTCCCTGTCATCTCCATCCTCCCTGTCACCTCCATCCTCCCTGTCACCTCCATCCTCCCTGTCACTTCCCTACCACCCACCCCTGTCATCTCCATCCTCCCTGTCACCTCCATCCTCCCTGTCATCTCCATCCTCCCTGTCACCTCCATCCTCCCTGTCACCTCCATCCTCCCTGTCACCTCCATCCTCCCTGTCATCTCCATCCTCCCTGTCATCTCCATCCTCCCTGTCACTTCCTACCACCCACCCCTGTCATCTCCATCCTCCCTGTCACCTCCATCCTCCCTGTCATCTCCATCCTCCCTGTCACCTCCATCCTCCCTGTCATCTCCATCCTCCCTGTCATCTCCATCCTCCCTGTCACCTCCATCCTCCCTGTCACCTCCATCCTCCCTGTCACTTCCCTACCACCCACCCCTGTCATCTCCATCCTCCCTGTCACCTCCATCCTCCCTGTCACCTCCATCCTCCCTGTCATCTCCATCCTCCCTGTCATCTCCATCCTCCCTGTCACTTCCTACCACCCACCCCTGTCATCTCCATCCTCCCTGTCACCTCCATCCTCCCTGTCATCTCCATCCTCCCTGTCACCTCCATCCTCCCTGTCATCTCCATCCTCCCTGTCATCTCCATCCTCCCTGTCACCTCCATCCTCCCTGTCACCTCCATCCTCCCTGTCACTTCCCTACCACCCACCCCTGTCATCTCCATCCTCCCTGTCACCTCCATCCTCCCTGTCATCTCCATCCTCCCTGTCACCTCCATCCTCCCTGTCATCTCCATCCTCCCTGTCATCTCCATCCTCCCTGTCACCTCCATCCTCCCTGTCACCTCCATCCTCCCTGTCACTTCCCTACCACCCACCCCTGTCATCTCCATCCTCCCTGTCACCTCCATCCTCCCTGTCATCTCCATCCTCCCTGTCACCTCCATCCTCCCTGTCACCTCCATCCTCCCTGTCATCTCCATCCTCCCTGTCACCTCCATCCTCCCTGTCACCTCCATCCTCCCTGTCATCTCCATCCTCCCTGTCACCTCCCTACCACCCACCCCTGTCATCTCCATCCTCCCTGTCACCTCCATCCTCCCTGTCATCTCCATCCTCCCTGTCACCTCCCTACCACCCACCCCTGTCATCTCCATCCTCCCTGTCACCTCCATCCTCCCTGTCATCTCCATTCTCCCTGTCACCTCCTTACCACCCACCCCTGTCATCTCCATCCTCCCTGTCACCTCCATCCTCCCTGTCATATCCATCCTCCCTGTCACCTCCCTACCACCCACCCCTGTCATCTCCATCCTCCCTGTCATCTCCATCCTCCATGTCATCTCCATCCTCCCTGTCACCTCCATCCTCCCTGTCATCTCCATCCTCCCTGTCATCTCCCTACCACCCACCCCTGTCATCTCCATCCTCCCTGTCACCTCCCTACCACCCATCCCTGTCACCTCCATCCTCCCTGTCATCTCCATCCTCCCTGTCACCTCCCTACCACCCACCCCTGTCATCTCCATCCTCCCTGTCACCTCCCTACCACCCACCCCTGTCATCTCCCTACCACCCACCCCTGTCATCTCCATCCTCCCTGTCATCTCCATCCTCCCTGTCATCTCCATCCTCCCTGTCACTTCCTACCACCCACCCCTGTCATCTCCATCCTCCCTGTCATCTCCCTACCACCCACCCCTGTCATCTCCATCCTCCCTGTCATCTCCATCCTCCCTGTCACCTCCCTACCACCCACCCCTGTCATCTCCATCCTCCCTGTCATCTCCCTACCACCCACCCCTGTCATCTCCATCCTCCCTGTCACCTCTATCCTCCCTGTCACCTCCCCACCACCCACCCCTGTCATCTCCATCCTCCCTGTCACCTTCTTACCACCCACCCCTGTCAGCTTCCTACCACCCACCCCTGTCATTTCCCTACCACTTACCAGGGACAATTTTTCTCTTCACAACACAGACAGAAGGACATTCGTCCTTCCAGTGAAATCACAAATAAAGGGACTTTTTTTTATTTCAGCGACACCAAGGAGGGACATTCTTTTTTTTGGGGGGGGGGGGGCGCGCATAACTGGTCTTGCCTAGGGCGCCAAATTGCCTAGCACCGGCCCTGATCATATATCTTTTATTTTATTGTTTGAACACTCCACAACATTGGTGGTGTACACTGTACTGCAGCAGACCCATAATATTTAAACAGAGGCTTTGAAGTTTTTATTTTGCACTGGTGACACAAAAATATATATTTTTACACACAAAAGGTACATATGTTGCTTGTGTATAAAAAAAAATTCAAATAAATTAAAGCTGAACTGCAAACTATTCATTAGCACATCCATAAATGTATGTGGTTTAAACTGTTGTTTTATGTACAGTATACAGTGGAACCTTGGTTTACGAGTAACGCGGTTAACAAACGTTTTGAATAACGAGCAACTTTTTTCTTTTTTTTTAATACTAAGGCCGCGTACACACGATTGAACATATCTGCTGAAACTGGTCCGCAGACCAGTTTCAGCGGACATATCCGATCGTGTCTACGGCCTAGCAGAGAGGTTTCCAGTGGACAAAAGTTTTAAAGCATGCTTTAAAACTTGTCCACTGGAAACCTGTCCGTCGGACATGTCAGCTGGTTAGTACGCCTAACCAGCGGACCGAAGCATTTTACTTCCTGGTTTGTGGACGTGGCGGTGTCAACGTCACCGCCACGTCACCGCGCTGTCTGTCCGCGGGGATTTTGGTTTGATCGTGTGAACACACATCAGACCAAAACATCCCAGGGGATATGTCCGATGAAAACGGTCCATCGGACCGTTTTCATCGGACATGTCTCCTCGTGTGTACGTGGCCTTACCCTAAGTGTTGTCTCGCAAAACTAGCAGAATTCAAGCTAATGGGGTGTGCAGTACCGCATTTGGCCAGAAGTGCGGAGGCGCCAATGACACTCAGAGCCGTTCCGAGCCCTTCGGAAATTCTCAGAATCACTCAGAAATACTTGGAAATACTGAGTGTTTTCAAACCTTTCCAAGGGTTTGTGAGATCAGCCGAGCTGTCCCCGAGTATTTCTGAGGCTCTCCGCCCCCCCCCACCTCTGGCCACATGCGGTATTGCATGCCATAGAAGTCAAAGGGGAACAAATTATCTTTGTTTCCATTGATTTCTATGGGGAAACTTGCTTTGATATGCAAGTGCTTTGGATTACAAGCATTTCCCTGGAACGGATTATGCTCGTAATCCAAGGTTCCACTGTGTAGACTTTTTTTTAACGAACATTTATTTCATGGCAAATGATTCTTGGATCTAGAGGAGGCATCGAAACAAAGCCTGTCTGTTATCCCGCCTCTGTCTAACTGACATATCTGACTGAGCTGTACACTTAGGCCCCTTTCACACTGGGCAGATTCTCTCAGGGGACACATCTCTGCTGACATCTGCCTGCCCATACAAGTAAATTGGTGGCCCGCTTAGATCCATCTGATAAACGGACAGGCGGATCTTTGCAGACTGAACATGTAAAACGGGCCTAATGGCTCGTACACACACAATCCGAATATCGTACGACGGATCGTACGACTTTTTTCGCTTAATAGTCGCAAGTAAAATCAAATAGGTTATTAAAGTCACAAAAATTCTCGTACGACAGAAAAAAAAATCGGAAGTGATGTCATGTATTTGTATTGTATTGTCGGACGACAACTACACTGACTAAACGAAAATCTTACGATCTGACATCGTACGAGGAAAATTTGCGCGCTTGTCCGATCGAATAATATCGAATGAACGGTCGTGATCGGCTCTCAAAAGTAGTGTACACACGATCCGAAAATCGTACGATCCATCATCGTTTTCGTCCGATATTCGGATCGTGTGTACGGGCCATTAAGCTGTCCATAAACTGAAATTTTGGCTGATTGATGTTGAATCAGCAAAAATGTGTTAACTGGGTTGCCCTGCTGGCATCACCTGGCTCAACAAAAGCATTTTTTTCAATACCATTTGTCAAAGGAGCTAGATGAAAAATTCTGATCTGAATAGCAGCTGCTTCCAGTCAAATGCAGGCGCTGTTCAGGTATTCTGACAGCCACGAATGCTGGCTGTCAGAATACAATAGCAAGCACTGCAGATTCGTCCATTCACACTGATAGAGGAATTGAGTGAGAAATCTTAACATGTATGGCAAGATAAGGGATTGGATTCATTGGAATGAGTCACCGGTAATGAGTCATCTCATTTTGTTTGAGTTGCCATCTATTTATGGAACCTGTAAACAAGGGGCTTGTTTTTCATTACGTTATGAATAGATAAATATATGAAAAGGAGCCTAAAAATGCTACCTGCAATTCTTCATATTTGCCTGGATCTGTGCTTTGTTTTTTGTCCTCAGTATTTCTTGTACCCGATCTCTCAGCTTACCTGAACACTCTTGTTGAGTTCTTTATAAAGTTCTTTCTCTGCCATGGCCTGTTCTACTAAGTCATTGTTTCTCAACCTTTTTGCCTTCAGGGAACCCTTGGCAAAACGTTTTAGATCTCGGGGAACCCCTGAAAAAAAAAATTCTGATCTAAAGCTCACGGATCATTGGATCTGATCAGCGAGCTGTAAATATAACAGCAATAAAGAAACAGTATCAAATAATAGAATATATATTGTAAAAACACTTACCCCCTTAATGTGAAACTTAGGCTTGCTTTTTCTGCACAGATGCTCAATTCTTGGTCGAACTTGAGATAAGCAGCTTTACTAGTGACAAACGCAGCTTTTCTGGAAGCTGAGGGGTAGCCGGAACAACCACTGACAGGGACAACCGCTGACGGGAACAACCTCTGACAGAAATAGGCTTTTTTCAAATCTCACTATGCCATTACCTGCCTCCACTGTGCCATTACATTACATTACATGCCTCCACTGTGCCATTACATTACATGCCTCCACTGTGCCATTACATTCCCACCACTGTGCCATCACTTGCCCACCACTGTGCCACCACTTGCCCACCACTGTGCCACTTGCCCACCACTGTGCCACTTGCCACCACTTTGCCACTTGCCACCACTTTGCCCACCACTGTGCCATCACTTGCCCACCACTGTGCCATCGCTTGCCCACCACTGTGCCATCACTTTCCCACCACTGTGCCATCACTTGCCACCTGCCATCACTGTGCCATCACTTTCCCATCACTGTGCCATCACTTTCCCACCACTGTGCCATCACTTGCCACCTGCAACCACTGCGCCATCACTTTGCCACTACTTGCCACCACTGTGCCATCACTTTGCCACCACTGTGCCATCACTTGCCACCACTTTCCCACCACTGTGCCATCACTTTCCCACCACTGTGCCATCACTTTCCCACCACTGTGCCATCACTTTGCCACCACTGTGCCATCACTTGCCACCACTGTGCCACCACTTTCCCACCACTGTGCATTCACTTTTCCACCACTGTGCCATCACTTTCCCACCACTTGCCACCACTGTGCCACCACTTGCCACCACTGTGCCATCACTTGCCACCACTGTGCCATCACTTGCCACCACTTTACCACCACTGTGCCATCACTTGCCCACCACTGTGCCATCACTTGCCCACCACTGTGCCATCACTTTGCCCACCACTGTGCCATCATTTTCCCACCACTGTGCCATCACTTGCCACCTGCCACCACTGTGCCATCACTTTCCCACCACTGTGCCATCACTTTGCCACCACTTGCCACCACTGTGCCATCACTTTGCCACCACTGTGCCATCACGTTGCCACCACTGTGCCATCACTTTGCCACCACTGTGCCATCTCTTTCCCACCACTGTGCCATCACTTTCCCACCACTGTGCCATCACTTTCCCACCACTGTGCCATCACTTGCCACCTGCCACCACTGTGCCATCACTTTGCCATCACTTTGCCACCACTATGCCATCACTGTGCCACCACTGTGCCATCACTTTGCCACCACTGTGCCACCACTGTGCCATCACTTTGCCCACCACTGTGCCAGCACTTTGCCCATCACTTTGCCACCACTGTGCCATCACTTTGCCCATCACTGTGCCATCACTTTGCCCACCACTGTGCCATCACTTTGCCACCACTGTGCCATCACTTTGCCACCACTGTGCCATCACTTTGCCACCTGCCACCACTTTTCCACCACTGTGCCATCACTTTGCCACCACTGTGCCATCACTGTGCTACTTGCCACCACTGTGCCATCACTTTGCCACCACTGTGCCATCACTTTGCCACCACTGTGCCATCACTTGCCACCACTTTCCCCCCACTGTGCCATCACTTGTCACCACTGTGCCACTTGCCATAACTTACCCCCACTGTGCCATCACTTGTCACCACTGTTCCACTTGCCATTACTTGTCACCACTGTTCCACTTGCCACCACTTTCCCCCCACTGTGCCATCACTTGTCACCACTGTTCCACTTGCCATCACTTTTCACCACTGTTCCACTTGCCACCACTTTCCCCCCACTGTGCCATCACTTGCCCACCACTGTGCCATCACTTTGCCCACCACTGTGCCATCACTTTCCCACCACTGTGCCATCACTTGCCACCTGCCACCACTGTGCCATCACTTTTCCACCACTGTGCCATCACTTTGCCACCACTGTGCCATCACTTTGCCACCACTGTGCCATCACGTTGCCACCACTGTGCCATCACTTTGCCACCACTGTGCCATCACTTTCCCACCACTGTGCCATCACTTTCCCACCACTGTGCCATCACTTGCCACCTGCCACCACTGTGCCACCACTTTGCCACCACTATGCCATCACTGTGCCACCACTGTGCCATCACTTTGCCACCACTGTGCCATCACTTTGCCCACCACTGTGCCATCACTTTGCCCATCACTTTGCCACCACTGTGCCATCACTTTGCCCACCACTGTGCCATCACTTTGCCCACCACTGTGCCATCACTTTGCCACCACTGTGCCATCACTTTGCCACCTGCCACCACTTTTCCACCACTGTGCCATCACTTTGCCACCACTGTGCCATCACTTTGCCACCACTAGGCCATCACTGTGCTACTTGCCACCACTGTGCCATCACTTTGCCACCACTGTGCCATCACTTTGCCACCACTGTGCCATCACTTGCCACCACTTTCCCCCCACTGTGCCATCACTTGTCACCACTGTGCCACTTGCCATAACTTAGCCCCACTGTGCCATCACTTGTCACCACTGTTCCACTTGCCATCACTTGTCACCACTGTTCCACTTGCCACCACTTTCCCCCCACTGTGCCATCAGTTTCCGTCAGGCTGATGATTTAAAAGCCGCGCCACGCCGCGCCACCGCCGCCTCAAAAACCGCGCCTTCTCCTCAGACTGTTCCGTGATAGGCGGAACACGAATTTTCCCAGCGGGGACTCTGTTCAGTGTTCCGCCTATCACAGATGTCCTCTCGTCCGAGGATGAGAAGGCATCCGTGATAGGCGGAACACTGAACAGAGGCCCTGCTGGGAAAATTTGTGTTCCGCCTATCACGGAACAGTCTAAAGACAAGGCGCGTTTTTTGAGGCGGCGGCGCGGCTCGGCTTTTAAATCATCAGCCTGACGGAAACTATAGATTTCCCGTGGAACCCCGGTTGAGAAACACTGTACTAAGTGATCTTGCCATGCACAGTAGCGATCGTTACCTTTTGTATGGGTTACTTTTCTTTCCCACCACTGTGCCATCACTTTGCCACCACTTGCCACCACTGTGCCATCACTTTGCCACCACTGTGCCATCACGTTGCCACCACTGTGCCATCACTTTGCCACTACTGTGCCATCTCTTTCCCACCACTGTGCCATCACTTTCCCACCACTGTGCCATCACTTTCCCACCACTGTGCCATCACTTGCCACCTGCCACCACTGTGCCATCACTTTGCCATCACTTTGCCACCACTATGCCATCACTGTGCCACCACTGTGCCATCACTTTGCCACCACTGTGCCATCACTTTGCCACCACTGTGCCATCACTTTGCCCACCACTGTGCCAGCACTTTGCCCATCACTTTGCCACCACTGTGCCATCACTTTGCCCATCACTGTGCCATCACTTTGCCCACCACTGTGCCATCACTTTGCCACCACTGTGCCATCACATTGCCACCACTGTGCCATCACTTTGCCACCTGCCACCACTTTTCCACCACTGTGCCATCACTTTGCCACCACTGTGCCATCACTGTGCTACTTGCCACCACTGTGCCATCACTTTGCCACCACTGTGCCACCACTGTGCCATCACTTGCCACCACTTTCCCCCCACTGTGCCATCACTTGTCACCACTGTGCCACTTGCCATAACTTACCCCCACTGTGCCATCACTTGTCACCACTGTTCCACTTGCCATTACTTGGTTGGATAGACCCCATGTGAGGAAACCAGGCAGACTTTATTGAAGTGTGGAGACTTATTGAGAAAGCCTATTACCCCTGCAGGGGTAGTTGGATCCGGTGAGTGCGGGACCATTGGGGGAGAGCACTGAGTGATCCACTGAAGGCTATACCTGCATGAAGCACATATCACTTTATATCATAAAACTGGACTTTTCTTGGATTATTATTATTATCATCATTTAATCTTGCAACACCTATTTTGGAAATTTTTATCACTAGGAATTGGACTTTTATGAAATATATTTTTTGGACTTTTATGAAATATATTTTTTTATTATATTTATTAATTCAATCACATAATTATCAATTAATATTCAATTTATTTTGTGTTACATATATGTTATACTTTGACTAGGACCAGCACTTTTTTGGACAGACACCATTTATATTTATATTTACATTTATATTTGCACATTCCTTTATGCACTTTATTTCTAGTAGGCGCCATTACCTGCTATTTTTTACTTAATATTCACTCCCACATAGGTGGGTTTTTATGTAGGGGCAGCCACTTCAAACTTTATCACTTTTTATTACACCACTTTTTATTTAAGTTGTCTGTGGCGCAGATTCATCTCTTTTTATCTTCCAGTTCTATACTCCTCATTTCTGTGTATGTACAGGAGAACATCAGAGCCAAGGAGGAGGTGCCAACTTCAGTGAGGTGTGCAGCCAGTCAGTGGGGAGACATGCCGGCTGCCACAGAGGGGGGCAGTCACTGCATGTGGGACACGGGGCACCCCACAAGAGATGTGGGGCAAATGTCACAAGTGCCCATGCTGGTGCACCCCGTTAGCCAGAGAACCGGAGCTCAGTTCTGGAACTTGCTCTGCCGGCACTGTGTTCGGGGAATTAGCACAACCAGTCTAAAATAGATTTTGCTGGGGGAGGGGGCCAGTGTGGAACGCCAGGGCCCAGTCGCAACGGCAACTGCTGCGACCATGGTAGTTTTGCTACTGCAAACAAATCTAACCTTGGCTTCCACCTTTTCGCCTTCACCCAAGTTTGTCAGGAGACTCGCAGAACAAAATTCACACTAACATTTGCACAAAAATTGATTTTTTTACTGACATGAAGTATGTGGTTCGAAAGTACTTCAAAATGTAATTTTCTTTTAACATTGAATTATAGAACGAATGGACTTCCTCGAACAAAAACCACATACACTATTAGAAATGTCGATCCAGAAATGTTTTCCATTCTTTAGCAAAGGGAGATAACATATACAACTCAGGTGCTGTGGACTACAATGTCTGCTTTAAATTTAGCATATAAGTATTGTAAGATTGGGCTGATCAGACTCCAGCAGTAGGTGCATTTTTTAGTGAGTACGCAAGTCCAGAACTGAATTTTTAAGGGCCTAGTAGCCCACATTTATTTAAAAGCACAAAAAGTTCACAAATACATCAGTAGCCCTTGCAGGGAGGTTCCACCATTACTGTATCTTGCATACTCAACACTTTAGCCTCCTTGCTTTCATTCTTGCCATCCTGCTGTTTCAGGTCTTTAGCCTAGGCCTTAAGTCAGCTCCTCAGAACAAACAGTTTCCTAGACTTAACCTCTCTCCTAGTTTACTCCTGATCAGCGCCTTGCTGCTCAATCACCAATGACATCTGCCTCCTGCAGACATGCAGCCTCTGACTCCTCTCAGAAGGATGGGAGTCCACCTGACTCCCAGGAACAGACTTCCTGTCTTTTGGGTGGGGCCCTGAGCAATAGTCAGGTCAGAACTAAATAGCCAAAACACACAGCTGTGCAATCAGTATGACGTTCTCTCCAAAATCTGGTGTAAACCAGCATAGAGTCCCACCACCACAGTATTAATTGTGCATTAAAATGACAGAAGCATCTCTTAAGCTTTGTTCCCTGTGGAGGTTGTGTTAAAGCCAAACCGAAGTAGAAAATGCTTCCATATACTGTTGGTTGCACAAATCAGACCTGTTTTCCATTTCTGCATCCCCGCTATCCCAAAACTGAAGTTAGCTCTGCTAACATGTACTGACTCAACTTTTTGGGTAAAAAAAAAAGCTGAACTTTTCTTGCATCCTGTCGTGGAAATGTTATGTATTTAATATGTATTGTCATAGTGTCACCCAGTGTTAGTTCTCCCACAACCTGCTCTAAAGAGCTGACTGGGGCAGACGCTGGTTGAGTCCCGTCTGGTAGTGGAAAATGTCTTAAAGTTGGAGAGAGATGTTTTGCAGAGTGGGGATATGTCCACCAACGAAGGGCCCCTGTGCATTAGCGCAGACGATCTTTGAGGGGGGATATGTTCACTCTGCAAGGACATTATTGGTTTTAGGCGGATGTGCGCTCTTGTCTCTGCTATGTCTGATCAGCATGGTCAAGATTTGTATTGCACGCCTGCAGATAGTCTCCCTTCTACAAGCAATAATAATATAATCCAGATATGCGTTGTTCTCTGGAATAGCGCAGAATAAGTATTCCTATCAGCAGTAAAACGGGAGTCATGGATTGTTATGACCAGAGATAGCGTCCATGTTTGTTTAGCTTCCATTCACCCTGTCTCTGCTCAGACACACCCATCAGAATCCTTTAATTGTATTGTATTGTATTGTACATCCTGTTGGAAAGATGTCTTTATTAGGTCACATGCTGTGACATCACTTCCTGTTGGTAACTTCTTTTGAGATGGTGATAATAAAAAGAGTGAGACAGAGGACTCCCAGTCATGCTGGCCAAGCTGAGAATGTAGGATGGTGATGTCTTTTTACTTGAATGAATGGGAAATCGAATGTTTGCTGAGTGTTTTTTTTTTAATCTAAGATGCATTATATCATTAAGACGAAATGTGTGCTTATTTAGCACAGGAAATTTGGCTGTGTTCTCTGCATACAGCCAACTTTCCATATCAATCCTGAGTATTACTTTGATACAGAGTTTTGGACAGCCTTACTGGTCAATAGTAACACCTAAAACGTGGGAGGGGAATAGGGTGAAATTGGATTTGGGACACACGATGGGTACAAAAAGGCTTGTCCAAGTTCAACAATAAGGAAGATAAACTTTGGCTAAACATAGAAAAACAAGTCACAAAAAGACATGACCTGTATGCCCTAGCAATAGCTTACGCTATACTTCCAAAGATTAACATTCCCAATTTACTTAGCATCAGATCCACATAAAAATATTTTCCTCTTAAATTAAAGTCTGACACTAGCTGATAAAGTAAAAAGTAATGTTTTGCATTATAACTAGTTTGATACCTGTTGAAATCTAGCTGTTTTATTCACCTCCATCACTCCTGAATCGTTATTCTCACTGACTTCCTGGTTTGCGGTGCGCATTCATTATTGCTACATCATGTCCTAAGGGGAACTACAGTTCCCATGAGGCCTTGTACACACGGCTGAATATATCCGCTGTGAACGGTCCCCGGACCGTTTACAGCGTATATTTACGCCGGGGTGTTTTGATCCGATGGCTGTACACACCATCGGATCAAATTCCCCGCCGGCGGACAGCGCGGTGACGCGGCGGTGACGTTGACGCGCGCCACGTCACCGCACCAGGAAGTAAACACTTCCTTCCGCGCGCATGCGTCGGAATCCATTCACATTCAGGATACGACGCATGTGCGGCAAGATATGTCCGCTGGTTTGCCGTACTAACCAGCGGACATATCTGACGGCCAGCTATCCGGCGGAATTATTTCAAAGCATGCTTTGAAATTTTTCCGCCGGATGAATCCGTCAAAAAGCGTCCGTTTGCCCCTACAGACGAGGGGATTTTTCGGCTGAAATGGTCCGTCGGACCATGTTCAGCGGAAATATCCCCTCGTGTGTACAAGGCCTTAGGCTTAGCCTCCATGCCTGTGAGGGATAAGAGAGCATCTTCACGCAGGGCTGTAGGCAGGGGGTGAGCACATTCTGCTTTCCACCATGCAGATGCTGGTGGAAAGCAAGAAGAGGAGAGACAGGAAATGGCATTTTCAAACCTGGATTACTGTATTTTGGAGGTCAAAGGGAAAAAACGAGGTAAGTGGTATTTAAATGCTCTAGCTTACAGCAATCAATTGATCTAATTAAAAAAAGGAACCTTTAGTAGCTTCGAAACATATACTTTCAAAAAACTAAAAATATCCAAAATAAAATAAAATTGATGATACCGACAGGTGCACTCAACTATTGTAGAATACGTCTAATTGTAGATGAATGGGTAAAGGAAGGTTTTCATCTTTACGGAAATCTACCCTTGCAATACAAAGAGATCACTCTAACCAAACTGAGGAAACACACCAGACTAGAAGAGTTCAATCCGACTGACTCTGTAGAAATCCCCTTAATTATATGGCAATTTTTCACCTGCTAAAATCAACAAATGATGAAAGGAATCTCTCTCTTTTACGACATACTATCTACCCACCCATTTGACAACAAAAACGCACACATGATTAAGTGGGAGAAAGATTTAGAACAAGAATTTACCTGGGACCAATGGATAAAAGCAATCCATATAGCTAGCAATTCATCAGCATGTATTGAACACACTGGGACATGTATGAACACACAATGCAAAAAAAATAATAAATAGATGAATAACCTGAGCCCCATACGATAAGATTAGCAAAAATATATCCCTCAAATGTCTAAATGAATGTTGGATTAGAGACATGCAACGTATGCAGATAGGAAAACTTTTACACATATTATGGAGCTGTAAAAATCTACATAGCTTCTGGAATTCAATTACTTCCTTTATAGCAGATTTCACAGGCATCCTAAATAAACTAAACCCTGCCACAGCTTTACTAGGTATCAATTTAGATATCTATCCTAAAGAATATAGAACAATTGTATTCCACACACTGGTTGCAGCAAGACTCACTATAACCAGCCTGTGAAAATCCAAGGACGCACCCAACTTATCGACAGTTATAGCTAGAATCAATATACAGGCCCAATACGAATTAATGCTGGCTTATAAAAACGATTCCATTACTACATTCAGAAAGAAACGGTTAGCTTGGATCACCCATCCCAGAGAATCAAATATTTAAAAGAGTGTAATATTTAATCTACTGTCAAGTTTTAAATATGTCAAAGTCAGATATATGCTTACCCCAGTTGTAATGTATTATCCTGGACCTAATTGATCAGTGCAGCAAGTTTTGTTAAGTTCATTTAATTTCTGTATGTATGTGTATGTGTATATATATGTACAGTGCCTTGCGAAAGTATTCGGCTCCCTTGAACTTTGCGACCTTTTGCCACATTTCAGGCTTCAAACATAAAGATATAAAACTGTAATTTTTTGTGAAGAATCAACAACAAGTGGGACACAATCATGAAGTGGACCAAACTTTATTGGATATTTCAAACTTTTTTAACAAATAAAAAACTGAAAAATTTGGCGTGCAAAATTATTCAGCCCCCTTAAGTTAATACTTTGTAGCACCACCTTTTGCTGCGATTACAGCTGTAAGTCGCTTGGGGTATTTCTCTATCAGTTTTGCACATCGAGAGACTGAAATTTTTGCCCATTCCTCCTTGCAAAACAACTCGAGCTCAGTGAGGTTGGATGGAGAGCGTTTGTGAACAGCAGTTTTCCATTCTTTCCACAGATTCTCGGTTGGATTCAGATCTGGACTTTGACTTGGTCATTCTAACACCTGGATATGTTTATTTGTGAACCATTCTATTGTAGATTTTGCTTTATGTTTTGGATCATTGTCTTGTTGGAAGACAAATCTTCGTCCCAGTCTCAGGTCTTTTGCAGACTCCATCAGGTTTTCTTCCAGAATGGTCCTGTATTTGGCTCCATCCATCTTCCCATCAATTTTAACCATCTTCCCTGTCCCTGCTGAAGAAAAGCAGGCCCAAACCATGATGCTGCCACCACCATGTTTGACAGTGTGGATGGTGTGTTCAGGGTGATGAGCTGTGTTGCTTTTACGCCAAACATAACGTTTTTCATTGTTGCCAAAAAGTTTGATTTTGGTTTCATCTGACCAGAGCACCTTCTTCCACATGTTTGGTGTGTCTCCCAGGTGGCTTGTGGCAAACTTTAAAAGACACTTTTTATGGATATCTTTAAGAAATGGCTTTCTTCTTGCCACTCTTCCATAAAGGCCAGATTTGTGAAGTATACGACTGATTGTTGTCCTATGGACAGAGTCTCCCACCTCAGCTGTAGATCTCTGCAGTTCATCCAGAGCGATCATGGGCCTCTTGGCTGCATCACTGATCAGTCTTCTCCTTGTATGAGCTGAAAGTTTAGAGGGACGGCCAGGTCTTCGTAGGTTTGCAGTGGTCTGATACTCCTTCCATTTCAATATTATCGCTTGCACAGTGGTGCATTTATACAGAGACTTGATTACACACAGGTGGATTCTATTTATTATCATTAGTCATTTAGGTCAACATTAGATCATTCAGAGATCATCACTGAACTTCTGGAGGGAGAGTTTGCTGCACTGAAAGTAAAGGGGCTGAATAATTTTGCACGCCCAATTTTTCAGTTTTTTATTTGTTAAAAAAGTTTGAAATATCCATAAAATTTCGTTCCACTTCATGATTGTGTCCGAATACTTTTGCAAGGTACTGTGAATATATGTAGCACCCCCTTACTTTCAGTGCGGGCGCTACGCTAAAGTTAGTGGGTGAATGGGAGAGATACTTTGCTCCCATTAAATTGCAGGCTGCTGCTGTTTCAGAACTGTCCTGTAGGTCGGTCTGCGGCCCCGAGGTGTTATTACACCCCTGGGCGGCAGTTGGCGCTAGAGGGATTCTGACGGAGCCACTTTTCCCCAGCAGCCAATTAGAGGAGTTCTTCCCTCGCTGGGCATGCTGGGGTATATTTGTGGCAGCTGCCGCGTGTTCTGGGTCGGTTAGGGGGTCAGTTAGGTCATCGGTGGTCGGTTCCTTTTCTCTGAGCTGGGGTCCACATTCCAGGTGCGGCATCCACCTTCAGGGTGCGCGCATCCACGGACCCCGTTCACATGGCCCACCTGGCCAGGACCACCTATCCTATGGAGACCCATTCGGATGTCGATGGGGGCCCCAGTGACTTACTGGGTCCCCAACCTTACTAAGAACATCCCAGGCTGTGTGCCATTCAGTGGGGGATCGGCTTGAAGAGAACCCGGAGACAGGTTATCCAAAAGGGCTTGAATGAACCATCGGGGATCTGGTTACTGGAATTGACAGGTACATGTCAGCTGTCTTTCGTTGCATTTACTGGGAGGATTCGCTCAGTCCAAATTGTTCTTTTGAGTATTGAAGTACTAAGCCTGTGGTAGAGGCCCGAGCCAGGTCTATCATAGAGACCTGTTTCTCCCAGCAAGCTCCAAGTGACATTCTGGCTGCCAGGCTTATAACAGGAGTCTGTCTGGAGGCACCTCACCCACTCCTGCTGAGTAGGGTGACCACGTGTCCCGGATTGCCTGGGACAGTCCCGCATTTTGCAGGTCTGGTCAGGGCACCTTCATTCCAGAACAATACAGTGTCCCGGAATAAAACCGACACAGCCACCCCCTCCCGGGCCAATCTGATGCCCCCAAAAAAGGCCACCACATCACCGCTTTACTCACTGACAGTACTTGCCCTGGCCGGGAATGGCTGGAGGAGCAGAATCCCTGGCCCCTGCTTGTGATTGGAGGAATCATAAATCCCACCTATTGTGTCCAATCACTGTGCTGTGATTCTTTACACCACAAGCTGATTTTTGGGAAGGGGGGGTCCCTGAATGGTAGTTTGGAAATGTGGTCACCATACTCCTGAGTGGCGACAAACTGTATCTACTACTACCAAGAGCGAGACTGCTCTGTGTTATATCCAGGCCTGATACCACACTGTTCTCTATTGCTTCATCCACCTTTCCTATCTCCTGTTGATTTTGGCCGTTGTTGGGCCCTGGAATAAAGCATTTAAAAATCCATTTGGTGACTGGACATTCATTAATATGACAATTTTAATCTGTACTGTTAAGTAAATACTTTCAATAAAAATCTATTGTTAAAAAAAAAGGGTTGTGCATATCATTATAATATTTTGTCTTGACTACTGCAACATCTCCCGTCCAGTCTTCAACTGATTGGGCTTTCTTTTACCTATCATGGTTTCAACCCCAAGATTTATCTTTGATTCTCACCACTCCTCTTTCCAGTCTCTTCCCTGGCATCCAGTCAACATGAGAATGAAATTCAAGTTATTAAACTGAGCTTTTTTTTCTTACAAGTTCCAATAATCAAATCAGTTGCTATGGCTTTGAATCTCTCATCCTTCTAGAAGAAGAGTCATGTGAGTTTGGGTGTTAAATTACAGTTATTTCAAACTAGCATGCTATCCTCCACAGGGAGCTTATGTGCTTCCATTGACATTTATTTTTGCACGTGAATAACATTGTACTGTTTTAAACAAAAATAAAGACATAAAAATAAATACCAGTATACCATATTAAATATTAAGCTAAGTAATAAGAAATTACAATTTATACGAGAAGCAAACTAGTAAAACAAAACCGTTTGTAATACCAGTCTGTATGTAGTGTAAGTAAAATAGTAATTACAAATCCATCCTTAGCTATAATACTGCTTGTATAGTCTGTCACCCCTAAGAGAGAAAATCTCTCAGTCTTATTTAATCTTTATTTTAATCTGTTTTAGCATCTTGTGCTGCAGACGATCTGAATGTCAATTGTTAGTAGAGCATAGCTTTCAAGCTGCCATCGTAATGTAATGTTTCTATATGTTGAAATGCGTTATATAACCTGTTGAGCATAATTAGGATTTCATGCAATAGAAAAGTAAAAGGAAAGTGAGGAGAGGGAGGGAGTAGCAAGAGGAGGTTGGAATAAAGCAGTGGGGGGGGGGGGGGGGGGGAACGTATGGATGGAGGAAAGTAAAGAATGAGGACTGTGAACACATAGGGATGTAAATAGGGGGGGGGGGGTCTCGGAAATAAAATAAATGATAAAAGGCAGGGGAGAGGAATCAAGGCTGATGAAAACAAAAGTGAATAAATACAAATATGAGATAAAAGAAGAGGAGCCATTGCGAGGGATACATTAAGGTTTTTAAAATGCAGACTGAAAGTTAAGAAATGGCCTGAGGCACATTTACTTCAGACAGTAGAGCATGGCTTCCTATTCCCTACCCAGGTTCATTGCAGATTGTCTTTTGGGAGGAGGAGTGGCAGAGGGCAAAGAAAATGATAAATCTTTACCGGAAGCAACAAACATGTAAATGCATCCAGGGCCGCAGATAAGACAGTACAGCCAACCCTCCTGTACTGGGCCTGGGCCCCATCAGTTCAAAAGGAGGGCCCAGGCACCTGCTGAACAGGAGGGCCAGCTGTACTGTCCTACTGCAGTCACTGATCCTCTTCTGCCTCCCCCTGCAGCACTTTCGGCTTCTCGTCTGCTCGCTCCCTTCAGCAATATAAAAGGTGTGGTATCTCGCGCCAATAAAAAAATTAATGTGACAACAACATATAATTATAGTGAATAAGCAGCTCCCCTAAGATAGAGACCTCATCAAAGGTCTGAACTGAACAGTAATGGTATATGGAGGGGGCGCTAATAATGAATAATAACAGAATAAACAATAAAGTGAAATCTAATAAATGGTCCGTCTGAACCAACAATAGCAGACTTAGTGAGCAGCAACACACTCTGAAAATGGTGAAATAGAAATAGATTGTACAAAAAAAAAAGAATAAATAAATAAATAAATAGATAAACTCAAGTCCATTCAAAGAGTGTTAGATAAAGTCCAATCAAGGCTTATTCTGTTATTATTCATTATTAGCGTCCCCTCCATATACCATTTCCCTTCAGCAATACCCTATCCCCCTGCTTCCCAGGCCCCCCCCTGTGCTCCCCTTTTCCCAGCAAGCACTTTGGGCTTATCCTTCGCTTACTCCCTCCAGCTGTGCTGCAGGAGGAGTAGTTCTAGCATTCGTGCCCCCATCCCCCTAAAGTCATTAAAAGATATTCCCGCGCTGGCCAAGTCTGAGTACTGCAGCAAGCACTTAAGGTAGTATCAAGACCCAGGTAAGTATAAATGTAGAAGTAGTGCTGTGCTGTGTATAAATAGGTGATAAAGTGCAAATGTGTTTACGTGACAGGTACACTTGAAAGGCAATAAATGGATGGTCAAAATAGCAACAATAAAATATAAATAGCTGCGACAGTATAAACAATGGACTGATAAAGTGTCCAAATACTGTGAAAAGTGTACCCACAAAATAGATGTGAGAATAAACTCATAAAATCTTTAAAATGGCATCATCATGTAACATGTGCAACCATGAATAAATATATTCACACTGTGTACACAGTGATCAGGGAGAAAGGTGCTGGTGCTAGTAGTCAATCTCTGGTATGGAGTGCTACCGATGGTTCTCGGTGCAACTTAGGGTATAAGTGTCCCCTTACCCTACCGCTGTAAGGTAACAGCGTATGAGTGTGTCTTTCGATCTCCTGGTGGCTCCTGATGTCTAAGTCTCTGCTGATATGTATCTTTACTTTGGCATCAAAGTCCCCTTTAAGTGTCCCTAGTGTATCTGTATCAGATAGCCTCACATTGGGGCATGGGGGGATGTGCCCCCATCCCCCTGCTTTCCAGGCCCCCCATTTTCCCAGCAGCAGCATTCTGGCTTCCCTTCTCCCCTCTCCCACTGGCAGCTGCTACAAGCACACAAGGGGATGTTTCAGGATGAAGAGTGGGAGAGAGGGTCGGTAAATATGTCATATACTAATGATGTTAGTGTATTTTTTGCGAAAATATCATTTGATATTTTCTGGGGGGTGGGGGGAGGGAGTGGAGCCCTGTCAGGTGGGCAGTACGGGGCCCCATGATTTCTAACAGCAGCCCTGAATGCATCTGTTATAGTTGTGAAAGCAACATCACATACAATAAGTTGAAACCATTTCTTATGAGTAAAGCTGCCCCTACAGAGATGGAACGTAATGCAAAACTTGAAGATCATTCTGGCATAACACGTATGTTTATGCAGAGAGTAGAATTCCTTGGCTGCCTTTGCTAATTGGGGCAATAGCAGTGATGTCTACATAGGTTGTATAAAGTGATTGAAAGCCTTTGATTTTTTTTATATAAAACAAACAAACATATTTATACTTACCGGCTCTGTGCAATGGTTTTGCACAGAGCAGCCCCGATTCCTCTTTTTCCAGGGTGCCTTGTTGGCACTCCTGGCTCCTTCTCTTCATTGGGTGCCCCCAGGGAAAGCCTTTTTCCATTGGGGCACCTGCGCAGGCTCGCTTCCAAGTCCTTGCTGTCGCATCTATTGTCACTGACCGCAGGACTCAGCCCTACCCCCTGCCCCCCCACTCCTGTGTCACAGCTTTTGATTGACAGCAGGAGAGCCAATGGCTCCTGATGCTAACAATTTGTCCAATGAGGAGAGCGACAGCAGATGGAGCCGCTGTGCTTGTGCACATTGCTGGATGGGATAGGGCACAGGTAAGAAAAAGGGGGGGGGGTCTGGAGGATAGAAGTTTTTTCATCTTAATGCATAGAATGCATTAAGGTGAAAAACCTTAAAGTGATATTAAAGTTTCAAGTTTTTTTTTTTTAATAACAAACATATCATACTTACCTCCACTGTACAGTTCGTTTTGCGCAGAGTGGCACCCAATCGTCCGCTTCTGGGGTCCCACGGCATCTCTCGCGGCTCATCCCCGCATTAGATAACCCCCTCTGGGAAGCTCTTTCCCAATTGGTTACCCCTTGGGGGCGCGCTACTGTGTCATACACTCGGCGTCCATAGACGCCGAGTGTATCATTTAGTCCCTCCCTCCCTCCGGCGACCGCATCATTGGATTTGATTGACAGCAGGGGGAGCCAATGGCTGCGCTGCTATCAATGTATCCTATGAAGAGCCAAGAAGCTGTGGAGAGAGCGACGCAGGGATCGCGCCCACGTAAATTTGGGGCTCATGTAAGTAAACTGGGGGGGGCGGACACTGCAAGGTGAAAAACTTGAGGGTTTACAGCCACTTTAAAGGGGTGTTCCAGCCAAACTTTAGTGTTTATTAAAAGTCAGCAGCTACAAAAAGTGTAGCTGCTGGCTTTTAATAAACACACACTCACCTGCTCCACGATCCAGCGACGCGCCGCTCGCGCATGCGCAGTGGGTGCCCGGCCGTGAAGCCGAAGGCTGTCACGGTCGGGTGCCCACACTTAGGATGAAGGCGCCGGCCGGGGAGGGGGGGAGAGAGCGCCCTTCATCCTAAGTGTGGGCACCCAACCGTGACAGCCTTCTGGCTTCACGGCCGGGCACCAACTGCGCATGCGCGAACGACGCGGCTGCCGCTGATTGGACAGGCGATCGCATGGGACCTGTCAGTGTCCCATGCGATCGCCTACAGGGAGGGGCTGCTGTAGGCGATTAAGCTTAATTGCCTAACCAGCCCCTCGGCAGAAGCAGGAAGTGGGACAGGAAGTCCCACTCCTCCTGAAGCCCCCACTCCCCCCCAAAAAAATTACATGCCAAATGTGGCATGTAAGGGGGAGGGGAGTGGGTTGAGCGGAAGTTCCAATTTTGGGTGGAACTCCGCTTTAAGGATTTACAACAATTTACAACAACTTTAATGTGCAAGTATATACGGTTATTTCCCAATGCAGCTTTCATCATCTATGAAATGTAGAACGACCTCCATTTATACTTGAATAAGATCGTTATTACATGTGCACAATGCATAAGGGTTTATTTATTGAAGCAGCACATAGAGCAATGATGATGTGCAAAATGCAGAAGTTCATGGCAACAAGTCAGTTCAGATTATTGTAGATCACAGGCAAATAGATTCTGATTGTCCTCTAAAGCTTGCTACATTTCAGGCATCATCACTGAACTTTATACATCCTTATTTAGCATTCGAGTGTCATCTTGTTTTCTGTTTTCTTTTAGCGTAGTGACTTAAAAGCCTATTGGCTTGCACCATTAAACATTTTCCAACCCCTAGAACATATGAATCTCTAACACAGATTATGTTTAATATATGGGATAAGGAAAACTGACATTGTCAACTGCTTGTAGCCTATAAGAAGCAACAGATGCTAGTCAGCTACACATATCTACATGATCTTGCAATGACTTGTATTTGAGGACATGTAACAGGGCACAGCTCTCATAAATTAGGTGTCATTTGTGTGAGTAGTAACATATTGTTTTTATTCACTCCTTTCTAAAATTTATATTTCTTTTGTTACTTGTAAATTGGTCTAGTAAATCATTAGCTAATTAACAATTGTTCTCTCTGATTTCAAAAATGAAAGTTGACATCTCATTTACAACCTTATGGTAAACAGTACAATACGATTCAATACAGGAGGAGTGCCTCGTTACAATATAGAAGTTAACTTTTCCTATTCACCAATTTCCAGTGTCACAATGATAATATGTTCTGTACATAGTACTGTGCAAAAAGTTTTAAGTAGGTGTGAAGAAATGTTGTAAATTAAGAATGCTTTCAATAATATATATTTTAATTGTGTATTTTTTTTAAATTTACAAAATGCAATGTGAGCGAACAGAAGAAAATCTAAATCAAATCAATATTTGGTGAGGTCACCCTTTGGGTTAAAACCAGCATCAATTCCTCTGGGTACACTTGCACAAGGTTTTTGTAAGGAACTCAGAAGGTAGGTTGTTCCAAACATCTCAAAGAACTAAGCACAGATCTTTTGTGGATGGTGGCTGCTTTAAATCTTTCTGTCTCTTCATAAAAATCCCAGACATGAAACTGGATGGCCCTCCATTGTTCAGAACTGAATCCCAGCCTAGCATCCTGTGGTCAGGAGTTTTACAATGCCTCATGGGATGTGTAGTTCCGCAACAGTTCCAGGAGGGCTCCGTAGTTTGTAAAAAGGATCCCTGTCCTAGAAAGACTGGATCTGTTTGGAAACCGAACCCATCTAGACCGTGCCCCCATCCCTGTATTAATAGAAAACAGTTCCAGGACTCCTAGTTCTCAGGGCCATCTTAAAGGCAGGTAAAAAGGGGCCCTGTCATTGTTGTGGGGCTCAAAGCAGCTGCCTCATACTTTCCAACTATCCCAGTTAACATTCCCTTGTCCCTTGAAGTTTTAGTCCTGTGCTGTGTCCAGATATTTCAGTGTGACGTGCTGTTACTATTGCTGCCCAGCTCTGCCCTATTCTTGTGTACAGATGACTCACCTGCATACCCTCTATTTACATGTAAATGACAATCATTCATATGTAAATAATGGGAGCATTCATATGTAAATTGCGGCGGGATTCATTTGTAAATAGCTGAGGTCGACAGAATTCATATGTAAATAAAGGTGGCATTCATATGTATATCATGCCCCTCAGCAGTGAAGAGATGTCATGTTGCTGAAGTAATTGCTGAAACTAGCTAACCAATCAACAAGAAGAAATCATGTGCATGCTACCTCCTCTAGCAACTAATCTAGATTTCGAGCCGTAATCGTGTGCAATGTAAACCTCTAGCAAAACCAGTCAGTAAGTGGTAATGATATGCTGTAACCTCTGGCAACCAATCACAATCACTGCCTGATCTGATACAGTAAACTGATTTTAAGTCTAGCTGATATTTATTGTATGTCTCAGAGAAGGCGGAGAGCAAAATTGCATGGAGGGGGCCCCAAGAATTTTTTTGCCCAGGGTCCAATCAACATTAAAGATGGCACTGCTTGTTCTTCTTAACGCTGAAGGTAGTTCTTAATGACTTTGGCTGTATGTTTGGGGTCATTGTCTTTCTACAGAATAAATTTGAGGCCAATCACGTACCTCCCTGATGGTATGGCAACATTGAGGACCGTAGACTCAGTGCTCGGCCAGAGAAACGTAATGCAGCAGATGAAAGTCACATCGTGATTACTTCCCTTTGACATCAGAAGATGTCCTGCAGTGCCATCAGAACAGAACTGTGCTGAGTTCTTTCAAAAACTATGTACAAGTGTACCTAGAAGAATTGATGCTGTTTTGAAGGCAAAGGGTGGTCAAACCAAATATTGATCTAATTTGGATATCTCTTCTGTTCATTTACTTTCCATTTTGTTAATTGATAAAAACAAAAAACAAAAAAAAATAGTAACACTGCTATTCCTGAAAGCATTCTTAATTTACAGCATTTTTTCACACCTGCCTAAACCCTTTCCACAGTACTGTAGTATATAACAAAAGAATAATTAACCACTTGCCTACTGTGCACCTACACCCCCTTCCTGCCCAGACAAAATTTTAGCTTCCGGCACTGCGTCGCTTTAACTGACAATTGCGCGGTCGTGCGACGTGGCTCCCAAACAAAATTGGCGTCCTTTTTTCCCCACAAATAGAGATTTATTTTGGTGGTATTTAATCGCCCGTGCGGTTTTTTATTTTTTGCGCTAAATAAAACAAAAAAAGGAGGCGACAATTTTGAAAAAAGGACACAATATTTTTTGCTTTTTGCTATAATAAATATCCCATTTAAAAAAAAAATAAAAAATTTTTTTCTCTTCAGTTTAGGCCAATATGTATTCTTCTACTTATTTTTGGTAATAAAAAATGTAAAAAAAATAAAATACGCATATAACCCGTTATAGTGACTGGTTTGCGCAAAAGTTATATTGCCTACAAAATACGGGACATACATTATGATTTTTTTTTTTTTATTTATTTTATTTACTATTGGAATGCGCGGATCGGCGGCGATCTGCGATTTTTTTCGGGACTGGGTGCATTATAGCGGACACATCGGACACTTTTGACACATTTTTGGGACCATTTACATTTATACAGTGAATTCAATGCTATAAATATGCATTGATAACTGTATAAATGTAACTGGCAGGGAAGGGGTTAACCACTAGGGGGCGGGGAAGGGATTAAATGTTTCCTAGTTTGTGTTCTAACTGTGGGGGGAGGGGGGGTGACTGGGGAGGTGACCCATTGTGTCCCTATGTACAAGGGACACAATCGGTCGCCTCTCTCCCTGACAGGGACGTGCAGCTCTGTGTTTACATACAGAGCTGCACGTCCCAGCTCAGTTACACGGCAATCGCGGGTGCCTGGCGGCCATCGCGGCCGCCGGGCACACGCACGGGGGTCCCAGTGATGCGACAGGTGCGCGCGCGCACCGGCGGCGTCGCGCGTGCGCGCCCCTAGAAACTTCTATGACTGCACGTCATATGACGTGCAGTCAGGATAATGGAGTTACCCGCCGTCATATGACGGTGAGCGAGTGACAAGTGGTTAAACACACTATATAATATTTTCACTACATGAAGTTTTATCGTGTGGCTTTACCCAATTGATATGTTTATTACGATTTGACCCAGCTATGATGTTTTATCTGTAAGCCCTATGCAACATGGTGTTGGGTGAGGAGTGCATTGGTTGATATTATTATTATTATTATTATTACTATTTTAACCACTTGCCGACCAGCCGCCGCCATTATACTGCGGCAGGTCAGCACATTCCCACGAATCGCCATAGCTGTACGTCAGCCCTTTAAACAGTTCTAGCAGGCACACGCTGGCTGCACAGCGGGGGACCCGATGCGTGTGGCCGACAGCCGCTTTGTCCGCCGGGCACACGTGATCGTGGGCACGAGAGCCAGAACAGGGATGTGTGTGTATAAACAGGATTTAGCCAATCGTTTGGGAGATGATATGGTGCCATACAGAGATGAAACAAATCATCCCACATAAGTTGTACCTGTTCTCTCCTGTACATCCGTTCAAAGTCTAGAAGTCTAGAATTTATAAAACTTGTCTGAGCTTTCACTAAAAAGGAGGAAGAGAGCTGAAATTACACTCTACAAGGCTCAGTGAGGACAGCTCTGAGAGTAAAGGGACACCACCTATTTACATTATTTAAAATGTTTGCATGTATTATGTCACTATGTAATATATATGGTCACAACTTACAATGTACACATTTATGTCGTGATGCCTCCATGGCTGCATACTTTATATAAAGTGCCAAACCCTTTCCCCTATACACCTTTTCCTAAGAGACATCTAAAAGGTAAGAAAAAAAAATAGGAATGCTGTGTGAATGGTTTAATGTTGGGTTGAAAGTTAAAATGTAACTCCACTTTCTTTTGAGAACCACCCCCCCTCCGGGGTGATCAATGTACATTACAAGGATTAAAACAACTTTTGTTGAGAAAACTGATAACATTTATATTTGTAGCAGCCAGAATTTCCATAGCAAAGTCTTGGAGGTCCCCTACTGTTCCCTTCTATCTTTTGAAGTCTAAATTGTCATGGATAATGGTGAATGAGAGAATGTCGGCTATTTTAAATGATAAAGTCGCGATGTTTAATAAAGTGTGGGATCCCTGGATCACCTATCTTACGAATACACACTGATCTGAGTGTATACAAGGGGTTCTTTATTGTGGCAGGTGTGCACTACCCTTTTCTTTCTCTTTTTTCTCTTCTCTTTTCTTTCTCTTTTTTTCTTTGCTTTTCTATTGTTATTGGTTTTCGCTGATTTATTAATTCAATTATTGTTTGTCATTGTCTGCTGGTTCCTTGAGACTGGTCAGTGCTCAAGCTAGGAGGCCCCGAGTTGAGTTTGAGTTGGATTAGTTCTGGTTGGGCGACAGATGTAGCAGGAGCACCCAAGGCTATAATGTGTGACAGAGTTGGGCTTGTGTTCGCAATAATTTGTAATTGTATGCTTGTCCACTGACAATGAGGAACGCTGTCTTCTTTTTTTTTCTATGTGCATTTTACATTTGTAATCTTTAATCTTTAAAAAAATGTTGGAAACGAAAACAACCTTTGTTGCAGATTCCTACATTATGTTCTTCTGAAGAAATCCATGTGTGTTTGTCTGTGCCTCTGTTCCAAGTGGGTCTAATGGGAGTGGTTTCATAATTATCAGTCAGCTGTGGCAGTTGCAGGGCACTAATGAGGAAAGCTGCTGGGCCTGCATCCCTTTAGACATCTTCCTTTTGAAAAAATCTCACCAAAAATGAATCACACAAGTAAAAAATGATGTTTCTGGGGAGTGGTCAGTACACATTCAGTGTACAGAATAACTCCAGGTAGCCATATTGTTTTTGCATTTATAGAAAATTATAACGGCTGCAGATTGAAAAGAAAAGGTCATTTTTAATAACATTCAATTGCAATATGACTTGTGTCACAATTGTACGCGCTTTACTATTTTTTCTTTATTTGCTATTTTTATTCCCCAGGAAAGTTTTCGGGCTCATGCCTCGTACACACGACCAGTTTTCCCAACGAGAAAACTGCAATTTTTTAGATTGGTCGTGTGTATGCTCCATAGCAGTTTTCCAGACGAGAAAAACTGCCTGAGAAAAAATTAGAACCTACTCTATTCTTTCCCATCGTGTTTCCCGTCAGTCTTTTTCTCGTTGCGAAAACAGGTCGTGTGCATGCTTTTCTGAGGAAAAAAAAACGGCACATGCTCAGAATAAAGTATGAGACAGGAACATTTGTTCTGGTAAAACTAGCTTGTGTAATGGAGATGGGACATTTGTCACGCTGTAATGGACTGAAAAGCACAAAGCTTGTCTCTCAACAAACTTTTACTAACATGAGGATCAGCAAAAGCAGCCCAAAGGGTGGTGCCATTTGAATGGAACGTCCCGTTTATAGTGCCATTGGACGTCACTGTGCTTTGGTCGAGTGTTTTTTTTTGACTGAACGTGTGTATACAAGGCAGGCTTGAGAGGAATCACGTCGGGAAAAAGTTGGGTTTTGGCATGTCAGGAAAACCAGTCGTGTGTACAGAGCATTAGGTTAAGTGATAAAGTTAGAGGTATGGTCAGGTGTTAGGGTCTTATACTTTCATGGATAGTTAAGCGCTAAAGAATTATGTCAGGCCATGGTGTTTGCCCCCTATATCTGGTGCCACATTCCTGAATTAATTAAAGCAGAGAGTATAATTGGTGGGATCAGGGCCAGTTCTATCACTAGGCAAAATAGACAGCCACCTAGGGCGCACTGCTGCCTAGGGGCACCTGGCCACTGGTTTCCCTCCGCGTCTGCATGCTCTGCAGCCTATAGCATGTAAATAACTCAGTCTCAGGCAGCTGCTCCATCTGACCGACGGTGTAATTAGAGGCACAGCACAGCACTGGAGCCAACACTAGAGGATGCAGAGCCGATGTTTCCTGTATAGCGCCGCTTCCTGTCACATGGGCAGGGCAAAGGGGGTTTAGTCAGGGGTGAAGCCAATGGGGTCAGCAAAATTAGGTTTTCGCCTAGGGCAGGGGTGTCAAACTCCCCCTTACATTAGATGTCAAGAGCCACCCGAACATCAAAAATTGAGTCCCCCATTCTCCCTTACAACACAGTACACCCCCCCCCCTCCATTTCCTTATGCTGCTGCTGGGAAGAAGCTGGATACATTGCTTGGAAGCAGAAAGTAAGGGTCTGGAGGAGGACCAGAGGACGGCTGGAGCTCTTCTGCAGCTGCAGGAGAGGTGCAAGGGCCACATGAAATGGGCTGGAGGGCCGGATTCGGCCTGCGGGCCTTGTGTTTAACATCTGTGGCCTAGGGTGTCAAAAATCCATGCACCAGTCCTGGGTGGGATTTTAAAGGCACCAAAGAATTACAACCATAAAAAGTACAAAAGTTTTTTTTTATCTCTGTAATTATTTTTAAATTATGTATATTAAACTTTTGTACTTTATTGGTGCCATTAACATCCCATCCCATTATCCTCTCTGTTTTAGTTAAGCACTGTAGGGTAGAGTTAGGTGTTGAGGAGTAGATTCCTGCAGGGAATACATTATACTTTTTACAATCTTTCACTATGCACATTTCAGTGCTGATAATCTTGCTCTACAAGCTACCAACACCAAGCCCCTGTCTCTGATAATAAATGAATCCAATTTTTTTGAACGTACCGGGCCAAGTAACAGCCCCCTGAGTTTACACAATAGAATTGTTGGCACTACAGGATTCATGAGGCTGTTATCTGTCTCTTGATGTCTATTATACCTAATTCAGACTGGTAGGAATTGTTATTACTGTGCTCAACATAGTGTACAGTGTGTTATATTATTTGGGGGTTTTAAAATGGCCCAAAGATACACCTGCTGTGTATATATCAGCAGTGATCGATTTGTTTTGTATAGTTATGTGGATGTCACAGCTGTGTAGACTGTAAACCAAAGTGTACATAAGTGAACACAGGCATAATTGATCACTGCGGTAACTGTAGGTGTAAGTTCATGCTTGACATCATTCTGAATAAACAAAAGAATAATGCACCTGAAATGCATGCATTCAGGATAGTGTAAATGGCGCTGCAGAGACAAATCAAGTCTGCATTAACTACTTCTGGATGTAGGCTGAATCCAGGAAAGACAGTATGTGTAGTATGAGGCTGGATACGGTGCCGGGGAAAGGATCAGCTACGCCTACTCCCGCAGGAGGGGAATACCGGAAGTAAGATTTTATATGCCAATAATACGGTATCTAGCTTTTTTTTAAATAAATGTTTGGCCAATTCAGTATGTGCGTTGTGAAACAAATGTTTTAAAATGATGTTGTAACTTTGGGTGAACCTCCGCTTTAAGGTAAAAAAAAACCTTCAGCCTTTACAACCATTTTAAGAGTTTTCCTTTAGATAAGGGAAAGCAAACTGTTATATTATAGATTTGCAGAATCAGTCAATTAAAATAAGTAAAATAAATGTTACTATAACTACATATGTTAGAAAACACTCAAAAGTATAAAGATAAATTGAGTGAGATCTATATTAACTAGGGTTGAGCTAACCTGAACTGTAAAGTACTTTGGTTTTTTTTTGACCCGAACCCGAATAATTTGCTGAAAGTTCGGGTTCGGGTTCGAAGTTCGGCTATGTAACGGCGCGCTGCACGGCAGCCAATCGCCGCTTGTTTTACTTGTGTGACCTAGAAGCCATGACAGCTATGCCTACTAATGGCATGGCTGTGATTGGCCAGTGCAGCATGTGACAGAGTATGTGACCCAGCCTCTATATAAGCTAGAGGCACACAGCACAGCTCGTCACTCTGCTTTAGCTAGGGTAGGGAAAGGCTGCAGGCTGCTCTCAGGGACAGATTTAGATAGGATTGTGCTTCTTCAGAAATCGAATTACAATACTCAGCGATCTACATAGCATTAGGTACTGTAGGGAAAGGTTCCTGATGTTCTTACAGGGAGAGAATTAAATAGGAGTCAGTCCTACTTCACAAATTGCATATGTTCCTCTGACATACTCTGCATATTGCAGCAGCATTGCATATGTGACATACTCTGCATATTGCAGCAGCATTGCATATGTGACACACTCTGCATATTGCAGCAGCATTGCATATGTGACATACTCTGCATATTGCAGCAGCATTGCATATGTTCCAGTGACATACTCTGCATATTGCACCAGCATTGCATATGTTCCTGTGACATACTCTGCATATTGCAGCAGCATTTTATATGTTCCAGTGACATACTCTGCATATTGCACCAGCATTGCATATGTTCATGTCACATACTCTGCATATTGCACCAGCATTGCATATGTTCCTGTGACATACTCTGCATATTGCACCAGCATTACATATGTTCTTGTGACATACTCTGCATATTGCACCAGCATTGCATATGTTCCTGTGACATACTCTGCATATTGCAGTAGCATTGTATATGTTCCTGTGACATACTCTGCATTAGATAATTTAGGGTGAAGGTTCCTGATTGTGCTTATAGGCAGAGAAATATATAGGAGTCAGTCCTACTTCACAAATTTAATTGCAGCAGCACTGCATATGTTACTGTGAGATACACCCTTTATATACTTTTCTTCTATTGTGCTTTTCAAAAAACAACCATTTAGGGGAAAAAATTATTTGCAGTGTTTCCTCCAGTGTTTCTCAGTGTTTCCTCCATATCTGTAGGTGTGGGATAAACACCTTAGCTAGTGTTGTTCTATTGTTGTATTTAAAAAACACCCATGTAGGGCAACAAAAATATCTTTTACAGTTTTTCCTCCAGTGTTTGCAGTCTTGCCTGCATATCTGTATGTGTGAGATACACACTTTACATACCGTTTTCTATTGTGCTATTCAAAAAAATTGTTTTATTTTGGGCAAATAATTATTTTTTTGGTGCGTTTCCTGCATATCTGTAGGTGTGAGATAAACACCTTAGTTGGTGTTCTTCTATTGTTGTATTCAAAAAACACCCATTTAGGGCAAGATCCTACATTAAAGAAATATGAGGAGAACGTCAAATAAGGGACGTGGCCGCGGTCGTGGTGCTGCTTGTGGAGCTCCTGTTACAGGGAGAGGACGTGGTCGATCTGTGCCAGCCACACGCACAAGTGAAACAACTTTCTCAGGTGCGAGTAGGCGACAGAGCCTGCAGCGGTATTTTGTGGGGCCTAATCCGGCTCTACAAATGTTGAGGCCAGGAGCAGTACAGGTGATAGTAGGTTGGGTTGCTGACAGTGCCTCCAGTTCCTTCACATTGTCTCCCAACCAGTCTTGTGCTGAAAGATCAGAGTTGGCACCTGCAGCCGATGTCCATCAGTCTTTCACCTCACCCCCTTGCAAATCAGCCAAGCAGTCTGAGCCCCAAATCATGCAGCAGTCTCTTCTGCTTTTTGATGACTCTGTTAGCAGGGTTTCCCAGGGCCATCCGCCTAGCCCTGCCCCAGAAGTGAAAGAGATTGAGTGCACCGATGCCCAACCACTTATGTTTCAAGATGAGTACATGGGGGGACCATCACAGCATGTCTCGGATGATGAAGAAACACAGTTGCCAACTGCTGCTGCTTTCGCAATTGTGCAGACCGACAAGGAGGGCAGTGGTGAAGACTGGATGGAGGATGATGTGGTGGATGATGAGGTCCTTGACCCCACATGGAATCAACCTCATGCAGGTGATCTGTGTAGTTTGGAGGAAGAGGCGGTGGTCGCACAGAGCCACCAGCACAGCAGAAGAGGGAGCATGGTGCAAAAGCGGGGCGTCCGTCCCCTAGACAGTACGCCTGCTACTGCCCAACGCAGCAAGGGACCGAGCACACCAAGGCCAGGTCCAAGGAGTTCCCCAGCGTGGAAGTTCTTCACACAATGTGCTTATGACAAGACACAAGTGCTTTGCACGCTATGCAATCAGAGGCTGAAGTGAGGCATAAACGTTCTCAACCTGAGCACAACCTGCATGACCAGGCATCTTAATGCAAAGCACGAGCTGCAGTGGAGTAGACACCTCAAAAACCAAGAAAGGTATTTGGCTCCTCCTGCTTCCTCTTCTGCTTCAGTCTCGGGCCTCTCTGCCTCTTCATCCACCTCTGTAGTAACAGTGCCACCTGCCACCCCACAATTAGAGGACCAGCAAGCAACACTACCACCTGGGTCACCAAACGTCTCCACAATGTCCCATGGATAGCATTCTCTATCTCCCAAACACTGGAGCGGAAGAGGAAGTACCCCCCTACCCATCCGCGATCCCTGGCCCCGAATGCCAGCATTTCAAAATTCCTGGCCTTTGAAATGCTGTCATTCCGTCTGGTGGAGATGCAGAGTTTTAAAAGCCTGATGGCATTGGCTGTCCCACAGTATGTGGTGCCCAGCCGCCACAACTTTTCCAGGCGAGCCATCCCTTCCCTGCACAACCAAGTGGGGGACAAAATCAGGTGTGCACTGTGCAACACCATCTGTGCCAAGGTCATCCTGTCAGCGTAACACATTCACCACCAACTTCAGCACAGCCATGGGTAAACGCCAGCAGGCAGTTTTAAAACGTACCTGTTTGGGGGAAAACCCCCACATCGCGCAGGAGTTGTGGAGGGACATGAAACAACAGACCGATGAGTGGTTGGAGTCAAGCCGGGCCTGGTGGTGTGCGATAACGGGCAAAATCTTGTAGCAGCTCTGGGCCTAGCCGGTTTGACGCACATTCCTTGCCTGGCGTATGTGCTGAATTTGGCTAACCCTAACCCCTAACCCCATATGGACCTCGTCCTCCTAGGTCAAGTTTTTTATTTTTTATGTTATTTTAAGTTATTTCCCTATGCACATTTATTTTCAGAGTACTTGCCATGCTCTTCCCAAAATTTTGCTGCCATTTGCAGCCCTCTAGCCCTTTCCATTCGTTTTTTAGAGACATTTTAGTAGTCAAAAGTCCGGGCCCCCATTGACTTCCATGGGGTTCGGGTCAAGTTCGGGTCCCAAACCCGTACTTTTTTTCCGAAGTTCGGTCGAACCTTTCGAACCCAAACATCCAGGTGTCCGCTCAACTCTAATAATAACTTAACCACTTGCTGCCCGCCTACTGTACATTTACTGTGGACAGTGGGCAGCTCCAGTCCAAGCGACGTACTGGTACATTGCTCAGCACATGCATACTGGCGCGCCCCCTGGGGAGTGCAGTGGTGCAATCCCAAAACGATGGACACAGCGAACCACAGTGCTCATTACTGGACTGCTGTAAGCGGCCAGGGTATCATATAGTTGTTATGACAGTGATAGTGATCAAATATAAGCAAAACTTTCATGAAAGGAAGCCATTCATGACAGCTTGCTTACTATTGTAATGCTGTGATTTGCCCACAGCTATCACATGGTACCTGGGACAATGACAGCAACCTGAGTCTCCTTTCCCAGTTGAATCCAGTTGTGGGGAAACATGTCGGGTGGAGCTATTGTCTAACGCCACATTGATGCTGTCCTTTTTTCCTTTGTTTTCTTCCTGAGTTTTTATTTTTTATGGTGAAGTGACTTTTGCTGTAACTTGCTGTGATTTTTAAAAGAGTGGAGTAGTACCTGCTGTGAAGTTTTTTTAAGTGTTTTTTTTTTTTTTTTTAATAAATTCTTTGGATTTACTACACTATGAGGATCTCCCCTTTTTTTCCTTCCATTTCCACTGAGTCTATGTGTTCAGAATTGACTATCCCGCATCTTTCAAGCAAAAATCTGACTACCATCGTTTTTTCTGTGTCATACGGCCTGGAAAGATAGTTGAAGTCTTTTTCCTTCCTTCTTGCAAGATAGAAGCACCCCTCCCCAAGTTAAGTGATTCTACAACGGGGCCGGCAGGCTGATGCACAAGTTCATCTGACCTCCTTAAAACTGGGGTCCAACAATTTGGTAAGAGTCACTATTTTTTATTTCTTCTGATGAAATAAAAAGATTCAAGTTTCTTCAAGATGTTGGGTTGAAGTCTGCAGCGATTAATGAACTATTGCTTGAAAGTTATTTTAGTAGTCAAGATTTTGTCCTTGATTGTTTTTTTGAGGACTTTGATGATTCTAGGATATTTATATATATATTTTTTTTGGGTCAACCTTTAATATCTTTGTTCACTTGATATAGGGTGTACCATACACCCCCTTTTTTTTTATCACATTTTTTTTTTTTTTTAATTGTTATTCACTCCTTTGTGATTGCACTAGATAAATGTTTGGGGTTGCGCGCCTATTCCTGTTGTATGTAAATCACAGCAACCTGCAATATGTGATTAGCTGTAGCCGATCGCAGCATTACAATAGTAAGCAAGCTGTTAAGAATGAAAGCCATTCATTACATTTAAAACTATTGTTTATAATTGTTTGTCACTCCCTGTTTCCTGTTTCACTCACATGCTGCAGTTTCATTTCATTTAAGTTGACATTACTAATGCATACTGGAAGATCTTTTGGGACACATTTCCCCACCCCAGCCATGTCTCCCCCCCGTTTGTGCTCTTTTGGGTTGGTTTTTCTCTTCTTTTGTCTCCTCAGTTCCAGAGCCGGACGCTCATTTCTGCCGCCTCTTGGTATCTAGCAATGGGTAGTCTGATCCAGCCTTTGATGTACTACACACACATCTACCCCTGATTAAGTGAGCATGGTCTTGCAAAATGCGTTGAAATACATTTTATACGTGTAATGAAATGTTTTACTGTATACATCATTTCAATGGCTTGGCTATGATTAATGTGTATGTTTGCATGACAATTTTTATAAATTTTGAGACTGCATTTACTCTGTCATTTGTTAGCTAACCATATTCACCTCATTTAAAGTCCCGGGGCAATCTCCTGTTTTTTGTTTCATATATGTAGGTTTAAGTGCAAACTATACAGCACAAGTGCAGTAAACACCAAGTAGATTTAGGTGCAAACTATACGGCCCAAGTGCAGTAAACACCAAGTACGTTTAGGTGCAAACTATATGGCCCAAGTCCAGTAAACACCAAGTACATTTAGGTGCAAACTATACAGCACAAGTGCAGTAAACACCAAGTACGTTTAGGTGCAAACTGTAAAGCACAAGTGCAGTAAACACCAAGTACATTTAGGTGCAAACTATACAGCACAAGTGCAGGAAAAAAACAAGTAGGTTTAGGTGCAAACTATACAACCCAAGTGCAGTAAACACCAAGTACGTTTAGGTGCAAACTATACGGCCCAAGTGCAAACTATACAGCACAAGTGCAGTAAACACCAAGTACGTTTAGGTGCAAATTAGACGGCCCAATTCAGTAAACACCAAGTACGTCTAGGTGCAAACTATACGGCACAAGTGCAGTAAACTCCAAATAGGTTTAAGTGCAAACTATACAGCACAAGTGCAGTAAACACCAAGTACGTTTGGCTTTGGCCAATTATGGCTCTCTGTTTTTTGCGCACTGTGATTGGCCAAGCATGCGGGACATACAGCATGCTTGGTCAATAATCAGCGCACAATGCCCCAGTGAATTATGGGATGTGGCACGTCATTTAAATTTGGCGCGAAAGACCAGACGATGTTCGAGTCGAACATACGTTCGACACGAACAAGAAGCTCATCCCTACTCCTGAATGGTCGGGCAATCTGATAGACTGCAGTCTATGTTAGGCCAACTTTTTTTAACCTGAGTCCTTTTTTAAATTGGGTGGTGTTGGCAGGGCCACCCACAGCTCAAATTCAGAGAAATCTTCCTAGTTTTCAGTTGTGTGTGGCCAGCTTACCTGTCTCTGTTACACAAATCTCTAGACAACAGGGAGGCCCGGAATGGATAGACAAAAAGATAGAGTAATGAAGGGCCAGCATGACAAGGGGAGAGGAATGGCAATGCAGGGGTTAAGCTTGAGGATTGAGGGAAGTGTAATGGAGGAGGAGGTGAAGGAAGGATTGTGTATCGGGGGCGGAGCGGTATAAAAGGAGGGGGCGGTAATGGAGGAGTCACTTGGGGGAAGTTTGGCAAGAGAGAGAAAGCTTTTTATCGCTTCTCTCTCTGTCATAATGGCCCACGTGGAACTTACGGTCTGCACTGGGGAATCCAGGGGTTGTTTCGTAAAATTTGGCGAATTAGGTGGCGTTGGGCTGCATGGGCAGGCAATTCCACGCAAAGACTTTGCGGGAGTTGGTGGTGTCGCCGCTAGGGGTGGTGCATAAGAAGGAACCGAACAAGTTTTGCCTTATCCACCACCTCTTGTTCCCAAAGGGAGGGTCGGTTAACGACGCTATTGACCCGGAGGCGTGCACGGTGTCTTATACTTCATTCGACGCAGCTGTGGGTACAGCGTTACGGTCAGGACGCGCTCATGGCCAAGTTGGACATTGAGTCAGCTTTCTGTTTATTCCCAGTGCACCCAGACAGTTTTTGGCTGTTGGGTGTTCCTGGGAAGGGGCTTTCTACGTGTATCGGTGTCTGCCCATGGGCTGCTCCTTTTTCTGTGCCATGTTTAAAAAATTCAGCTCGTTCCTGGAATGGGTAATTCGGTACGTGTTGGGTGTGGATTCTGGGATCCATTACCTCGACGATTTTTTATTTGTTGAGTCTTCGGCCTCCAATGTGTGTGCAATTATTTTACCTACATTGCAGCACATTGTGGGCAGGTTTGGTGTTCCGCTGGCCGGAGACAAAACGGAGGGCCCAACGACGGAGCTGAGTTTTTTGGGCATAGTGATCGATTCCAAAGTCATGGAGTGCAGACTTCCGTTAGACAAGGTGGAGGCGTTGAGGAGTGAGATTAGGGAACTAATGGGACTCCGGAAGGTGCAGCTGCGGGGTCTTCAATTCCTTTTGGGTAAGCTTAACTTTGCGTGTCGGATCATTCCGATGGGCAGGGTTTTCTGCCGACAGCCGTCGGCTGCTACCGCAGGAGTGCGGATTCCTACTCACTTCATTAGGCTCACCAGGGAACACAGAGAGGATCTGCGGGTCTGGCATACGTTCCTGGAGAGTTATAATGGGCGGTCAGTATAGATGGGAGGGACCGGTGAGCAACTTTGATTTGGAGCTGGTGAGGGATGCGGCGGGGTCGACTGGATATGGGGCCTTCTTTCAGAGACAATGAAGTGCGGAGGCCTGGCTGGATTTGTGGGGGGAGGCGGGGTTGCTCGGTAACCTGGTATTGTTGGAGCTGTTTACAGTGGTCCTGGCGATGGAGCTATGGGGGTCGGAGTGTTGGAACTTAAAGATCAGGTTGAATTGTGACAACATGGGGGTGGTACAAGTCATTAATCGGGTCACCGCGTTGTCTCAGCAGGTGATTCGTTTACTGCGCCACCTCGTCTTGCGTTGCTTACAGTTGAACATTTTCCTGTATACGGTGCATATCCCACTTTGGCTGATTCCCTGTCTTGGTTTCAGTGGGACAGATTCAGGGAGCTGGCTCCGGCGGCAGAGAAAGTGGGGCTTCCTTGCCCGGGCTGGCTTTGGAGGTTGCCTTGGAGCTGCGGCAGGCTGGGTCAGGAAGTCGGTAAGTGGGCAGACGTGGGCACCCTATATCATGATCTGGAGGGAGTGGACCGAGTTTATACGGCTACCGGATGCTGAGCTGGGGGGGTCAGAATTGCGGCTACTGGTAGTGTACTTTGTCTCCAGACATATGGAGGACGGCGGTTCTGTGTCCTGGATTGATCGGAAGCTGGCAGGTTTGGCCTTTTGGTTCAAGCTTCAAGGTCTTCCTGATTTTACGAAGGATTTTTGGGTGCATCAGGTACTGAAGGGGTTCCCGGAAGGCGCATCCTCAAAAAGACAAGAGGAGGCAGGTTACCTTCGCGATTTTGCAGGTAATCGGGCGGCAGTTAAGGGGTGTGTGTTCTTCGGATTACAAATTGCGTTTGTTTCAGGCGGCTTTTTCATTTTTTGGCTCATTTCGAGTGGGGGAATTGGTGAGCCCATCTAAAAGGGTTCCGGGGGGTTTGGGGGTGGAAGACGTGTGCCTTTTTGACAATCGGGTGGTGTTACGGTTGCATCGGTCCAAAACGGATCAGAAGGGTAAGGGTGTGGAAATTCAGTTGTTTGTTCTACCGAGGGCGGCAGTTTGCCCGGTTAGGGCGACCAAAGAGTTTTTGGAACTACCACCGGTTGGGGGGGGCTTTCTTGAAGCATAAAAATGGGTCTTTTTTATCCAGGTTTCAATTCCTGGCGGTTTTTCGCAAGTGCCTTGGGTCAGCCGGACTCGATGGTGTGCAGTTCGCTACCCAATCCTTCCGCATTGGGGCGGTTACGGAAGCTGCCAGATGTGGGTTGGATGAAGCGGCGATTAAACGGATTGGGAGACGGGAATCAAGGATGTTTTGTTCTTATGTGCGCCCCCAGCTGGTGACAGAGTTAGTTTGAGGGGAGGGGGGCGCCGACAATACCCTTTCGGTGTGGGGAAGTGTGTGTTTTCATTGAAGTTGGTGGGGTCATTGGATGTTGGTTCTACTTTGTTTCTGTGTTTCTGTTTTAGATGAAGGTCAAACGCGCCTTGTCTGGATTCTTGGGCATTCATATGTGTTTTGGGGGAACAAAAGAGCAGAGGCTAGGTTGGACGGCAGGCAACTGGGGATTCCGAGAAGGGAGGCTTGCATTAGGTGGTTGGAAATCCCAGGGATGGTTTGGAGCATGGTGGTGCCTGAGGTCTATCGGTACGCACGGTTGGACAGCGTGCCCGACGTGCTGGTCTTGCATGTGGGAGGGAATGACTTGGGGGTCAGATCCATTGGGTATCTGATTGCGGCTGTAAAGGCGGATTTTCAGACTTTACAGAAGGCTTTCCCGGGGACATTGATAGTATGGTCTGACATTGTTGCACGGACCAGCTGGCGGATGGCGAGGTCGGTAGACAAGCTCAACAAGGCCAGGGTACGGCTGAACAAGGTGATTGGCCGGTTCATGGCAAGTAAAGGGGGGTTGGTTATACGGCACTTGGAGTGGGAATTGATTTGTGGGCGCTGCGTCTGCAGAATGGGATCCAGCGTGCCCTGCGGGTGGGGAAGGGCCCTTAAGGGTAAGGGGTTCCCCTTAGTGGGCTGTGGCACTGTCTTTGGTCTTTGACGGTGGCTAAATCAGATGGCATGGTAAATGGTGGGGGCTCATCGGTGATATGTGCCCCTCGGTTGTATTTCAGTGGAACGGTGTCTGCTGGAATAGGTTGATGGTTGCACTGCAGAAGGGGGTTGTCTCTGAGCTGGTTACGACTGGAGACCTGATTATAGTAAAATTATAGCCCGTGGTGTAGTGGTGGAAAGTGAGAAGGTTTTGGGGTGCCGTCAGAGACCAATAGACTGGAAATTAAGAAATGTGATTTAAAATGTGGTTTACATGTTAATGGAAAGTTATTTGATTAAAGTTTTAATGTGGAGTTATTTTTAATACTGGTTAATAAAAAAGGCTGTTGTGGCCATTTATACTCCAACTCTGGTGTGGTCTATTACTATTATTCTTAGTATAAAATGGGGTTATGGTTATGGAAAGGGTATGGAAGGGAGGTAGTAGACTGGGTCATTGAGGGTTTGATGCAAGTTGGGATTATCTCTAGTACACTGGTCATGTACAACACACAGGGGGTTATTTACGAAAGGCAAATCCACTTTGCACTAAAAGTGCACTTGGAAGTGTAGTCACTGTAGATCTGAGGGGGACATGCAAGGAAATTAAAAAACATGGGCCAGATTCACAGAGCGATTACGCGTGCGCAACTGCTGTTGCGCGTGCGTAAGTCTAAATGTGCGCGTGCGTATAGTTGGACGCGATTCACAAAACAATATACGCCAGAAATCTACGTTTTTTGGTCCGGCGTAATTGAGTTAGACATTCGCTTCCCTTCGCGCAAAACTGCGCTAGACACACCATTGATTTGCTAGTCAAATATGCTAATGAGGGAGTTACGGGGATCCACAAAAAAACGCAGTTGCTGCGCAGGCTACGCGATGTGCGCAACTGCAAAATGTCCTGTCTAAAGTTAGAGCACATAAAAGCTGATCTAACTTTTGAAAAAAAAGTCTAATTGTCAGATAAAGCAACACCGTTATTGAGGAGCAGACCACACACACGTGTTGCACTACAATTTGACTGCCAACATGCTAGGGGCATCGTCGCTCATAGCTGCACTAGTGAATATAGATGACCAAAGAAGGAGGAGGGCACAGAGGATGGCACGGAGGATGGCACGGGAGAGGGTATACCGCACCCGCATACACCTGTTTGGCATGAATGATTCAGAGGTCTTTCGCATCTTCAGATTCCCCCCTCATGCCATCCTGGAATTAACCACAACCTTGCAGGAGGACATCACCAGCCCAACACAACGCTCACATGCAGTGCAGCCACTGGTCAAGGTCCTGGCAACACTCCATGTCCTTGCCAGTGGCTCTTTTCAGCGTACAAGTGGAGTGGTGGCTGGGATGTCACAATCCTCCATGAGCAGATGTGTGCACCAGGTTGTCCCTGCAATCCTCACACGCTTGGCCAACCAAATCATCAAACCCACCACTGAGGAGCTTCGAATCAAGGCAATGGCAGATTTCTACCGAATTGCCAGATTCCCACGCACCATCGGGGCCATAGATTGCACACATGTGGCACTCCAGCCCCCCATGAGACCGAGCACATGTACCGCAATCGGAAGAATTGGCACTCCATCAACGTACAGGTGATAGTTGATGCCCAAGGCCTCATATGGCACGTCCGTGCCAAACACCCAGGGTCCAGCCATGACAGCTACATCTACAATCAAAGCCACATCCGAACAGAATTCGAACAGAACGTGTATGGGAACACCTGGCTGGTTGGTGAGTGACATGGGAGTCAGGCATGACTATCCCCTCCCGTGATGCACAACAGAAGTGGCACATGCATGACTAACATTCTCCTGTCTTTTCCTTTACAGGTGACTCTGCATATGCACTGGGACCCCATCTCATGACTCCTATCCGGAACCCCCAAACCCCAGGAGAGGAACGATACAATGAAGCACACATCAAAACCCGTGCAGTGGTGGAGCGCACCTTTGGCCTCCTGAAGTCACGTTTCCGATGCCTGGATAAGTCTGGGGGTACACTGTTGTATTCCCCAAACTTCGTGTGCCATATCATCGCTGCATGTTGCATGCTACACAATCTCGCAGTGAGGAAGGGCCTGCAGGTTGAGCTACGTGATGATCTGACCCCCCAACCAGAAAATCAACCCCTAACCGAGGATACCCCGTCTTCTGAGGGAAGAGCAGTCAGGAGGCAGCTCATATTGGGCATCTTTGCACGTTAAACACACACATTAATCATGGCACAATGAGAATGCATGCATGCACACCACTATGGTCCCTAGCACACACACCCCACATCCTCATCAAATTGGATTGGCACCAGTCCACCATGCAAGATGGTGAGCAGTAACGCCACGTCAAGGCTCCAATTATGTCACTGTACATTCATACACCATTCACACGGACCTGGGAATCACTTCTCCCTGGTCCTGGGGAACCCTTCTCCACCAAAATTGAGGGTGACACCCCTTTCCAGCAGGAATGTCACCCCCACATTCAAACATCATTCACAACCCAAAATATGCCAAAAAGTCAAACAAACAAAAATGCATTGAAAAAAAAAATGCTTAGAAAAAAACAAAAAAAAGCAGAGAACAAAAATAAAAAAGCTTTCAAAACAAACAAAAGGGGGAAAAAAAAATTATTGCCCTCTGCCTGAGCCACGCCTGGGGCGCCCCCGGCCACGGCCCGGACCCTCAGGGGAGACGCATGGGGGAGGGAAAAGCCGGGGAAGGAGGAGCAGCCCCTGAGATCTGCCCACCTGGCGGCCTGCCCTCCAAGGCCACGGCTATTCTGTCCAGGGCAGCACCAAGTGTTGCCGTGTTGCCCTGGATAGCCTGGGTAAGGGCCCTCACATCCTGCCCAACGCCTGCTGCTGTAGTTTGCAGGTCATTTAGGCAGGTTGTGGAGGCCCGGGAGTGGGAGTCCAGGTTACCCAGGCTATCATTAATGGAGGACAGGCTCTGATCCACCCGCCCCATAGTCTGGCAGAGCTGTCTCAGAAGGCGGGTCTGGGTGGCCAGGTTCCTTCTCAGACAGGCGGGCATGAGATTGGGCGCCCCCCTGGTGCTTGGGGATGACCTCCTGGCTCTTGCTGATGGTTGTGGCCGGGGAGAAGGGAGGCCCTTGTGAGGGGAGCCATGTTGGGGGAGGAGGGGGGGGGGCTGACCCTTAGGGAGGGCAGGCTTCTTGCAGCCAGAGGGGAAGAGTCCGCAGAAACCAAAGGGCCAGTGCCTTCCATGGACTCCTCCTCCTCATGATTCTGCTCCTCCTCATGATCGTCCTCCGCATGATCCTCCCCCTCCTCTTGTTCCTCCTCTGCGGACTCTGGCCTTGTTGGGGGGGGCTCATTAGGCTGCTGTCCTGGGGTTGGAGCGGTCAGTCCAGATGGCCCTGCACCCTCCTGCACAGCTGTGGATGACACAAAACTTTCACAGGTTGGAGGATCCACACACTTGCCACATATTCCCTTTCACCCCCTCCCCCACACATGCTACACACCTGAGAGAAATAAAAACCTTACCTGGCACCGCGGGGACCGGACTTGTGTCAAAGCCTGGCAGGCCCTCCACTTCATGCCGGTGAAAGGTCAGGGCCACCACACGCTCCGTCTCTAAAAATCTAACCCGGCATGGTGGGCCCCTCCTGTGCCCCTGGCATGGGCATTTATTGCGGCCAGTTTTTTTTTCACCTCACGCCGGAGGTCATTTATTTTCTTTTCTATCCCAGAGCGGGTCCGTGTCTCCCCTCCCCGATGAATTGACCTGCTCCGTGATTATATCCAATATCTCCCTCCTCCTGGCCGGGGTGGTGGTGGCACTCTGCGGGCCGTGGAGAAAACGCCCATAGTCGGTAATGGCCCGGGCAAGAATTCTTTTTTCCCCCACAGTAAAATTGAGCTTTCTTTTTCTCTCAGTCATACTTCCAAACAAACTCACTAGCAGTCACCAAAAATCTGTCACAAATACAAGCACAACCAATCAGACAAGAACACACACAAAGAGAAAAAGAACAGCCAAAAATCACACTAGCACTCAGCAAGAAACAGACACAAAAAAATCAGATGACAAAATAAAGCAAGAAAACAAACGCTCAGAAATATATCAATCAAACAAACAGTCTCAAACACTTATCAAAATACACTTTCACAAAACTACCAACAAGCACAAGATCACACAGAACACTAATCTCACAACTACAAAACACACTCTAACGAACAACAGAGCAAAAGCACTTGATTCAATGGGAAGGGACACAAAGGGATGTACTTTTGCAATGGAAGGGCGTTTGTGTGTGTCTATTTATGCTGTCTGCGTAGTTCACAACATTGCCCTAGTCCATTTCCAATTTCAATGATTGCGCCGCTCCCGAGTTGTGAGCATGCGCACAACGGAGCTGACATGGTTTCCTTCACGCGCGCATGCGCGAGTCGGCCGGCCCTTCATTTGCATGGGGTCACGGCTCATTTCAATGTAACACGCCCACGTCCCTCCCAATTTGTATTACTCCTCCTTACGCCTACGGGAAAAACCTTACGTTTGCGCAAGCTCTTGCGTAAAAGCTACGTGAATCGCCGGATTACGCGGCTAGATTGCGCAAGTCTAACGGAAAAGTGGTGCGCTACGCCGGAATGATAATGCGCCGATCTACGTGAATCTGCCCCCATAATTTTAGCTTGCACATGCCTTTGTCTCCAAACTGCAAACAGCTGGAGTTTCAGGTCAAGCTCGTGGTTGACCCAAACCTGAAGTTCATCCCCAATGTACTCAACTATCTAGCATCATCTGAGCCATACAGAAAATTTCTTTGGGTTCCAGTGAGTTCAAAAGCAGGTAGAAGTCTTTCTGCAATGCATAGTCACCCATATGCTGTTCATACAAAGCATAATAATCAGCAATTGATCAAAGCGTATTTGGTACATGGTAATTGCAGAGTAGCTTTGCTGACAGCAGATCAAACTGTGCAAAAAAATGTTTAATAATTCATATATGTAAAGGGAAAAGTAACACCATGCTGTAAACATTATTTATATGTATTCATACGTATTCACAAAAGACGTAAGCATTAGCTTTGATAGAAATCAGGGGTATTAACCTTAGGTTTTAGGGGAGTTCAACCAAAGACCACAACATCTCCAACAGAGTGCACGTGGATGAAGAAGCACATCAAAAGAAAAGGAAATATGAAATACAGTAGTGATGAATTTTTCACCCTTGAAGCTTGATATTATGTTGGTGGTATATCAATGGTGATCAGGGCAGGACTTAGGGTGGTGGGGGCCCCTGGGCTTGAGTGTTGAAGGGGCCCCCTGGAGTGAGGGGGGGATCATAGTTGTTGAGTGGGGGGGTGCGCATTAAAGTTGTTGAGCAGGGGGGGCGAATTGAAGTTGTTGAGCAGGGGGGCATTAAAGTTGTTGAGCGGGGGGGGGGGCAAATTGGGGGAGTGCCTCTCACCTGTCATTAGCCCGGCTGTTTGCTTTCTTCCCTTCAGCAGCCACAGTTCTACACACGGAAAGTACCGCAGAATCCGTGCGTGTTGGGAGGTATGCGCAGGGCCGCCATCAGGAATTTTGGGGCCCCTTACACAGCTTAAGGCATGGGCCCCCTGGAGCACAGAACCGGGGGGGGGGGGTGCTGCCGCCTGAAATTGAGAAGCGGGCGACTGCCGCAAATTGAGATGCAGGGGGGCCTTTACAAAAAAAAAGAAGAAATAAAGAAATATATATATATATATATATATATATATATATAAAAGAGGGGGTAGCCATCCGGGGCCCTGGGGATCTCTGGGCCCTTTAATAAAAAGAAAAAAGAAACCTCTGGGCCCTTTAATAAAAAATAAATAAAAAATAAACATTTATAAAAAATATAAAGAAAATGTAAAAAAAAAATTAAAAAAGGGGGATTGCTCCTGGGGACCTCCAGACCCCAAAAAATAAATAAACATTTATAAAAAATACATAAAAAAGGGAGGTTGCCATCCGGGGGCCCTGGGGACCTCTTGGCCTTTTAATAAAAAATAAAAAAATATAAACAAAAATTAAAAATATATAAAAAAAGGGGGGGTTGCCACATAGGCCCCTGGGGACCTCTGAGCCCTTTAATAAAATATATATATATATATATATATATATATATAAAAAAATGTAAAATAATAATAATATATATATAAATATATATAAGTATATATACATATATATATATATATATATATATATATATAAAACATTTTTTTATAAAAAATATATAAAAAAAGTAGGGGTTGCTGTTCGGGGCCCTGGGGGCCTCCGGGCCCCTGGGACCTCCGAACCCCTAAAAAAAATAGAGGGGCCCCCTATTGGGCGGGGCCCATGGGCTTGAGCCCAGCCAAGCCCAATGGTAAGTCAGGCCCTGATGGTGATAATATTGCACCCTAATACTGACAGCATGTTGGCAACATCCCTGAACTAAATGACAATCTCTATTTACCCATATAAATTAGTGTTTGGAAGCAAAAAAGTGTAATTAAACCTAGACACCTCACTACACTGCCCAGGCGGCATGGGCTGCCTAGAGAAACAGTGATGCCGCATACACACGACCGTTTTTAATGTCATGGAAAAAAAAAAGTTTTTCTCTACGTGATTCTTGTCAAGCATGCCTTGCACTGTGAAAAAAAAATGCTCGAGCAAAGCGCGGTGACATACAACACGTACGACGGCACTATAAAGGGGAAGTTGCATTCGGATTTTTGCTTTTCAGTCTTTTACAGCGTGACGAATGTGCTATCTCCATTACAAACGCTAGTTTTACCAGAACTAGCGCTCCCGTCTCGTAACTTGCTTCTGATCATGCATGGATATTTCCCTATCGTTAAAGCCCACACACGATGTGAAAAACGACGAGACAAATTAGAGCATGTTCTAAATTTTTAATGCCCATTTTTCACTTCGAGAAAAATGCTCTGGAACCTAAACACAATAGTTTTTAATGACTAATTTAAAAAATGGCATTTTTCTCATCATGAAAAACGGTTGTGTATATGCGGTATTACTGTAGGCCGCATTCACACCTAAACATAGCGTCTTTGATCTTTTTCCTGAAGTTTTTTGCATGTTTTATGCGCTATTTATGCAATTTTATGCAGCGTTTTTGAGCTAGATAGAGAAAACTATTATCTGTTGCATCATGGTTGTTGCTAGGCTTTTCAGCTTTTTTAGATTTTCCTTCAGCTTTTATTTATTTTTATTATTTCACTATTTTTATTTTATTGTTAGGGTAAGGGATTATAGTTATTGTTAGGTTGGGGGTTAGGGTTATTATTTACTTTCTTTTTTTTTTTTATAGGGTTAGGGTATTAATACTACCATTACTACTACTCCCAATAATAATAATACATTTTTAAATAAATGTAAAATAAGTACACAAATCAATAAAAATAATCATAAATGAGTACAATAAATGAATAGTATGTCATGATAAATAAATAATTAACCCCTAATCTTAATCCCAAACACTTAAAAACAAAAAAACTATAATAAAATAATAATAAATAACTAAAAACCATAACCCTAACACAAAATAAATAAATACATTATTATATAATAAATTATTATTATTATTACTAATAATAATATTTTGTTTGTTCAGGTTTGGATGTTTACTATTTTATTATTATTATTATTATTATTAGTAATATTATTAATAATAGTTAATTTAATATATTTTATTAAGGTTAGGGGTTCATTTTTAATTATTATGAATTAATCCCAGTTGACGCGTATTCAGGGGAAACGTGTCTGTCCCCGGAGCTAGCAGTGTGGCATTTTAGCGCTCAGACCGTACTGCAGGCAGTCATTCTCACACTATTGTACTATTTTATCATTTTTTTTGTAGTTTAAAAAGTTAATGCAGTATGAGCTTTTTTTCTACCTCTCCAACACGCCTATATTTGAGCACTTGAAGCCAGTGGCTAATGTGAATCCCAGTGACTGATCATAACTAGCTAAATTACCCTGGTGGACACACACACACCAAGATCCTGTTGGGATTTCTTCAGCAGCAGGTGGAGTCAGTGTTCAGCCTGAGTTCCAGAAATATATATATATATTAGGGTTGTCCAGATACCGATACTAGTATCGGTATCGGGACCGATACCGAGTATTTGCGGGAGTACTTGTACTCGCACAAATGCTCCCGATGCCTAAATAGAATACTTTTTTTGTATTTATCAACATGTTCTTTTATAATGCCTTGAGTTAGGGTTCTTCATAATTCTAAAGAAAATATCCTTAGTCTGTATTGTGGTTTGAAAACTGTCACATGACATTTAAAAAAAGTATCGGTATTCGGTATCGGCGAGTACATGAAAAAAAGTATCGGTACTTGTACTCGGTCCTAAAAAAGTGGTATCGGGGTAACCCTAAAATATATACATATATATATATATATATATATATATATATATATATATATATATATATTTGTCAGTGCACTTTACACTTAATACCACATTTACCTCATCCCACCAATCCAATTTCAGTGCTGCAGTCTTTCGCTATATTGGCCAAGTGCACCCTTTTTTAATTGTACTATTATAAAATATAAATATAAAAATCTCCAGAACTTTTTTGAGCTTGACGCATTTGGCTTCAGGCGACTTTGGATGGAGATGCGATCCATCTCCATAGAGAATAATAGATTTCTTCTCCTCCAGCGTTATTTCTGTACCACCTGTACATTTTTATGCCGTAGACACATCTTCTGTGATCCTAGCTTTCACTGAGACTCACAACCAAGCTGCTGGATATTATGGACACCCCCAATCTAAGCCATATAAGATCTTCCAATGTAAGCCATATAAGATCTTCACATAGCGGTAGTGTATATGGTCTAGAATTGTTTCCAAGCGCTTAAGCTAAGAATACAGACAGGGGTGGACTGACAACTCATGGGGCCCCCTGGCAATAGAAGAATATGGGGCCCCCAGGCTTACAGGTGGCCACCACGCTAGGAGGCAGTGCAGAGGCGGGGCAGCTAAAATCTCAGGATTTTCACATCAAAAGCATGTCGGTTTCAGACATATCAGGGACAAATGTAAAAAAAAAACACAGATTTTTACATACTGTCCCTGGTTTTATTGAGCCTGGCAAACCTGATGGTGCCCCCTAGTGGCATGGGGCCCTCGGGCGGTGCCCGAGAACCCCAATGGTCAGTCCGCCCCTGAATACAGATACAACCATGACCGTAGCATGACACTGAAAATCTCCTGCAATTTGTTTCTGTAAACAGCATTCTAGGTTTTTCAATGCATTGCAGTTAATTGTTTCTGACTGCCTAACGTTGGTGAGTGTATGTAACTGTAAAAGCAGGAAAATTAATATTAAAAAAGGTGTGTTCTTCACTAGCAAAAATCTGGAGGTATGAACACAATGAAAAATTAGGGCATTGCAAGCGTAACATGACCTGACTTCTGAATATGCCTACAAATTATTTCAGGTTTTCACAGTGAATAATTCTTGCCAATTAAACCAGAAGCTGAAAAACCTTGGGTAGCATATATTGTAGCAAAATATAATGGACAAGTCTTTAGAAACACAAGTGTCCTTGGAATTTAGCGAGGGGGCAAGCTGTTATTATTTACCCATAATACAATGTTGCTTGTGTCTATAGAAACTGAAGAAGCCTGTTGATTCACTTCTACACAGTATGGACTGCAGCCAACAAACTCGAGTATTTTTTTTTTTTTTTAACTTTACAAAATAATGGATTCTGTAAGTTTTATGGCAAAAAAATAAAACAATTGATTGCTAGGTAGTAGCTACAGACTTTTGGAAATGATCTCACTGACTGGCAGCAAGCAAACACTGATAAAAATGATTCTGTTGGCTTGTAATTTTAACATAGATTTTTTATCATTTTCAACTTAAAAATAAATGTTAATTAATTTACATTGATATTTTAAGTACCTTATTTAATTTGTATTAGTTCTTAAAACACACATTTCACATTTACAAAAATAATGTATAATATTGAGTAATCTAGACAAAACATTTTTAATGTATGTGCATTTTCATACTCTAATTGAGTTACATTTACTGTATATACTCGTGTATAAGCCGACCCGAATATAAGCCGAGGCACTTAATTTCACCACAAAAAAATGGGAAAACGTATTGACTCGATTATAAGCCTAGGGTGTCCATCTGCATGCCTCACTGTGCCTCACTTTGTCTCACTGTGTCCATGTGCATGCCTCACTGTGTCCATGCCTCACTGTGCCCATGCCTCACTGTGCCAATGCCTCACTGTGCCCATGCCTCACTGTGACTAGACTTACGTTTAACATGGTAGTATATAGAAGGGGTGCCCGGCTTTGAAAAATCGGTACCTGGTCCCCAAATTTACCGGAGAAATTACTGTTTAACATGGGAATCTATAGAAGGGGTGCCCGACTTTAAAAATATCGGTGCTTCCTGGCCGTAGGTCCCCCGGACAAAAAACTTTGCACACTTGTAGAGGAAGTGGGCTATATATGTGCCAAGTTTGGGGTCAAGGGGACCTATGGCCGGCCGGTACTGGGTAATAATATCACTGGTCCCCAAAAAGTGAAATTTGCGGTCAGATTTGTCCGCCGCAATGTCGCAGTGACACAGAACGCCGCCATTACAAGTAAAAACAATAAAAAAGTAGACGTGACTAATTGTCAGTTAAACGCTTAACGCCCGTCGCACGCCTATTTACGTCCGCAGAATGGCACGGACAGGCAGATGGACGTGTATATACGTCCCTGCCTACTAGCGGGTCAGGGGTCCGATCGGGACCCCCTCCGCTACGTGCGGTGGGCGGCTTACCTCCGGGAGCGATCCGACTCGAGGGGGCGGCGGTTTGTTTCTGTCCGCCCCCTCGTGATCGCTCCCAGTCAATCCCGTGCGCCGCCGCCGTGTCACTTCCTCTGCCTGTAAAATGTAAACACAGGCAGAGGAAGTGATGCAGCGCTCATCTCGGCGGTATTTTCAAACCGCCGAGATGAGAGAAGAGACACAGTGAGTCGCACCAACACTACACTGACACCAGTACACGCAGGCACATTTAACCCCTTGTGATCACCACCCCCTGTCACACTGTCACTGTACTGATCACTGCATTTAGTGTCAGTGTGACAGGCAGTGTGACAGGCAGTCAGTGTTAGGTCCAGGGTAGCCCCGTACCCCCCTTAAAAAAGTTTTAACCCCTTGATCACCGCCCTAGTTAACCCTTTCACCCCCTATTGCCAGCGTCACTAAGCGATCATTTTTCTGATCGCTGTATTAGTGTCGCTGTTGCCGCTAGGTAGCTAATTTTTTTTATTGCAATTTTTTTTTACTAAAGACATGTGGCTGAATAAATTTTGGCCTAAATGTTTGACTAAATTTAAATTTATTCAGTTTTTCTTATAACAAAAAGTAAAAAATATTGTTTTTTTTTTCAAAAATGTCGCTCTATTTTTGTTTATAGCGCAAAAAATAAAAATCGCAGAGGCGATCAAATACCACCAAAAGAAAGCTCTATTTGTGGGAAGAAAAGGACGCAAATTTTGTTTGGGAGCCACGTCGCACGACCGTGCAATTGTCTGTTAAACGACGCAGTGCCGAATTGTAAAAACGCCTCTGGCCATTTAGCAGCATATTGGTCCGGGGCTTAAGTGGTTAAAGCAACCCAGTTCCGTACCACTGTAGAAACAGCAAACTGGTGATGAGGAAAATATCCTATTGTCTCAGGAACAGCAAGATCAGTTGCCTACTCCCTGTAAGCCGGAGTCAGCAGGAGGCAGAAGAGAAGCAATAGGGGATGGAGTGTTGGGGTGCTGGTTTTGAGAAGAAGTAGGATTGTGCTGCTGGTGCTGTGAAGAAGGAAGACATTTTGGTGGTTCAATGGGGATGTTTCATCTTTCCGTGATCCAAAGGGAGAGAATGGCACAAGGAATCCTTATCCTGCCTTAATCCAAGAGGAATTACAAAGTGCTCCACTCCAAGCATTACAAAGGCCTTCCTTTCCCCATCTCCTGATGGTGGCTGGATCTACGGGCCTATAGGCATTGCTGAAGGGGAAACACTTGTAGCGCTCACCCCCGAAGGAGCCGCTGAATTTTTCACCTCTGTGACACACCACAAAAGAATGAATCCACAGCACACCAGCACACCTTGTGAAGCTTTATAACAGATTTAATGACTGTGGGATAGAACAAAAGCCCTTAACGTCTCCCCACTCTAATATAATATAACTAATAATAGGATGAGATAATACGTTTAGATTGAATGCAATGAACAGTAATATATATATACACTTAGCCCTATCTACCCCACCCTAAACTACTGGCCAGTAATACTGTCCTAGGCTAGCCAACGTTGGGGCCCTTGCTGTATGGCAGATGTAGGAAATACACTTGTTGCAATGGCCAAAGACCGCTCACCACTTCCAGTGTCTCTTTGGGAAAGGAGGATGATTGTCTGCGGAAGCGAATGTCCCTCTCTCCTCAGACCGACGTCTGTGAAATGGATGCAGTCTTCTAAAGCCTCCGGCAGGACATCTCAGATCGTCTAGGGGCCGTCTGGGGAACCTGGCAATAATCTCCGTCAGCCCTGTTGGCTCCACTCACTCAGTTGGGCAGGCTGGATTACTCTGGTGGCTGGATCGGCCATGCGACCAGACCTCAGTTCGATCACTCAAAACACAGCCTCTCCCTGTTTCAGTAGACGCACATCAGTCTCTCAAAGCACTACTGCATAGAGCCTGTGTCTCAGTGGCAAACACACAGCTCTGTCACAAGCCGTCTTAAATCACCCTGTGATGCAGATGTATCTTCCCTGGATGACTGTCCCAGACTGAGGCTGCTCTGCAGATCCAACCCATAAATCTTCTGTTTCCTTTCCCACAGCCTCCTGGGAAATGCAGTTCTCAAGCCCTTTTCAGTACAAATGTATCGATATATCTGCTCTGTACTGCAATCTCCACAATCTGTGCTCTCTGGCTCCACCTGCAATGCAATATATATATTTCCTCTTAAAGGGCTGAAAATCACAACAGGGCTACATTCTCCCCCTACTTAAAGTCTTTGGGGTCCCCCCCAAAGGGTAAACTGTATTTGTAAGTTTTACAAACAATATATACAGTATAAAAGGCACATATAAAATTTATACTAGACCACTTGAATACCTTTACTGCGCATAGATAGATGCAGTTTATGACAACGTCTAGCAAGTGGGGTGGGCAGAGGAACACTCCACCAAGGTGTGCTGATGGCCTGGATTGGACACAAGTCCTTTGATACCTCTGTGGTTAGGGTAGACACCACGGGTGATCTGCGTACAGTAGTGATAGCTTCCTCTGTGCTGTTCCCTGGTGAGTCATAAGTGAGTCTCTGAGGAGGTCGCACCAGTCGTTTGGACCTTGATTCTAAAAGCCAGGATGAGCCTTCATCTGCTGAGTCCTCTTCTACTTGCTGTGTTAACTGAGGGAATTCAGTTTCCTTTTCAACTGGCTGAACAGGGGCATCTTCTAGCACTGAGGTTTCCGGCAAGAGACTTTCCACTTGAGAGGGTACAGAATTATCCTTGTTTGCTTAAGGGCGCAAATTCAGGGGCATCTGGTCTCAAATTGCTCAAATCCTGCTCAGGAGTCATAATAGTTGGATGGACATCCATAGGTTCAGATGGCCACATCCAACTCGGACACACATCTTCCTCACCGCTGTCGTCCTCACTTTCTCTTGTAGAAGGTGGCTGTTGGGACCGGGTAACAGGTGCTTGACGGGAAGTGGATGGAATGGGTGAAGGAGACTCATCTCTATCTGGTACCCGCACAGCTTCATTCAGAGGTAGGAGATGATTCCGATGCCAATTCTTCAGTGGCCCGGTCTTTCCCTCTGGTCGAATCTGGTACACTGGCAGGCCAGGCGATTGTTTACAGACGATGTAGATCTGAGAACTTCATCTATCAGCTAGTTTGTGCCTGGCCGAAGCACCCAAATTTCTTAATAGAACTCGATCACCTGGCTGTAAATCCTGTACCCGAACCCTCAAGTCATAGTTCCGTTTGTTTCTTTGTTCTCTACTCCCGGATGTCAAACGGGCCTTCTCAAATGCAGAAGCCAGGTTTCTCCTCAGTCTATCCACATAACCCTGGTGAGAGGCAATAGATGTCTGGTCAAGGGAGAGGCCAAAAGCTAAATCTACTGGCAATCGGGCTTCTCTTCCAAACATGAGGCGGTACTGTGAGTATCCTGTAACATCACTTTTTGTGCTATTGTAAGCATGCACAATGGTAGAGATATGCCGACTACAGTGTTGTTTCTCCCTGGTCGACAGTGTTCCCAACATATTGAGTAGAGTCCGATTGAATCTCTCCGGTTGTGCATCACCCTGGGGGTGATAGGGGGAGGTTCTTGACTTCTGAATCCCCAATAGATCCAAGAGCTGCCTGATGAGTCGACTTTCAAAGTCTCTGCCTTGATCAGAATGGATCCTCTGAGGTAGACCATAATGAACAAAGAACTTTTCTACTAGGACTTTGGCTACAGTAGGAGCACGTTGATCTTTGGTTGGAAAAGCTTGAGCATAACGGGTAAAGTGGTCTGTCACCACTAGGATATTTCCCTGTCCACTAGTGTCAGGCTCTAAGCACAGGAAGTCAATACACACCAGGTCCATAGGCCCTTGACTCTGTAGATGGCTCATTGGAGCAGTCCTAGAAGGTAAAGTTTTCCTCTGGATACATCTTAGACAGGAATGGCAGTAGCTTTCAACTTCGGATCTCATGCAGGGCCAATAGAATCTGTCTCGGACCAGTTTAAAAGTTCTCTCTGCTCCTAAGTGACCATGGTCATCATGCAAAGCTTTCAGCACATTTTCTCTATGCTTCTCTGGGAGGAACAACTGCTGCTTTTCTTTTAAGGGGTCGTACAAACGAGCAGACAGATTTGTTCAAATCTGTCTGTCCGACAGATTTGAACAAATCTGTCTGCTGGGATTTTGGTTTGCTCGCGTGTACACACGAGCAAACCAAAATCCCCGCCAGCAGACAGCGCGCTGACGTGTCGGTGACGTGGCGGTGACGTTGACGCCGCCACGTCACCGCACCAGGAAGTAAAACACTTCCGCGCATGCGTCGAAACCATTCGGCGCGTGTGCGAGAAGACATGTCTGCTGGTAAGCATACTAACCAGCAGACATGTCGGGCGGACGGGTTCCCAGCCGACAGATTTCAAAGCATGCTTTGAAATCTGTCGGGTGGCCAAATCCGTCTGTTAGCCCGTACACACGATCGAATCTGTCTGCTGAAACGGTCTAGCAGACCATTTCCAGCAGACAGATTTGATCGTGTGTACGAGGCCTAAGTCATCCGAGGGGCCCCTTCGGTAGACCACCCCGTCTAGCAGTTTCAACCGTTCCAACTCTTTGTGGACCAGATGAGCCTCTTTTGGTGAATCAGTTAGTAGGAGCCCTCTTTGACCCGCTTACATTGCTCTCAGAGTTAACCCGATCAAAGGATCTTCAGCCTGATCTACTCTCAGGTCCTTCTTCGTGAAAGTAGGCAGGCCCTCACTCCTCAGCTGTGTAGGGTTACAATACATTTTAGGTACACCGGCAGCCATGACTCCTATGGCCTCTGCTCCAATCACTCCTTTGGTTCAGTATTCCACCCCTTGGCATAGGGCTTGAACTCCATCTGGAGTCAAATGAGTCCACTCTGTTTCTGGGACCCCTGTGCTATAGGGTCTTCTGGATAAGGCATCCGCTTCTTGGTTATTGACCCCAGGGCGATATTTGAGGCTGAAGTGGAATCCTGATAGGGCAGCCAACCACCTGTGCCCAGTGGCATCCAGTTTGGCTGTAGTGAGAATGTAAGTGAGTGGATTGTTGTCAGTTTTGACCATGAAATTGGCCCCGTACAGGTAGTCTTTTAGTTTGTCCACCACTGTCCACTTCAAGGCCAGGAACTCCAACTTGTGAGTGGGATAATTCTTCTCAGAAGGGGTGAGACCCCGACTCACATATGCCACCGGTCTCAGGAGGCCATCATATTCCTGGTATAGTACTCCTCCTAGCCCTTCTCTGCTAGCATCCACATATAGTTCATAAGGCTTGGCAGGATCAGCGTAGGCAAGGACAGGAGCCTGTGTTAGACTTCCTTTCAATTGGAGGAAAGCTCTTTCACATTGGTCGGTCCATTCCTCCTGGATTGATTTACGAGGCTTCCTATGCCCGTGGGCTGATGAACCCGGCTCAAAGGGCATTGATTCATCTTCTGCTCCTTCCATTCTTAGAAGTGTGTTCAGAGGCTGAGCTATCTTGGCAAACCCCTCTACGAACCTTCTATAGTATGAGCAAAATCCCAGGAAGGACCGGAGTTCAGTAATATTACGAGGTATATTGATGTCCTAAGTGTAGAAGTATCTTTTTTTAAAAATGAAAAAGGTGATAGATTTACTACGAGGCTCCTCTATATATAACGGCCAGGACCCAAATGTGTGCGAGTGGACGGCATGAGCAATATTAATGAACCATAGAAGAGCAATCTATCATGTCGTCCAAGTGTATCGCTTTTCAAAGGTCCGGCTGGACTGCAACTGTTATTCTGGATGTACCAGAGACTACTTGGGTGCAATCGGCATGTTTTAATGGATCTACATGTAAAAATGAACGTAATTTTAAAACACATATAGATTTAAGACCCAGAAAAAAAGGGGGGGGGGGAGGAAAATCCTCTTTAAAATCACACTGAATGAGTGTGTGTGGTTAATGCATATGGGTATAAACATAGCAAGGTAATAAGAATGGAGGAAAAAAGGGGAATGTAACTATAATGTTATAGTAATATGTTATAATGTGTATATACAGTATATAAAAAATTAAATATAAAAACAGATGAGAAAATATTTTTAGTATTTACTCTGATGTCATAGTCAGTGCATAACATCGGGCAGTCTCACTAAAGAGAAAAGACCGCACCGACTCCATACAAAAGTGACATCACACGGGCTAATTGGAAAACGGTAAGGGAGATGAGGGAAAAGGAATGGGGAAGAGGGGAGGGAAAGAGGGAGGGGAATTGTAGTTAGGCGAACACGGACTGAAAGGGAAAATGCCAATAATTAGTATAAAAGGGAAACCTGTAATCTAAACAGGAGAGTGGAATATTATATACGTCGGCATATCTAAAAAGGTCCCGTGTATAAACATATTCGCCTAACATAGCCCGAATGGAGCCACGAGCGCAGAACCCTGATATTATATAGGGATAAATCACAACTGGTGTTGTGTGTTTAATTTCAACATGTAATGAAGAAAAAGGGGAAGGTGAAGAAAACATATGGAAAATAATGAGAGAGGGCACAGAGGACAATGTAAAGGAATGTGTGCATATGTATGTGCGTTTGGAGCATATGTAATGTGCAAGACAAATCGCACAATAATTTCTGATATTTCGTTAAAAGGTAGAAGTGGTCTGAAAAATGCATGTATTATAATGGTACAGTATAATACAATATAGTACAATGTGGTGTAATGCCTGAGTGGTATAGTATGGGCATAACATGCATAAAGATTCATTGATTGATCACCTTAAAATAAACAAATAAACAAATAGATGAACTATAAGTACAACATTAGAAGTAGTGCATGACATATATGGGAAAAATATAATAGTGGTTTCACTCATAGAAATGGGAAACATCCCATTCAAAGTTGAGTCCCCTAGGCAGTCTAGAATTAAGGTAAAAAATCCAAAATACTTCCCGTTTGCACAGGAGTCTGAATGTATCACCACCTCTAGCTGAACGTGTAATTCTTTCTATACCCTGTATGGATAAACTGGAAATGTTTTTATGGTGTATAACGTGTTTATTTTTTATTTTTTTTATTTTTTTTTATTATTTTTTTTATTTTGGTTTGTGGGCCATATGACTGCTTCAGCACCTTAAACACTATTTCGGCTATATATATATATAAATATATAGACACTTAAAACCAGTCCATTTTATTTTTCACTATTTTTTACATTCAGTCTCACATTCACTTTTATATATATATATATCCCTTCCCATTTTCATGCAATCCTCACATACACACATACACAGGTTCTTTAAGGGTTACCTTTTTTATGTTAGTGTTGACTTCCAGCCTGCACACACTTGACTAACATTGTAATGTGCAAGACAAATCGCACAATAATTTCTGATATTTCGTTAAAAGGTAGAAGTGGTCTGAAAAATGCATGTATTATAATGGTACAGTATAATACAATATAGTACAATGTGGTGTAATGCCTGAGTGGTATAGTATGGGCATAACATGCATAAAGATTCATTGATTGATCACCTTAAAATAAACAAATAAACAAATAGATGAACTATAAGTACAACATTAGAAGTAGTGCATGACATATATGGGAAAAATATAATAGTGGTTTCACTCATAGAAATGGGAAACATCCCATTCAAAGTTGAGTCCCCTAGGCAGTCTAGAATTAAGGTAAAAAATCCAAAATACTTCCCGTTTGCACAGGAGTCTGAATGTATCACCACCTCTAGCTGAACGTGTAATTCTTTCTATACCCTGTATGGATAAACTGGAAATGTTTTTATGGTGTATAACGTGTTTATTTTTTATTTTTTTTATTTTTTTTTATTATTTTTTTTATTTTGGTTTGTGGGCCATATGACTGCTTCAGCACCTTAAACACTATTTCGGCTATATATATATATAAATATATAGACACTTAAAACCAGTCCATTTTATTTTTCACTATTTTTTACATTCAGTCTCACATTCACTTTTATATATATATATATCCCTTCCCATTTTCATGCAATCCTCACATACACACATACACAGGTTCTTTAAGGGTTACCTTTTTTATGTTAGTGTTGACTTCCAGCCTGCACACACTTGACACTCTGATTACACCCATTCAGGATGTCTATCACAACTAATTAACTTTAAGTTGCTATAGGCTGAAGGGAGTCACATGTTTTATTTGGTATTTTGGGGTTTAGTATAAATGTTTTTGTGTTAGCACCATACCATAGCCATGACTAAGCACCGATCGAGTGCGAAACGCGTCGGCTGTCCTGTTTTCTGTGATTGCTGTGACTGTACATGTTTTTGAATTTACAATAAAGACAACTTTTTTCGTTTAAAAATCCTTGGAGTGCGGCCGTCCTTCCCTCTTTTCTTCATCATCATTGCTATTTGCATCGCCAGCACCTTGGTAATCTAATTATCCTTGATCGTCTACAGGTCTCACCTGGAGCGGTGATTTCTTTTCTTTTGTCTTTTTTGGATTTTACAGTGAGCTCCCAGCTACATCCCTAACCTAATCTAAAAAATACCAACCAAATTGTTCTCTTCATTCCTCCGAAGACCTCCTACTCTCTAGTTCCCTTGTCATCTCCTCCCATGCTCGTCTTCAGGACTTCTACCAAGACTCCCATCCTTTGAAATTCCCTACCCAAATCTGTCTGAATATCTCCTACCCTATCCACTATTAGGTGATCCCTGAAAACATTTCTTTTTAGAGAAGTCTATCTTTTTTTTTTTTTTAACAGGGAAAGAGAAGCCTATCTTGCCTCCACCTAACAACTGTACTTTTATTTTCTCCATCAGCTAATCCACCACCGTTATTACCTTTTGTATCACTTGACCCTCCCTTTTAGATTGAAAGCTCTAATAAACAAGGTCCTCTGATTCCTCCTGTATTGAATTGTGTTGCAACTAGGGTTGTCCCGATACCGATACCAGTATCGGTATCGGGACCGATACCGAGTATTTGCGGGAGTACTTGTACTCGCACAAATACCCCCGATACCTAAATAGAATACTCCCCCCCCCCCCGCATCGCGCCAACGCATCGAAAGCCGCCGCATGGGTTAAACGGCATGCGGGAACATCACATCTTTCACGGGCAAAACAGCTATTCAAATGAATGCTGTGATTTTCTCCATGCGGCGGCTTTTGGCGGCAAAGGTATGGGGGACATGGCTAGAGGGACATGGCTGCATATGTGAGGGACATGGCTGCATATGTGAGGGACATGGCTAGAGGGACATGGCTGCATATGTGAGGGACATGGCTGCATATGTGAGGTACATGGCTGCATATGTGAGGGACATGGCTGCAGGGACATGGCTGCATATGTGGGGGACATGGCTGCATATGTGGGGGACATTTAAAAAAAGTATCGGTATTCGGTATCGGCGACTACTTGGAAAAAAGTATCGGTACTTGTACTCGGTCCTAAAAAAGTGGTATCGGGACAACCCTAGTTGTAACTGTACTGTTTGCCCTAACATTGTAAAGCGCTGCGCAAACTTTTGGTGCTTTATAAATCCAGAATAATAATAATCACAGACAACCTTATTCAGTAAAAAAAAATAAAAGGATTAGTAATCTGCAAATGAATAATATTTCTGATTAGTTGTTATGGCTTACCTCACTTTCCAGATTACTTTTTACCTAACCAAATAATCCCAGTTGAATGATTCTCATTGATATAATGCCTAGAGGCAGCTTTTACGTTCAATGTTCTACTTCATTTGGTTAAAGAAGGCATGCATAGACTTTTCTGTAATACACACACGCATAAATTCAGAATAGTCTAATGCAGATGGAGAATATAGAATACTGTCTGCTGGGAAGTAATGATGCCCCGTGTTCCACAGCTGTTGGGTCAAACTAGAATAGTAGATAGCTGGGTTTAATAATGGTTGTTATATTAAGAAAAAGCGTAGGGAAAGATGCGTACAAAAACGTTTGCAGAAACAGCAAAGATGTTAGACGTAAGTGTGGTTTTATTCCTGGCATGTAAATTACTTGGGTTGGAAACTTGCAAATCAACCCACTGCAGAGTACAATGAAGTAAAAATAACACACTGCTTGTTGTAAGGTGTCCCGAATGTCCTTATTTTCAGTGACAAGTGAAGGAGTGTGCAGGACACACACTACATTACCAAAAGTATTGGGACACCTGCCTTTCCACGCACATGAACTTTAATATTATTCCAGTCTTAGTCCGTAGGGTTCAATATTGAGTTGGCCCCCCCTTTGCGGCTATAACAGCTTCAACACTTCTGGGAAGGATGTCCACAATTTTAGGAATGTGTCTATGGGAATGTTTTACCATTCTTCCAGAAGCATATTTGTGAGGTCAGGCACTGACACCCTGCTCACAGTCTCCACTCTAATTCACCCCAAAGGTGTTCTATCGGGTTGAGGTCAGGACTCTCTGTTGGCCAGTCAAGTTCCACCACCCCAAACTTACTCATCCATGTCTTTATGGACCTTGCTCTGTGCACTGGTCCAGATCATTTGGTAGAGGAGGAATTATGGTGTGGGGTTGTTTTTCAGGGGTTAGGCTTGGCCCCTTAATTCCATTGAAGGTGTCAGCATACCAAGACATTTCTGACATTTTCCTGCTCCCAACTTTGTGGGAACAGTTTGGGGATGGCCTCTTCCTATTCCAACATGACCAGTGCACAAACAGGGTCCATAAAGAAATGGATGAGCTAGCTTGGGTTGGAGGAACTTGAACCCTTTTGAGCCCGACTGCAGTGGCGTCTCCAGCTTTCATATTTAGGGGGGGCACATGGGGGGACAGGGACAAAAGTAGGGGGGCCAACTATAAAATGCAATTATATATATATATATATATATATATCTCCTGGGGCCCTTTACTATGATCCCACAACGGGCCCTTTTACATGTTCTGCAGTGAGTTCCCTTCCTACTATACTGGGGTCCCCCAGGGTGGCAGAAAACAAGAGATATATGTCACCAGCACACCAAGAAAATATAAGGGTCCAAAGCAGTGGGAGAACTTTCAGGGTTGCAAAGGTTGTCTTGCCACCAAGCCCTGGTGTTCTGCCACCGTGGGGTTCCCCAGCTGTCCTGTCCCTGCTATTGACAGCGCTGATCTGGCATCTGTCTCCTTGGTAGCGGCGGCAGTCCATTACGACCTAGTGCTGGTGACATTATGGGTGCATGCAGGGGAAGGCTGGCACTATTGGTTATAGAGAGCTGAGCCCCCAGCTGGTCACCTAGCAGCAGTAATGCTGTATAACCTTCTCTGTTGACATGCTGATCGGGATGTGATCCAGGTGATGCTCCCAGTCAGATCTAATAAATACAGTATTTATTAGCATCAAAAGTACAACCACATATATATATATATATATATATATATATATAATCAAACGTATGTTCCGCAGCCGTGTGGGCTCTATGCCTGTAAAGTGTGGGCTCTATGCCTGCAAAGTGTGGGCTCTATGCCTGCAAAGTGTGGGCTCTATGCCTGCAAAGTGTGGGCTCTATGCCTGCAAAGTGTGGGCTCTATGCCTGCAAAGTGTGGGCTTTGATCAATAAAATCTCTGATATTTAACACTAGGATTTGACTGGGAGCATCACCTGGATTGCATCCCGATCAGCATGTCAGAGAAGGCTCCACTGCTGCTAAGCAACCTGCAGGGAGCTCAACTGTCTACAACCAATAGAGATGGGCTTGGGTGTGTTTGAAATCCCACATGCCCAATCCCACCAGGAAGCCAACACTCCACAGTGCTAATCACAGGCAGTGAGACATTTCCTGATCTGTGCAGAGCTGCGGACCGGGAAATCTCTTACTGCCTGTGATTAGCGCTGTGCAGTGTGGGCTTCCTGGCAGGCTCTGGCATGTGGATTTTTGAACATGCCAAGCCCATCTCTAACAACAAATTGTGCTGGCCCTCCTGTACATCAGCCCCATAAAGTAACCAGCACTGGGTTCCAATGTGCTGCCGCCACCATCGCTGTGAATAGCCGGGACAGGACAGCAGCTCTGGTTATTCCAGCACTGGTCCACACTGGGAGGATTCCCCCATCCACCTATAATGTGTAGATGGGGGAATTGGATCATTTTTTTTTTCATTTAACCTAATAGTTGAATGAAAAATAGTGATCAATGTATGGGCTGCCTAAGAGCTAAGACCAGCCATAGACAGCTTAAATCTCAGCTGGTTCAGCAGGAACGGGCTGAGATTTGAACCATTAATGAGCAGATTCTCTTATGATTATCACTAGTGGTTGCTGTATAGCCACTAGTGAGAATCACTGTTTGTCGGGAGAATACAATTGCTGGGCAGGAGGGATATTCCCGTCAGCACTGTCTGTGTTGATGGGGGAATCATGCAAGTTTTTTCCCTGCAATCTGTGGATGTAGGAAAGAAATTTGCACTGTATATTACCTGCCTAACTGAAAGTGAAAGTGTAACAGAATGGCCCGTGACACCCAGAGACTTTTGAAGGATGGTGGGGTACTCGAGTGCCAGCATCACTAATGATTCTTGGGTCTAGGGTCATCCTGTGTCCCTTTTGGGCATAGGGTGACTGAGAAATGATAAATTACATGGGATGGGACATTACGGATATCTTTAAATATTACAAGTTGTTAAAGTCTGACTCCGACAGGTCAATAGAGTGTTTTCATTCAATGTGGGGACACATGCTTTTGAGGTGTTAATTGAGTCTGCTCCTAGACATTCCATTGTGTGATACTGTTTTGTGTCCATTGTGCTAATTAGATCTGCTCCTAAGACCTGTTTATTGTGTATGCTAATGACACTGTTAAGATGTGGAATGTTACTTGTCAAGCTGTAGTAATTAACCCCTCTAAATGCGGAGCCAGACCGTCTGGGTAATGAGTAGTAATTAACTCATCGGAATGTCATTAACTAAAAGAATGTGTATGAAGCCCCCGTTGTGTGATGTGTGGGTGGAGTGTGTCTTTGTCCCTGTGATTAACTGTAACATGCTTGTAATGTATATAAGAAAGCTAAGTTACCATTAAAGGATTCATTCATTCATTTTGGAACCAGTACCAGAGCTTGTGTTGTCTCGGTTATTCTGGGAAATGAAATGGGTCGTGTCTAATGTCTGTCGGACTGTCGGATAAGCTGTCGTGGGGCGATGGAATGGAATATTGTAAACGGTGGTGACCGTTACAGAAAGTAAATTGTGAATCTCTTGAAAGAACAGGAGAGGGGAGGGAGACAGATGGGGGAGAGAAGGGATGGAGATAATGCAGTTCAACGATTACAGTGTACTGCAGTCTGCAGTGCACACACTTACCCACGGTCCAGGCTAGAATCTCAGGCATCATTCACACACATGCTGCTAATTTTCATATTTCCTGAACACACATCCCCTCTCTTCCGATACAGCACACCGATATAGTGTGGGCGGGACTGAAAGGAGAAGGAGGAGGAGCTGTATTCCTCCCTGCTCGTATGTGAGGAGAGTGGGGGGGAGGTGGCTGGACTCGCTGGGCTGTAAAAAAGTGTCATAGACTGACACTCAGCTCAGCTTCCAGTCACCACTCTGGGAATTTACAGGCTGGTTCTCCTGTCCTAAGGACGGGAGAAATCAGTCTGTTTTTTCAGTAACTGAGATAAAGGCTTGGGAAGGCCCCCCCTCCCCCACAGTGCTCATGGAGTCCTTTCTGCAACTCACTCTTCTCCGTGCCAATGAGGATGCAGGGGAAGGAGCAGATCGGGCGGCTGTGGTTGTGTGAACGCTTGCATTATGCAGTGTCAGCGAGCAGAGGGAGGGGGAGGAATGCCCCGCAGAGCTGACTGGGGATGCTCTTCCTCTCAGGAGAGACTGTTACTCCAGGGGCAGCCCGAGAAAAAAAAAAAAGCAAAAAAAAAACTATTTTTGAGGGGGCACATGGTGGGGCACAGCATAATGTTGGGGGGGTCAGGGCCCCCTCTGGCCCCTCCCTAGAGTCGCCTCTGCCCGACTGCCCAAACCACGACGCAAAACCAACTTATCTATTTCAATGTGCCAACACAGAATTAAACCTAACAGCCTCTCTCTACAGAGGATGGAACTGATCATCCCTCTGGATGAGCCCTAAGGGACCAAAAACGTACGATTATGCCAGATTTGCCCAGAATGCAGGGTTTAGGAATGCATTGTGCTCAGAATGCACTGTGCAACATACACTGACCTACCTGACACATGCACTGACCTACCTGACCATTACACTCACCTACCTGACACATGCACTCACCTATCTGACACATGCACTCACCTACCTGACCATTACACTCACCTACTTGACACATGCACTCACCTAACTGACCATTACATTCACCTACCTGACACATACACTCACCTACCTGACCATTACACTCACCTACCTGACACATGCACTCACCTACCTGACCATTACACTCACCTACTTGACACATGCACTCACCTAACTGACCATTACATTCACCTACCTGACACATACACTCACCTACCTGACCATTACACTCACCTACCTGACACATGCACTCACCTACCTGACCATTACACTCACCTACTTGACACATGCACTCACCTAACTGACCATTACATTAACCTACCTGACACATACACTCACCTACCTGACCATTACACTCACCTACCTGACACATGCACTCATCTACCTGACACATTACACTCATCTACCTGACACATTACACTCACCTACCTGACCATTACACTCACCTACCTGACACATGCACTTACCTACCTGACACATACACTCACCAACCTGACACATGCACTCACCTACCTGACCATTACACTCACCTACCTGACACATGCACTCACCTACCTAACACATGCACTCACTTTCCTGATCATTACACTCACCTATCTAAAACATACTTCCTCCACTACTCACATCCCCTTCCCCCCCACACAGTACAATGTAGATCGGAGGATCCATCCTCCTCCTTACCTTTCCATGGCCTTATCGTCCAGCTCTCCCAGGGCAGTTTGGTAAGAATCCCCACCATCCAGCCACTCCTCGAAATACCCGCCACCAGGAGGAAAGCTAGCAGCCACTTTACCTCTCTCCATGGCCATGTATGATCTGCTCCGAGCACCGCCCCTCCCCCTCCACTTTTTCACAGGCTGCACTAGAGGGACAGACTGAACCAAAGTCGCCCTGAAGCATAGGGAGCTTTAAATAGGGTGCCTGCATAAAGGAATGCCCGAAGGCCTTACCAGAGGTGTAGGGGTCCAGGGGAGACAATAAGCTGCAGAACACAGTCGGGACGGTGTAGAAAGAATTTTACACCCCCCTAAACATCACACATGGGACAAGGTGAATGGCTGCCCCCCACGCCGACATTGCTGCCACTGATGCAAGGAATGGAGTCGGCTCCTCTGTGCCTGTACCCTCAGTGCGAGTGACTGCCGGGCTGGGGGATTCCCCTGGCGCGCCGACAGAAAGGGCTTGGCGTGCCAGCTGTGGCATGCGTGCCTAGGTTTGCCATCACTACCATAGACACACTCCTACACCTTTCTTGACAGCCTTCCCAGAAGAGTTGAAGCAGCAAAGGATGGGCCAACTTAATATTAAACCCTACGGACTAAGGCTGGGATGCCATTAAAGTCCATGTGCATGTAAATGCAGATGTCCCAATACTTTTGGTAATATAGTGTAGCAGTGGAGTAGGAGTCGGCAGGAGGAACCTCAAAACACAGCAGAGGATGCACGGATGACACATCTGAAAGTGTGTTAGGTGTGAAGAATTGCTTTGCTTAGAAAAGGAGTAAAAATGTCATTACTTTTTTGGGACATTGGGACAGGAAAGTATAAGGTACCTCAACATAGATGCTTTATTGTCAATAACGTACATTTGTAAAAATTCCTTTTTTTTTTAAAAAAAGCAATAATTTGCCTGGCTCCACCGAAAATGATGAATACGATGAAATGCAACATGTGAATACTTTCTGTTCTAAGAAGGCTCTGCTGCACCTTATAAATACGAAAAGCATCTGCACATCATTGGGTATTCAAAATGAGCAGGAAATTGCTTTTCACATGATTGGATATTTTAAATATTTATTTGTATGTATTAATCTAATCTTGACTCCTAAAATGCAATGAATTGTTTTTTACACCAATAAAATATTTATTTTGGATTTCGTGCTTTGGATTTTAATTTGTCTGGTGTTCCTCTACTTAACTTGACCAGCAGAATCTCTGCATTTATGGGATTTGGGACCTGTGTGGGTATGCAAGTCAATGTCCGACAAATTCTGCAAAATCTTTCAATGAAGAAAATTAACTACACTCAGGTTCAATTGACGAATCAGATGAAAGTTCAGATACTTAAAGTGTTACTACAACCATAACAATAAAATCAGTCTATAATTGACTATATGTGTAGGGATGTAGTGATTTCCTATATTCTTTATGCTGTGTATTGTGATCTGTAATGTGGATTTTTTTCCAACGTAATTTTGGCTCAAACTTGGGTTGCATACACACGGTCACACACGGTCACACAAATGTTGTTGGAAATTCCGAAAGTCAAGAACACGGTGACGTACAACACGTACGACGAGCCGAGAAATATTAAGTTCAATTGGCAGTGCTGCTCTGCTTGATTCCGAGCATGCGTGGATTTTTGTGCGTGTGAATTGCATACACACGATCGGAATTTCCGACAAGAACTTTTGTTGTTGGAAAAATTGAGAACCAGCTCTCAAACATTTGTTGTCAGAAATTCCAACAGAAAAATACCCAATGGAGCCTACACACAGTCGGAATATCCGACCAAAAGCTCACATTGAACATTTGTTGTCAGAAGTTCCGTGGCATTAGTGTAGTTTTAGTCAGCTTAGCTGTGTGCTGGCTATGCAATCTAAGGGGGTCATCTAGTATAGCGAGAATATGCGATGCCGTGGTACATAATAATAGTGCCCAATTAAGCCAACTAAGATGTCAAATGGGTGGACATGCAAATGCAAAATCGCGCTATTACAGGCGAACATGCCTGTCAAATCGGCATAAGTGGGAATAGTTAAAGTCAATGGGGCTCGAACTTGCAAAATCAAAAGTCCTCATTGAAGACTTGTATGTAAGTTCTGCCATAAAGTGTACGGGGACCCGAGTCAATGTGTCAATGCAAATTTTTTTTTAAAACAAATCGTTTTTTCAGGAGTAGTGATTTTAATGATGCTTTAAATGAAATAATAAAAATAAAATATTTCTTTCATTTTCATGCCTGGAAGTCCCCTTAGTCTTCGCAGCGATAATGTATTGCCGGCTATCGGCAAAATATGTGAAAAATTTCAAAACAAATTGACGTAGGGTCATCCACCAAAATCCAAACCCCTATCTGAGCATGCAGTCTGGAGGTTGGGAATAGCGGGGGGCGAGTGAGCGCCCCCCCCCCTCTTGAACCATACCAAGGCACATGTCCTTAACATGGAGAGGGTGCTTTGGGCTCGTTCCAAGCCAGCGTGCGTTCCAAACAGCCGAATGTTCAAACCAGATCAAAGTCTGCAAATAACGTCACATATGGCAGACGCGCAGCCTCAATGCATTTCGCTTGTCATTTCGCCAAGTGAGCTTCCGCCATACGTGACGTAATTTCTGGGTTTCGATTTGGTTTGAACATTCAGCCATTTGAAACGCACACTGGCTGGGACCGAGCAGTGTGCAGGATAATCAAACAGGCTGGTTGTGTTGGTGCTCACTATAGCAGCTTGAAATGTGAGTGGCAATTTTATACTTTTAACCACTTGCTTACTGGGCACATAAACCCCCTTCGTGCCCAGGCGAAATTTCAGCTTCCGGCACTGCGTCGCTTTAACTGACAATTGCGCGGTAGTGCGACGTGGCACCCAAACAAAATTGGCGTCCCTTTTTTCCCCACAAATAGAGCTTTCTTTTGGTGGTATTTGATCGCCCGTGCGGTTTTTATTTTTTGCGTTATAATGAAAAAAAGAGCGACAATTTAAAAATATATATATATTTTTTACTTGTTGCTATAATAAATATCCCATTTTTTTTTTTTTTTTATATTTTTTTTTCTCAGTTAAGGCCGATACGTATTCTTCTACGTATTTTTGTAAAAAAAAAAAAAAAAAAAATCACAATAAGTGACTGCTTTGCGCAAAAGTTATAGCACCTACAAAATAGGGGACATAATTATGATTTTTTTTTTTATATTTTTTTTTTACTAGTAATGGCGGCGATCTGCGATTTTTATTGGGACTGCGATATTGCGACGGACACATCGGACACTTTTGACACATTTTTGGCGCCATTCACATTTATACAGCGACCAGTGCTATAAAAATGCACTAATTACTGTATAAATGTGACTGGCATTGAAGGGGTTAACACTAGGGGGTGAGGAAGGGGTTAAATGTATTGCCTGGGTGTGTTCTAACTGTATGGGGGGAGGGGGGTGACTGGGGGAGGTGACCGATGCTGTCTCCCTATGTACAAGAGACACAGCATCTGTCACCTCACTGACAGGACGTGAAGCTCTGTGTTTACACTCAGAGCTCCACGTCCCTGCTGTCTCACCGACGATCGCGTGTACCTGACGGACATCGCGGCCGCCGGGTACACGCATCGTATCCTCGGTGATGCGTCGGGACTGTTTTTCCCCGCCGCGCGCCACCCTGTGGCGCGCGCGGGAATTACAAGCAAATCACGTCCAAAGACGTCAACCCGGCGCCTCAGGTCTGCGCTGTTCACGTCTTTGGACGTGATGCGGGTTTGAAGTGGTTAATCCTTGTTTTGACTTATACAATATCACACTATCCTGGATTATTATCTATCCCTGGGTCTCGGTTATTAATGAGGAGATCAGCTGGTGGTGGTTACCCATAAACCATATCATAGATGTACACTTTGGGGTTTATTTGCAAAAGGCAAAGCCACTTTGCGCTACAAGTGCAAAGTGCACTTGAAATTGCACTTGGAAGTGCAGTCACTGTAAATCTGAGGAATAGATCTGAAAGGAGAGGAAGCTCTGCTGATTTTATCATCCAATCATGTGCAAGCTAAAATGCTGTTTTTTATTTTCCTTGCATGTCCCCCAGCGACTGTGCAATTTCAAGTGCACTTTTCACTTGTAGTTTGCACTTGTAGTGCAAAGTGGATTTGCCTGACGCACTTATATGAGGAGTATCTGAGGCACCTTTAAGACCAGGAGCACAGTGATTGGAGCTTTCTTTAGCAAGATTTAGGATTTTTTTGGACTGTGCAATATTTATTAATAATTCTTATAAATAAATAAAAATAAAAATCACCTTTGGACTTGCAAGTATATTTGGATTGCTTTTTATCCTTTGTTCAAATGCAATTATCACATATTTGTTAGCTCCTTGCTTTTCATTGGTTTACATTATGAAGCTTTGTACACACGACCGGTTTTCCCATTGGGAAAACTGCCATGAGAGCTTTTGGCCAGGAAAACTGGCCATGTGTATGCTCCATCGCAGTTTTCTATGGGAAACACTGTGATGTAACATACACACGGCCGGTATTCCCGACCAAAGCTCTCATGGCAGTTTTCCTGTCGGAAAAACTCAGTCGTGTGTAGGGAGAAAAAGTTACCTGAGCAAGTTCTCAGGTTTCCCAGCGGTAAAAAGTCAGCCGGGAAACCGGTACGTGTGTACGAGGCTTGAGAGTTTGCTTTCTGTCCTATTTTTGAGTAATTCCAGAGGTTTATTCCATATTAACTCTGGCAGAGGAGGTTAACAGGTGGAAGGGAGACCTTACGTCCTTAAAGTGGATCTAAGGCCAGGGTCCTGGCTACTAGGCTATCTAAATGCATCCACCATGTGATTCATAGAGATCAATCGGGATTTATCCCCACTAGGTCGACTGCTCAGAACCTACGTAGACTATTCCTTAATTTGCAAGTCCCAGTGGACAATCCGGGTAATAGGGCCATTTTCTCTTTGGACGCAGCCAAGGCTTTTGACAGTGTGGAATGGCCATATTTGTGGGAGGTACTAAATAAGTTTGGAGTTGGCTCCTCCTTCCTGAAATGGGTTCAATTACTATATAGCTCTCCAAAGGCACGAATGAGAATTAATGGGGAAGTCTCGGACCCATTCCGGCTGTTCAGGGGGACGCGGCAGGGGTGCCCGCTATCCCCTCTGCTGTTCGCCCTGGCGCTGGAACCTCTGGCGATCCATTTGCGAGCCTCGCCCGGCATAACTGGTTTTTCCAGGAATGCCGGGCAGGAGGTAGTCTCATTATTCGCAGATGACACGCTCATATACTTGGGAGATACTGATGAGTCTCTGAAAAATGTGATGTCATTAATTGCAGACTTCGGAGACCTGTCAGGCTTTAATATCAATTGGCACAAATCAGTTCTCATGCCCCTAGACCCCTTGTCAAATCCACTACCAGCCTGCGCCAAAGATATATTGGTAGTTAAGGACTTTAGGTACTTAGGGATTCAGGTGACACCAAACCCAGCCCAATATCTCTCACTGAACCTGACTCCATTGCTGCTTAAATTCAGGCAGAAGTGTGCGGTCTGGAAAAAACTCCCTCTATCAGTCACGGGTAGGGCGAATCTCATAAAAATGGTGTGGGCCCCCCAACTCCTATATGTTTTTCATAATTCCCCAATCTGGATACCACACAAGTGGTTTGCCCAAATAGACGCTCAGTTTAGGGATCTGATCTGGGGCGGGAAGGTGGCTCGAATCAGCCTCAAATCCCTTCAACTAACTAAAGACCAAGGGGGTATGGCGGTTCCACACGCCAGGCACTATTTTGTGGCTTCACAGATACAACACCTGGGGAACTGGGGCGTGATAGATGCGGGGGATCCGGTACGATCATCATTAATGCCACCGGGAGCTACCCTCCCAGCGGTATCGTATCTAGAGGCAGGGCTTCCACACCTGGATCAATCGCTCCCCACTATCGTCCTACTAAATACCCTGTGGAGATACATTAGGTCCAATCTTAATATTAAAGGGATATGTCACTTCACTCCAATCTGGAATAACTCCTACTACAGAGAGCTCTTCCAATTGGAAGGCTTTGGGCAATGGACTAATGCAGGGATCCATTACATTGCTCAACTATTTGAGGGCCCAGTTCTAAAGTCCTTCACTGATCTGGAAAACGAGTTCCCACTTGCCAGAACACAATTTTATAAGTATCTGCAACTACGACATGCAATACAGTGCGAGAGTAGACTATCCCTTGTCACGGTTGCAAAACACCCACTGAGCAATACCGTTCTGCTGAATGTAGATAAGAAGGGAATGATTTCTCAGGTCTACTCCAAACTGCTTGGTACTACCCATGACGCACTTACTATACCATGCAGAAAGGGCTGGGAAAAAGACTTGGGCCCCATAGATGGAGATACGTGGGAATTGTGTTTATCCGCTGCCCCATTAGTATCGGTCTCAACGCAACATAGATTATCGCACTTATATCTGTTTCACAGGGTCTATAGGACACCAGCTCGCTTATTTAAATGGGGCCTCAGAGACTCACCACTGTGCCCAAAATGCAATGCCCAGGAAGGAGACTTGTTACACATGATGTGGAAGTGCCCAAAACTTTTTAGATACTGGCATTATGTTACTGACACTATATCTCAGGCATATGGCTTCCCGGCACCACAGGATCCGGTAGTGTGTCTCCTTGGGGCTCTCGAGGTGCCTTCACTCTCCACTCATGGTCACACAGCTGTGATCCGACTACTCTATGCTGCCCGGAGAGCCATTGCTAGACTTTGGATCACCTCCAGAGTGCCTACAGAGAAAATGTGGATTAAACTGGTAAATACCATGCTGATACGCGAAAAAATCACATATCAGCATAGGAATGCGCCCAAAAAATTCTACTCCATGTGGCAACCATGGCTAGACATCCCGGGGCTGGGACCAACAGAGCTGATTATGGACAGGTTATTGCAGTAAAAAGGGGTCACAGAGAGTGGGGGCTTGGGACACAGGTTTGCGGGGTGTTGTGTATTAATTTACGATACGGATACGGTCATGGGCTCGGGATCACGGGACATTAGATCATTGAGCAAACTAAGTTTCATATAGATGTACACTGGTTATTGATATATAATACGAGGCAGACAATGAAACTGATCGGACTATATGTTCAGGGAGAACTCTGAGACCCCCAGTTGGATTTTGAGGGAATTAATATGTTTGAATGGGGAAGAGGAGAAATCCTCCCTATTACTGCTTACATGCCTTTAAAGAAGTACGCAACCCATTTGTTGTATTCTTGTGTTATTGATATACATCTTGCCACTGAACTGTATGTCTATTCTGCCTCAATAAACAGTTTTCTGATTTAAAAAAAAAAAAAGTGGATCTAAACCCGATTCCTGAAATTTAAGCTGTAAACACATATATGCAGTGTTTTCTTATCTCTCTTCAAAGCACTATGTCCTATAGCTGTGTCTTGCTCCGTAGCTCTGTTATCAGCCTGATAACTTCTCACATGTTCTCTGAGATGGGAGATAGAAGTTTGTGTCAGGGGAGGTTGCTATAAATAGATTAGCAGTCAGCTTGTCATCTAAGAGCAGATTTCTGCAAATTATTTTCTTCCTTTGCCTATGAGGAGAGGGGGTGTGTGCCTTTCTTCCAATCAGCTGTCTTGGTTGTATGTCAATAATCCACTCTCAGTGATAACCAGAAAGAGAAAACGTTTAACACAAAGAATACTTTCTAAAGGATATATACAGATGAAGACAGCAGATATACATGTAAAACTATAGGAAGATTTGTTTTATCTCTGTGTATCATCTGAGGCTGTTCACTTCACTGGGTATATGTGAGGATTTACATCCACTTTAAGTGCTGTTTGACCATCTGTAATACAGGGGTCAATATTTTCTGGTAAGGAGCTGTAATGTTCTTCTAGCTCGGGTTCTCCACTCATTATACTCATTATTTGTGGACTTTATATGTGGTGTTTTGATAACTCATTGGACTTGTGGAGTTCTTTTTTGGTCATATTTTTTTTTTCAGTAACTTGGTGAAAATTTTTTTTGCACATACAGTAATCTTGAACTTATTTATACATTTGTTGTGTTATAGTGCTGCACTTTAATTTATATATTTATGTTTTTAAAGATTGTACAAAAAGACTGTTCATGAATGTTTGGGGCACCCGTCCCCCAATCTGTATGCAAGCAGTAGGTTCCATGATGGTAAGCAGCATGTATCATTGATAAAAGCTGTAAATAACTGAGAGTGGCTGTAATTTTGTGAATGCTTCATCAAATACAAGGTGTTCTATAAATAGAAAAAAGAAGAGAAGTTATGGATATACTACAGTGGGCTTCATATACAGAATGAACTCACATGAGATATTTAGGTGTCAGGACACATTTTGTCGAAATATTGCATGTGATCCTAACACTGTCAATTCACTAGACCGTTTTGTGGTATTTAACAAGAAACGCTGAAAACACGTGGTAAATACTGTATAAAAAGGCGTTAAAATTAAGGAAATTAAGTAGTGATCCAGGCATGTGATATTTGTAGAATGTGTATTAGTTGTTGAGTCGCGGGCAGCCACCCAGTCATTAACAGCCAGTAAACAACATGGTTGTTGAGGAGAGACGGCTTCCCCGTCCTTAACAATCGATGAGTCATTAGCTGTCAGCGGGATTCCGTGCTGACAGTTGAATGTAAAATAAACAATTGCAGACAATTAAAATGTTTTAAAAAAAAACTGCATGGGGTCCCCCCTAAATCCATACCAGGCCCTTCAGCTTGATTTCCAGCACCCTGTGCTCTGATGGCGGCAGGGAGATGCAGCTTGAAGTGGAAAGGAATTTGTCAAGGTCATCCAAACGTGAGCAAGCGAAATCTTGTGGTCAAAAATTAAGGCGTATTTTAAATAAATATGTTGCTGTTTTATACCCAAAATCTAGCTATCTACAGTATCCCAACAGTCAGTTTATTAAAGAAGTCCTGTCTCCCACTGAACTAATGAAATTTATAGAGGGCTTCACTTTTCTCCAGATCTTTGGGCCTGAGAAGGTCATGCTTAACTCCCCTATCACAATAGAAGAGTTTAAAAGGCTTTGACGAACCGCTTCCATCAGTATACAACTTTCTCCACTCTGGAACCAGGTATTATTGCTGAATATTGCAGCCAAGGACTAGAGGACACTAGTTTAGGTGCAAACTGGAACTCTTGACTGAAAATTCACACAGAATTGATATCACACAAAATCAGATTATTCCAAACAATGCAAACTACAGAAAACACTAATATCAGTACCTTTACCGGTACATCTAACGAACAGCTAACTTAAACATAATCACATGTGTATGCCACAATAGTTTGGTAACAAGCTGAAGTGGACACAAAACTAGCAGACAGACAGAAACAATAGTTAACTCAATTAAAAATGGGGATACACACCTAGAAGGCACACAATGAGAGAAATATATCTTAATAAACAGATTACACATAGCAGGAGGAGACCTCAGCATTAGGTTGTTTTAAGTTAATTATAAGCTTCTGCTTAGAATCTCTGAGTTGAAGCAGTCAATGCTGGTTAGTGCACAGAGGCCCCAAATCTCTATCCAGGTCATAGGTTCCCAGAGTCTGAGTGTTTTCAGGGAGACATGGACCCAAATCTGAAGCAAAACCACTCCAAATGTACTCCAGGCACACACCTCCTCAAAATTCAGGGCCCACAGTCACTAGGTAAAAGACTACATTGCAGTCTGCTCCAAAAGCCCCTGTCCCTGATGGGTCTGTCACAGAGGCTTTAGCTGCGGCTCCTAAAAACAAATCCTTTGGGGAAGATGGTCTCCCTTCTGAGGTGTACAATTAATATAGGGAAGTGCTGCTGCCGGCCCCACTACGGGCATAACACAAGGCCGCATATACAGGGGAATTGCTGGGCTCTATGAAAGAAGCAATTGTTATAGTTCTCCAGAAACCAGGGAAGGATAAACTACTCCCTGACTCATACCGTCCTATTTCTTTACTGAATATGGTTAAATGAATGGTCCAATTATTGGCCTCCAAGCAGCGTATGGTAGATTCGCCCACAGGGATAAGATCAACTGTGAATGACATTAGGCGCTTTTTTTCTTAATATGCAAAGATCAGTGGACAATCCTGGGTTAGGGCCATTCCTTGGAGTTTGCCAAGGCTTTTGACAGCATTGAATGGCCTTACCTCTGGATAGTGCTCTCTAGATTTAGCCTGGGGGAGCACTTTATTAACTGGGTGTGTATTCTTTATGCTGCCCCTAGGGCTCAACTCGGTATTGATAATGATCTTTTGGAAACTCTGTTTCCCATTGCAATAGAACCCCTGGCCATTATGGCCCATAGGTCTCCTAAAATTCTTCAGAGGTATAGTGGAAAAGAACATACTCTTATACGTGGATGATACCCTGCTGTATTTGGGAGACACTCATAGATCCCTGCAGACTTTCTTTAGTTTGGGGAGTTTTCTGATTTCACCATCAACTAGAAAAAATTGGTTCTTATTGTAGTCTTCAGATATTTATCCAATGCAGAACCAACAGAACCAAAGGTCCACAGGTCTTTAGATATTTTAGCGTGTATAGTCTATAGCAGGGCTCAAAATTTCAAGTCCTGAGCTACTAGCCAGGCCTCAAGCGTTACTCGCCACCAGTTGCCCCACCTAATTCATACACAGCCCTGCGCCTAATTGCACCCGTAAACACGTCCTCGTAGATTATCTCATGGAATGACACTGTTAAATGTTTTATGCAGAATCAAGTTACAAAATTAAATATTACCAACAATAACTTTAACAAAATAGGACAGGGCACTGGGGGCAGACCAGAGGGACAGGGCACTGGGGGCAGACCAGAGGGACAGGGCACTGGGGGCAGATCAGAGGGACAGGGCACTGGGGGCAGACCAGAGGGACAGGGCACTAGAACTGGGTCTCTTCCCCATTCTCTTGCTGTCTCCTCTGCAACTCTCTCTCTCCCTCTCCTATTCATCTCATCATTAGGAGCCTGTGTGTGCGGCTCCACGCTTGCATGTCCCCACTTCCCCTTTTTATTCAGGCTGGCAGTGAGGAGAGGAGGTCCCATGGCTTAATTAGAATTGTAAGGAGAGCACCTATGTACTGCTCTGCCTGTGCGCGGTTTTACCAGACTACTTTTCCCGAGCATGCACCTTTCCTCTTTGGCCGCCAATCTCATCGAGACTCTAAGTGTAGGCACAGATTGGAGGGAGATTGGTCATGCAGCCCTGTCATCACTCGCCCCCAGCTTAAATCCACTCGCCAAATGCTAGTAGGCGAGTGGAAATTTTGAGGGCTGGTCTATAGTATAGTGTCTAGTAAGATGTTAATAAATTGTTCTCGCAGCAACTCACAGATCCTCCAGAGAACGCATTTATTTCAACAACTTCAATACAGAATAGTCCAAAGTCCACAGATGATACAAAAATCCAGCAGAGTAATTCAGATTTCTACCTGCGCCCCCATACTCATACAGAGAGAATACCTGGAGTACCTTCTCTCCTTGACAAGATGAACTGAATGTCAGCCTGTCTTTCTCATATATTGGTATCATACTGGAGGGGGTGGGGGTGAACCAAATGTTCCCATTGAATTACTACCCCCCCCCCCCTCAAGTCTAATTACCATTAATAAATACTTCCTTATGTATGTAAGGAAGTACCAGGCCATCTCACATACCTAGGTTGTCTTAGATAAGATTTACACATCAAAGGGTCCTCTGTATGTTTTGATACGTGTCGTTTGACCACAAGATTTGGTCAGCAAACTTCCTTTGATGTGTAATCTTGAATGCCTGTATGCAACACCTAAATACCATCCCATACATACTGTATAACACAATATTTTAAATACCAACACATCTATATTAATATTACAACACTTATGCCCTTGGATCCAATGGTTTACCCCTTTACTGATTGTGCCCAACAGATACAGGTGGCCACTTAATTTAAATACCTAGGGCTTATAGTGTCTCCCGACCCTAAACAATATTGAAACTTAAATCTAGCGCCCCTACAGAACAGGCACAATGTGAAATGTACTAGCTGGAGTAAACTGTCCCTCTGAGTGGTGGGGAGAGTCAATTTACAAAAATGGTTTGCACCCCGCAACTTTTATATATCTTTCACAACTTTCCTTTTTGAATATAGTTCTTGCGTATAGACACCCAATTTAGTGCCTTCATTTGGAAAAAGGCTAGACTATAATTATTGACCTTACTCAAGCCACATCAAGCCACATTGTGAAAAGGGTTAATCTTTCGTATTTACACGCACCTACTATCTACAATACAAAACCCTGCCACGCTTAAAAGCATCACACAGTGAGTGAGAGACTTGGGCCTTGTACACATGACCGTTTTCCTCAACAAAATCCATCAGAAACTTGGTGGCAGAGCTTTTTTGCCGAGGAAAACAGTCGTGTGTATGTTTTTCATGGAGAAAACTGTCGTGGATCTCGACGAGAAAAAAAGAGAACAAGTTCTCTTTTTTCTCGTCGGGAGTTTCAATTTCTCGTCGGGCTGGTTTACGACGAGAAACACGTTTGTGTGTATGCTTAGAAACCCGCGCATGCTCAGAATAAAGTAGTTAAAGTAGTTAGCACATTCGTCACTCTGTAACAGACTGAAAAGCGCGAATCGTCTCTCACCAAACTTTTACTTAACACACAGTAACATGAGATTAGTAAAAGCAGCCCCAAGGGTGGCGCCAGTGGAATCAAACTTCCGTTTGTGCCGTTGTACGTGTTGTACGTCACCGCGTTTGAGAACGACGAGATTTTGTCTTGACAATGTGTACGTAAAGAAAGCTTGACAAGATTCTCGACAAGCCTGACAAGGAACTCGTCGATGAAAACGTTGTTTCTTTTACGACGAGTTTCTCGGTCGTGTGTATGAGGCCTAAGGAGAGATTAGTGGAAAGCAGTGGAACTTGGCATTAGGGTTAATCCCCCTAATTTCGATGTTAGCCTCCCATAAGCTTCCTGTTTATCTTTCATCGGATTTATAGGACCCCTGATATATTGTTTTAATGAGGTTTGAGGGATTTTCCTAAATGCTCAGCACATAGGGGGGACTTCATACACATGTTGTGGCACTGCCCAAAGCTCTATAGATATTGGACAGAGGTAGTACAAACTATTTCATTAGCTGTCCAACAAAATATACCCTTAGATCCATTGGTGTGTCTCCTAGGCGCATCAGATGCTGAACTATACTGACCAGGGGTTTACATCATGGTCTTGCGGCTCTTATATCTGGCTAGAAAATTGATTGCTAGATACTGGATGTCTCCTGCATCTCCGACTAGAAAGAAATGGGTGGATTATGTTAACTCCCTTCTGTTGCAGGAACAACTTACCTATCGCCACATTAACGCCCATCGTAAATATAAAGTGGAAGTAAAGGCAAAACCTAGCTAACTCTAAACCTAATCCTTACCACATTGTAAGCCTAATCTAGCTAGCTTTGTAAAGAAAAGAGAACTATACTTACCTATTTTGAAACTGCTCTGGTCCGGTCTTCAGCGAGGCCCTCTGTGTGCAGGAGAAAGCCGACAATGGCTGGGAAGTGACTAGGGCTGAAATGATTATTCGATAAAATCAATAATAATCGATAATGAAAATAATTGTCAACGATTTTCATTATCGATTAGTTGGTCTAACGCCACGCACCTTCCTCCCTGCCAGTCAAACGTCCATCCCAGTATTAGAATCCTGTGTTAATAGCCACTGGCGCCACCGTATTCTCATGAGAATACAGAGGTGCTCATGTGACCAGGCACATCCACCTCTCTCCTCCTCACTGACGTCAGCTCCCCCCTGATATTCTCAGCACTGGCCGCTGCTGCCTCGAGGGAATAGAGAGAGGCGAGAAGCCGCCGTGAGTGCTGAGCTGTACCAGTGAAGTGAAGTGATATAAGCTATCTAGCTGACTCAACTTGTCATCAGAGAAATGAATGTACTACTGACAAGTGCCCCATGATCATAAGTATTTCTGGGGGGGAGAATAGTGTCCCATTGATGTTCCCGGGAGGAATAGTGCCCCATCATTGGTATTCCCGGGAGGAATAGTGCCCCATCATTGGTGTTCCAAGGAGGAATAGTGCCCCATCATTGGTGTTCTCAGGAGGAATGGTGCCCCATCGTTGGTGTTCCTGGGAGGAATAGTGCTGCCCCATCATTGTGTTCCTGGGAGGAATAGTGCTGTCACATCATTGGTGTTCCCGGGGAAGAATAGTGCTGCCCCATCATTGGTGTTCCCGGGGAGGAATAGTGCCCCATCATTGGTGTTCCCGGGGAGGAATAGTGCTGCCCCATCATTGGTCATTGAAAATAATCGTTAGTTGCAGCCCTAGAAGTGACATCACCCATAGACTATTGGGGCTTCTGTTGTCGGCTGCCTCTCCTGCACACTGAAGGTGCTAAGACAGCTCACCCTGGGACCGGACTGGATCGGCTACAGAATAGATAAGTATACAGATCTTTTATTTACAGGACTAAATAGATTAGGCTTAGAATGTGGGTGTAAGTAGGTTTAAAGTTAGTTAGGTTTTCACTTTACTTCCACTTTATTTTGGTTTGACAGGGATGGTTGGATATCCGGTTTTTGCTCCACCACAGTTAGTCATGGACAGGGTATTACAAATACTGCATAATATCTTCAGGTTACTCATGTATGCTGAGGGAATGTGCCTTATCCCAACGCCGATTGGTTGTTGCTATCTATATGAAAGTCCTTACTATGTCACTACACTTATGTTTGGTTTGCACTTGTATTTGCACTGTAGTCCTTAAAATGTATGCAAAGAGATGATATTCCATTCTGAGTTTTGTTATGTGGGCTAAATGTTTACTATGGTGTATATTTTGTGACACCTAATTTTTTTAATGTTGCACTCTCCCACTCCCCTCTCCCACTTTGCATGTGATCAACCTCTTCTCTTCCGGGACTGCCTTATTACTGTCAGTGCAGGTCCAGCATCTCCAGCCCTCCCCTCACCTTCCTACATAATCTTTCATGTAGCTGACAAGGAGGAACATAAAGGAAATATTGTAGAGTGTCACTTGAGTGACAGCAATGAGTCTGCTGGGGCTGCTGACATCGTATTCAACATGATGGGATCCAGCAGCAGTCTCAGGGATTCTGATGTGTACATGAATGAAAGGATTTTACAAGTAACTACAATTTTTGGGAAGATTTTTGCTTAAATTAACGGTCTGATGACAGGTTTTCTAAAAACTTAGATTCGTTTTGAGAAAATATGTACGGATTTAGGCCCAAAATTTGTATTCTTGGTCATTTAAAATGTGCATTTTGTGGTGAAAAATGGAGGTCTTTGTTGTTCAATTGCTGTTTTAGACCTAGGAGCTAGCTATCTACGTCTAATGTCAGTGTATTAAAAGTGCAATTTTTTTGGGTAAACATTTTTAGATTTATTTTGAGAAAATACATCGCAGTTTTAGACCCAGAAACTTGCTGTCCATTTTCATATTAGTAGAGTTAAAAAAAAAAGTGTTTTGTGTGGAAAAAAAAGGCTATTGTAAAGTAAATGTTTTGTATATTTAAGCCCAGGACCAAATTATTATTGTTTTTTAAATTGACCCATTAGGGTCTATTTGTATTGGCCTTTGACTAGGTCTGCCTGTCAGTTTTTCAGAAACTCCAAGTAAGTCTATGGGTGGACAGATATATATATATACACTCTATATTGTCAAAAGTATTGGGACGCCTGCCTTTACATGCACATGAACTTTAATGGCATCCCAGTCTTAGTCCGTAGGGTTTAATATTGAGTTGGCCCACCTGTTGCAGCAATAACAGCTTCAACTCTTCTGGTCAGGCTGCCCACAAGGTTTAAGAGTGTATCTATGGGATTGCTTTACTATTCTTCCAGAAGAATGTGAGGTCAATCACTGATGTTAGACCAGAAGGTCTGGCTTGCAGTCTCCACTCAATTTCATCCCAGAGGTGTTTTATCGGGCTGAGGCCAGTCAAGTTCCTTCACCCCAAACTCGCTCATCCATGTCTTTATGGACCTTGTTTGTGCACTGGCGCGCAAAAATAATTTTGGAAAAAAAAAGGAACAGAAAGGGGTCATCATCAAACTGTTCCCACAAAGTTGGGATCATGCAATTGTCCAAAATGTCTTGGTATGCTGACACCTTCAATGGAACTAATGGGCCAAGCCCAACCCCTGAAAAACAACCCCCACCATAATCCCTCCTCCACCAAATGGTCTGGACCAGTGCACAGAGCAAGGTCCATGTCCTTATAGCTGTTATAGCAGCAAAGGGTGGGCCAATGCAATATTGAACCCTACAGACTAAGACTGGGATGCCATTAAAGTTCATACGGCAGGCATCCCAATACTTTTGGTAATGTAGTGCAAACGGACATTTGTCCAGTAACGTCATTTGCCTCCGAGTCCGTTCCGACCCAGAAAAAGAAATAGAAATACTCAATTTTTTCGGACCAACACATCATGGATCAGGGGTAGTCTAATGTTAATGAACACAAATCTATGTACATCTGGCTGTCCATAGATCCAGCATTGTTCCAGAAAGCACTTTTTTAACCTCCGTGGCGGTATGATTATGTCTGGAATTTTGTACCAAAAACGGTACAATTTTTTGCATGGAAATTTGGCGTTTTATATTGCAGGCCTGCAAGTCTTAGGAATAACTCACTTAAATCTGTCCAAACAAGAGTCTAGTAGACTTCCCGGGTATGATAAAGTTGGAAACCTAAATAATAAATTATAATATAATAAATAACTATAAATAATTATAACAAATAATAATATAATTATAATAAAAATTATTCAATAATGTAATCAAATCAAAACCACAGAAATTTGCTGAGTTGCAGAATTGTCGTTGTCATTATTTTTATTGTTTGATGACAAATTTCCCCACAAATCGCTATCGCTCAATTCTGCAAGTGATTCTAATTTATTATCGCTGTTTTCTAGCTGGTCTAAAAGCACTTTTGATGTAAAGGGACACTTTTTGGTTGCTATGGACAATCTACAGTTTCCAGGCAGAAAGAACAGTATTTATTATATATAACTACCGTATTTTTCGGACCATAAGGTGCACCGGGTTTTAAGGAGCAATATCATTGAGCGACTGCTAACAGGTTTATTTTCATACATAAGGCGCACCGGGTTATAAGGCGCCGTCGCATTACAGTGACGTCACCGCAGCTCACGCTGCGCCCCATGCCTCGCTTTCAACAGTGTCACCGTACCGGCTAGTTCCACTGCTATACGGACCGTGCCATAGAGGGGCATAGGAGCATTTTACAGCTTACATCTAGTGCGGAAGGGACATTTTCATGATCTACATGCCGGATCTCTACTATTTACATGTAAGTGGATGCTGTAAACCTATCATGTATGTCTGTAATGCTCAATACAACCATACATTAGGCGCACCGCATTATAAGGCGCACTGTCGATTTTTGAGAAAATTAAAGGATTTTAAGTGTGCCTTATGGTCCGAAAAATACAGTACATGCAGAACACTGGGCAGACCACTAGGGACAAAGGGGTGTATATTTATTTCATACAGTACTGTAATCTGTAAGATTAAAGTATACTGTATGTGTATTGTGATTTTCTCTTTTTGAATTTCAAAGCAAGTTTTCCAATTGAAGTCAATGGAAACTAAAATAATTTATTCCGCATTGACATCAATGGGATGTAATAATGAATGTGGCAGAGGTGGGGGGCGCCAGAGGGAGCGCCGAAAACGGGCAAAAAGGCCTGAGGACACTTTGGCTTGTTTCCTGCGCTCCTGTACCTCAGGCCAAATGAGGTACTGCAGGCCAATGTTTGGCTATTGTCGGCTCCTGTGCCGCCGTACCTCAGGCCAAATGAGGTACTGCAGGCCTATTTTCAGCTCTGCTCAGCTTCTGCGCCCCTGTACCTCAGGCCAAATGAGGCCTATTTAGCTTGAATTCTGCTTGTCTTGCGAGTCAACACTCGCAAACCGATGCAGAATTATAAAAAAAAAGTTGCTCGCAAATCAAAACGCTCTCAAACCAGGTTACTCTTAAACCAAGGTTCCACTGTATATTAAAATCTGCATTTGTTTAAAAAGGCACAGGTCCTGACACTCTCTCTTTTAGCATTTTGAAGAAAAAAAATCCTGACATCTATTTCTCAGTTCATTCAAGCATGCCTTTGGTTGAGAAAAAAAAATCTGTTTATTCTGAGAAAAAAATGAATGCAGAGTTTATCTCTGTGAACTATGGAACTCCCTGTGTAATGGAGTAGAAACAACGGGAAGCTGTTTTAACACACTTTTTGTCCTAGGACGAAAATAGCTTGGTAAGTAAGCATTGTCACCTTAGAACCAAGAAGTGCATTGCTGGCAGGATCTTCGTAGTAAAGGAAAAGGCAAAATAAAGAAGACCAATGCAGCTACTATATCTAAAGAGTGGTTAGCCACAATATTGTTGTTCTTAGGTTTAACCACTTTGCTACCGCTAATACTGTAGTTCTGGGAGGACATCATATGACGTCCTCACCTTGCCGTGCCACTAGGTGGCACGCACATGCCGTAAACACAGAGATCCACAGTCCTGTTAGGTAGAGGAGACCGATGCTGTGTCCCTTGTACATAGGGACACAAATCGGTCACCTCTCCCAGTCAGTCCCCTCCCCCTACAGTTAGAATCACTCACTAGGGTACACATTTAACCCCTTGATCGCCCCTAGTGGTTAACCCCTTCCCTGCCATTTACACAGTAATCAGTACATATTTGTGAATGGTCCCAAAATAGTGTCAAAAGTGTCCGGTGTGTCCGCCACAATATCGCAGTCACGATAAAAAAAAAAAAAATCAAATGCTATAAATCTATCCCTTATTTTGTAGCCGCTATAACTTTTGCGCAAACCAATCAATTTTTTTTTACCAAAAATATGTAGAAGAATACGTATCGGGCAAAACTGAGGAAAAAATGTTTTATATATATATATATATATATATATATATATATATATATATATTTATATATATTTTTTATATATTTTTGGGGATATTTATTATAGCAAAAAGTAAAAAATATTGCTTTTTTTTTCAAAATTTTGTTTATAGCGAACAAAAATTAAAACCACAGAGGTGACCAAATACCACCAAAAGAAAGCTCTATTTGTGGGGAAAAATTATAAAAAAAAAAATTCATTTGGGTAAAGTGTTGACCGCGCAATTGCCATTCAAATTGTGACCGCGCTGAAAGCTGGAAAATGCCATGGGCAGGAAGGGGGTAAAAGTGCCCAGTATTGAGGTGGTTAAATACCATATATGTGGCTTAAATACACCTATAGAAACAGCCTTGAATAGGCTCTCAATATCAACATATTTTGACTAGTATATCATAGCTTGTTTATTGATGCGAAAGCTTTGCCTGAGGTGTCAGCTTATGACTTTAATTAGCTTTGTCACTGTTTATATAATTTGTATTTGTTTATTTCAAGGCAAGTATGAGTCTTGTCATTATGACAGCATAAAACAGATTCTCTGCTAATCACATCACACTTAATTAACAATGGTAAAGTATGGTTGATTGACCTTGACATGTCGAGAATGAGACACAAAAGGCTAAAGTATTTAACACAATGAAAAGGAATTTAAAGAAAAAAAGCAAACTGTGACTTTTTTATTTTTTTAGAAGGGTTGTGAAGAAGACGAGAGGTAAGAATAAGGTGAGACCTAAGTTTAATTAACAGTCTTTTTGACAGTAGGAATATAAAAAAATCTGATATTGCAGCGGAAGTATGGATGACAGATAAAAAAAAAAAGGAAACTGATAAGGGGGCTTTTACGCTGATGTACTGAAGCAGAAAGAGAGATAAATATATTTAAAAGTAAGAGGAAAAGATTTACTGGAGGTATGTAAGAATTATTCATAGAAGCCACAAGAGGTGCATAGAAGGTGAGTGTATTGCTGTAAGGAACAAAATATGATTAGAGGAAACAGAGAACGTCTTTGGGGATGAAGAGAATGTATGAGTAGGAGGAGTAACTGTTGGAGAGGGAAATAATAAAGCAAAGGGTGGTAGAGGAGGATCAGCATTCATGAGAGAAGGAGTATTTTTCTTTCTTCCACTCCGTCCTTTCCTTTCAGTTGCTGAGAATCGAGCATCCTGCCCTCAACATCTTTCCTGCTGTCTCCACGGCAACCCAGACTCGGGTACCACTTGTACTTAGCAGCCGTGCAAGAGCAAAGCATTATCCCACTGCTTGAATATGGAGCTTGAGCTATCCACTTCCAGACTGTACTCAGACATCCTCTTCTACAATGCCACACAGAACCTCTCCTTCTCTCCCACGTCCAACAGCAGCTTCAGTGTCCCAGGCCAAGGGGTCTCCAGAAACCATGCTTCAATAATTATGGCCGTGGCGATCACTGCCCTTTACTCAGTGGTGTGCGTGGTGGGGCTCCTCGGCAACATCCTGGTCATGTATGGGATTGTGAGGTACGGGCTTGGACCTGCCTGGATTTACGGCACATTAACCATTTCTTCTCTTAAGTGTCAGGTTTTTTTTTTTTTACCTGCCAGAGTACATCAAATGTTGCTGAGGATATTTGTAATGAATAGTTATGAGGAGTGGGTGCATGCAACGTGCAAAATCAGGAGATAATTGTTGATTTCTGTATGTCACCTGGATAGATAAAGAAAGGTAGATAGATAGATAGATAGATAGATGATGTGGTGTATGCATGTGTATGGACAATCATGAGATACTGTACTGCTCATTAGTATAGACTGAAAATGCAAGATAGCATTCACTTATTGTAAGTTTGTTCATTAAGGTGGGTTTCTTTGCTGTATATGTAAACCAATTTCGGAGCAGGTGTGCTTATTCTGCATTTTTCGGTTTAAGAATACTGCTGTGTGTACTGTGTGTGTGTGTGTGTGTGCCACAACTGTCCTCTATTTGCAGCAAACCAGGATCCACTGGTAATAAGAGTATGAATGACCTGAAGACAGATATCTCAATTAGGCTGGCATTTTAGAAACGAGAGGGCATGGGAATGCTATTCCTTTCTAATTCCTTTAGTCTAGTCTCATCTCCTTGTGTAATGCATGTAACAACCTATTTCTCCCTTATTTTCAAGTAACTTAAATCTACTATAATATTTATATGAATTTCGCAGTAATGCTCTTAGGCTACTGGCCAATAATCTATTATATTAGCATTAATGTTTTTCTCTTTTTATGCCTATAGCTTGCATATCTTTATGCATGATTTAACTATTGCTAGGCATTTAATCCTTATAAATCCCTACAATAGGTGCATAAACTTCTGGTCCTCCAAGTAAAGTTCTCCCTATTAATTCTCCTATTTCTACCTATAGCTGACCTCTATTCCTCTTTTTTCTCCATATAACTATCATCTATAACTTTCCATAACTATATTCTATCTTGTTGATGCATTATGCATAGAGCTCAGCTATGAGGAAAGATTAGAGGAACGGAATTTATTCACTCTTATGAAGAGGAGAATAAGGGGGATATGATCAACATGTACAAATATATAAGGGGTCCATATAGTGAACTTGGTGTTGAGTTATTCACTTTAGGTCAACGCAAAAGACAAGGGGGCACTCTTTACGTCTAGAGGAAAAGAGATTTAATCTCCAAATACGGAAAGGTTTCTTCACAGTAAGAGCTGTGAAAATGTGGAACAGACTCCCTCCAGAGGTGGTTCTGGCCAGATTGCTTTAAGAAATGCCTGGATACTTTCCTGAATGTACATAATAGTACTCAGTTATAACATTTATAGGTAAAGTTGATCCAGGGTAAATCCTATTGCCTCTCCGGGGATCAGGAAGGATTTTTTTCCCCTGCTGAAGCAAATTGGATCATGCTCTGCTGTTTTTTTTTTTTTTTTTGCTTTCCTCTGGATCAACTGTGGGTATAGAATTAGGTATATGGGATTGTACGATATATATATATGGTTGAACTGGATGGACTTGTGTCTTTTTTCAACCTGAATAACTATGTAACTTGTTGTATACTTTACCTGCTCCCTAAAACCTAACCTAACAGCTTCCTACATATGAAGTAATACACCTTTGGTGTAATATTGTTCTCATTAGTTATTCATATTTTATAAGTTGATACAGTATGGGCACTTAACTTGTAATATGGTTTAAACATATTGCTTCTCTTCACTCTTTGCAGTACTCTTTGGGGTTATTTACGAAAAGGCAAATCCACTTTGCACTACAAGTGCAAAGTAGTTACATAGTTACATAGTTAGTCAGGTTGAAAAAAGACACAAGTCCATCAAGTTCAACCATAAAAAATAAAATAATAATAATATCGTACAATCACTTATACCCAATTCTATACCCACAGTTGATCCAGAGTTGCACTGAAAGTGCACTTGGAAGTGCAGTGGCTGTAAATCTGAGGGGTAGATATATAAAATGAGGGGAAGCTCTGCTGATTTTATTATTCAATCATGTGCAAGCTAAAATGCTGTTATTGATTTTCCTTGCATTTCCCCCTCGGATCTACAGCGACTGTACTTCCAAATGCACTTTCAGTGCAATTTCAAGTAGTTTGCATTTGTAGTGCAAAGTGCATTTGCCTTTCGTAAATAACCCCTTTTGTATTTGTTGGTCTACCATAGAGAACACAGTATATTAATATTTACCTCTTCAGGTATTATTACTAAATGAGTGCTTTGACTGTAAATTTCACCAGTTAAGCAAGCAGCAGTGAAATGTTCTTGGGAACTTGGTATTATTCATTAGTATTCAACTAAAAAGTGTCTAGCGCAACAACCAAATTATTGGTTGTTGGTTCAGCAAGAGTCTGTCTAAGCATATTCTTCTCTTTCTGGCACTGGCTCAGTAGTAAAGGATGACAGCTGGCATAGAATCTAGAAGCAGAATGATTTGTGATCCTATACATGCCTACTGCTGTGATCCTTCATCCAGAATTCCTTAGGGAGTTGTGATATACTTCTAATGTATTAAGCATTTAGGCTTTGTACCAATAATTAAACAGTGACTATAAGCTAATTTGGTAAAACATGTAATTAAATGCCTTCTAAAGGCCCATGTGCCTTCCTTGTTTAAAAGATTTGCATACATAAAGGTAAAAAAATACATTTAGAAGCATATCACACACAAGGGACAATGCCTACTGTTTGCAAAAATACTTAATATACAACATGGCAACTCACAAAGTTGTCCAGATATCTGGCAACAGTTAGTATATATCAACACTAAAGTCACTATTGGTCCTTGGCATTTTGACATATGGAAAGGATTAAACCAAGGACAATCAAAATGCTTATTGTATGTCAGCCTTTTATCTGGCTTCGTGTACCAACAAGTCTGCTAACACCCTATTGATTTTAGTGGGATGAGTACTGGGAATTATTGCTTTGGTACTTATGTTTGACATTAGGTGAATGTCCATTGCTGTGCTGCAGGCCGCTATAAATGGACCAATATTTTTACGTAAAACAAGAATTGGGAAGGATGCAATTTTTTTTTATTTGTTTGACTGTTGGGGTATAAAATAATTATTTCATGGCTCCCCCCACTGTCCCGAAATGAGAATTAAACTTCTTAATGTGATGAACTGAGACACGTGAATTAATTTTGTTCTATGGTTGGAGGGCTTTCTAATTTCTTTAGTCCCTAATTTCTCACCATAACCTGTGTGGTTATTGCCTTGTTCATTTGTTAGAGCAAGAGCTATTATTTTTTGCGTAGTTAGTTATAGAATGCCTAAGGTTTTTAATATCCACTAAAACAAAATCATTAAGCACATTTTTTCTCTAGACTATACGTAATTAAAGTCGTAATTCCACCATCAAATTCCTCATCAAGCTGCAGTTATTTTCTGACACAAAGTGCCATTGTCTACATGCCAAGGAACAAGTATGGAGCTTGTAAGTTAGACAATGGCAGCTTCCAGTAGATAGGTATTTAACAGAATGACAAATTCATTTTTTTAAATGAGGTCAACCTGGACAACAGATGTGTGGTTTTCAGTTCTGTGTATTCGAGTTACTAACAGCTAATGCAACAGGCTTGTGATAGGCTACAGTTCACCCAAAGGTGATAGTTAAATTATAAGCAAAGCCTTGTGAGCTGAGTCAGACCCTTATTTTTTTAAATGTCTTGGATACTACCACAGCCAGATCTCCCTGTAATAATGTTTGAACATGCACAGTGGAACCCCCTTACAATGGTTACTGCAGGTTAATAGACCTTAGAACTCAAAAGCAGGTATCTCGCCAACATCCACTAAAAACTGAATTTTAGGTGAACTGGTAAATTATCAGGAACAAACGCATGATCACCAGGATATAAATTCCCCAAATTTACTGTCGTTTTCTTCTTTCTTCTATTACTCATTTTAGTTGGGGGTTTTGTATTGGCTTTTTAAAATAACTGCAAGTCTGTTTTGAGCCCAATAGAAGACGCAGCTTGCCTATGTGGATGCAAATACCCAACAGTTACTGAAAACCGCTGGAGTAGAGTCAAGGTCTACCTAGGTTTTTAGCCAATATGAAAAGAAAATGATGAAACATCTACTGGATTTTTTCACGGGCTCTAAAACTGCCAACCACTTTACTAAAGATTTCTTCTAGTGTATAGGAGCGGACGTGAGAAAACTCTCAGACCAGGTCTGTTAAAGCCATTTGATGATTCCATTATTGCATAGATGTGCTGAGCCAGATTAAGGCAATATTACAGTTCCGAGGAGTTATTTACATTGGGATCAATTCTAAATTTCGAGACTCAGCGTGTGTAAGAAAATTAGCAGATATACAATACGAGTTAAATGTGAAATTTAAGCATCTTTAAATTGTATCTTCTCACTCTGTTATGAGTTCACAGTTTTTATAGCACTTACTGTACAAGAGTTTCCGATCAACAATATTGCCTTAGTGGATATGTGCAAGCTTTATGAAGAGAGTCATTTACACATACAGCATATTAGAAACATTAGCAGAATTCCAGCCTAAATTAACATGATTCTTATAATCACTGAATTATCTAGTACCATTTATCTTCAAGAGCAGTGTACATAAGGCATGCACGGGCTAAAACTGTAATATACACCAAAATAGGAATAACTAGGGAATAAAAGATATAGGAGCTTACTGTCTTATCATACACTATAAAAGGGTCAAACAATAAGAGGATTTGGCAGCACTAATGATACTGTACATAACAATTAGGTGGTGGAAGAAGTTAGAAACAAATCTACTGGTGGGAGAGATTTATTAATTAATGGTATACATCTTACAGAAAATAATGAATCTGAGGGAAGTGGTGTTGATGAAAGCTTAACCACTTAAGCCCCGGACCATTATGCAGCTAAAGGTCCTGGCCCCTTTTTGCAATTCATCACTGTGCTGCTTTAACTGACAATTGCGCGGTCGTGCGACGTGGCTCCCAAACAAAATTGGCATCCTTTTTTTCCCCACAAATAGAGCTTTCTTTTGGTGGTATTTGATCACCTCTGTGGTTTTTATTTTTGGCACTATAAACAAAAATAGAGCAACAATTTTGAAAAAAATTCAATATTTTTTACTTTTTGCTATCATAAATCTCCCCAAAAAAAATCTATCATTTTTTTCCCCTCAATTTAGGCCGATATGTATTCTTCTACATATTTTTGATAAAAGAATCGCAATAAGCCTTTATTGATTGGTTTGCGCCTACCAAATAGGGGATAGATTTATAGCATTTTAATTAATAATTTTTTTTCGAGTAATGGCGCGATCAGCGATTTTTATCGTGACTGCGACATTATGGCGGACACAGTGGACACTTTTGACACTATTTTGGGATCATTGTCATTTTTACAGCGAACAGTGCTATAAAAATGCACTGGTTGCTGTAAAAATTACACTGGCAGTGAAGGGGTTAAAAATAGATACCAAATGCTCCAACCTTCCAAGAGCTGCAACTGATCCTACTACAGACATTATCCACTCCCAATAGGATAGCGTGATGTGCAGGGATATCAAAGAGGAAACAAAAAAAGCTTCATGGTGCAGTAGGATTTAAACAATCAAGGTCCCTTCATTCGAAAAAGTGGATTACTGACATCAGAGAAAACGTTTTAAACGTTTTAACGTTTTAAAAGCAGGTAAAAACATCCAGCAGCGGCTCAGGCTGATCAGCTGGGGCGTGGTGACGTCAGGTATTATTGCTCCTCTCGGCGCTGCGTTTCTCCTCACAAGGCATCAACAGGGATAGACATTAACAAGGCCTCCTATCCCTGTTGATGCCTTGTGAGGAGAAATGCAGCTGATCAGCCTGAGCCGGTGCTGGATGTTTTTACCTGCTTTTAAAACTGTTCTGCCGAAAAAGTTTTTTCTGATGTCAGTAACCCACTTTTTCGAATGAAGGGACCTTGATTGTTTAAATCCTACTGCACCATGAAGCTTTTTTTGTTTCCTCTTTGATATCCCTGCACATCACGCTATCCTATTGGGAGTGGATACTGTCTGTAGTAGGATCAGTTGCAGCTCTTGGAAGGTTGGAGGAAAGCAGATACGCTATTGGATCGGTGACTAGCTACCTTGGATTCCCGTGAGTGACCCCTGGTTTGCTGAGCTCCTAAGATCTCCGTAATATAGGTCCATCAGATCCGGTAAGCGGCCCCTCTGTCTATTAAATGTGTTCCATCGGCATGGCTGGAATATTGGATGAAGATTTGTCTTCTTTTTGATTACAGCAAGCTACCATCAGCTGTTTGCGATTTGGACACTATTTATTTTATTATTTTTACTTTTTTTATCAACAAAAATTTTTATTGGTCAGAGATTCAAGTGTACACAGCTTACAGTCAGTCAATGCTCTAATCATGTAAAGACAAAATAAAGAGAAACTACATTAACAATAAAGCAAGGAGTATGCATTTTTTCTGCTAGGCGTTTGCCACTATGCCAGCATGCTTATCAAAACTGGTGTCGCCAACGTGGCGGAATTCGAGCTGATCATCGTCCAACTGCATGATGTGGCTAATCTGAGCAGTAGTCTCAGCTTCTGAATATCATAACAGTGGTAGACGCTAGGGTTTTTAAATTTAATTTTATTGTTTGTGTTGGCACCATTTGTATTGTTTTATTATTGGGTCAATATTTTCACATTTTTTACACTATGGCACTTTGTTTGCTTTCTTTTTTTGGTTGCGCATTTCGTATCTATTTTTAACATGTATTTATAGCTGTCTATTCCAGCTACTTTTTATTTTTTGCAGCACCATTTTTCCCTTCTTTGTGTAGGGAAATACACATTGTATTTTAGTATATAGCCACTGTTTGTTTGGTTATACGTACTTTTTGGAAAGTTGCAAACATGTCTAAATTTTAATTTATTTGTGTTTTCTCATAACAAGTAGCACGGTTTGCACTGATTATTTTTCACCTGTGGGGGAAGCACGGATTGCCCATGCTTCACAGTGAAGGGGTTAACCAGGAGGGTGCGCTCTAGGGGTTAAGTGTGCCCTAAGGGAGTGTTCTAACTGTGGGGGGCGTGGCTGGGCGTGTGACATCACTGATCGTCATTTCCTATGACAGAGAACAGACGATCAGTGACAGGCTCACTAGGAAGCACGGGAGAGGTTTGTTTATACTTACCTCTCCCCGTTCTTCATTTCTGTGACCCGATCGCGGGACACCGGCGGCAATCGGGTCCGCTGTTCCTGCGGGGACGGTCACGGAGAAGAGGACCGGTGGCGGCACGCTCGCGACCCACGGCTGGGATCTTAAATGGGACATACATGTACGCCCTTGTGCCCAGCCATGCTATTTTGTCGATGTATATCGTCGTGCGGCTGTCCTCAAGCGGTTAACATGTATCTAAAGCCAAAAGCAAAAACTGTAATATGTAGCAGCTTACCAGTCATTAAATGTGGTGAATGCATTTGTTTGTTTTTTTTTTCCTCTATTTTCACCTGTTGATCTAGCCAGTAAATTTGTTTTCACTGTCTCCTAACAGACCAATTGGCAGCTAGAATTATAGGACAAACAATTTAGGCCCCTTTCACACTACTGCGACTTAAAAGTCTAATGATTTTTCCGCAATTTCACAGCAAGATTTTGCCGCGATTTCAGGGAATGTCCTGCGTTAGTGGCATCAAAATCGGACCAAAGCAGTACAGGGACTACTTTGAAGTCGGAACGACTTGAAGTCGTACCAATATGAATGGTTATCATTGGAAATCATGGGAAACGACTTATCATGCTACTTTGCCATCACAAATCGTAGGACAAATATAAGTGTGAAAGGGGCCTTAAGACCCCTTTCACATTGAGGGCGTATTGCAGACACTATAGTGTTAAAAATAGCGCCTGCAATCTGCCCTAAATGTGCTGCTCCACTGGAGTGTTGCGCTAGCAGGACGGTGCTAGCTGCATCTTTGGAGCGGTGAAGGAGCAATGTGTATACCGCTCCTCCACAGCTGCTGCCCATTGAAATTAATGGACAGCGCAGCTATACCGCCCGCAATGCGCTGCTTCAGCAGCGCATTGCGGTCGGTTTTAACCCTTTCTTGACTAGTGGGGGTTAAATACGCCCCGCTAGCGGCCGAAATGCGCAGCAAATCCGCCCATAGCGTTGGTGGTAAAAATAGCTGCATTTTACCGCCGATGCTATGAGCGGTTCAGTGTGAAAGGGCTCTAAGTGCTTACAATGATCAGCTTTTATTAATTTATGTAAAATCTTTATCCCAAAAGGGAAAAAAAAATTCTCTGTAACTGCTTGTAAAGTGTTACGTGTAATTCTGCTTTCTTTTAACAATCAAGTCTAAAATTTCTAGTACATAAAACACAAATAAATGGGGGGAAAAAAGCCTAAAAAAAATGTAGAGCGGAAATAAACTCTCTCAATCATTATAATCCTTATCCCACTAGCCTTAGTAAATAGACAGGAAGGTATAATATATGTATTTCTTTTAACCTTTTTTATTTTTATTTATTTGCTTCTTGGTTTCTGGCCTAGGCCAAAATGATGTCATACATCCCAGGGAGGGCAGGAGGGGATTTCTAAGCAAAGCACACCCTTCTGCCTGCATGCCTGAGTTCGGGGAAGATGGACTCTAGGAAGTACTGTATCATCTGCCCTTACTCAAGATGGCCCCTGCTAGAAATGCTAGAGCGGTGTTTTTCCAAGTGATTTCTCAACAAAATAAAACAATGACATGGATGGGTGGGTATGTTTCCTTTAAAGGGTTTGTAAAGGAATTTATTTTTTTATCTTAATAGCTTCCTTTACCTTAATACAGTGCTGTTTTCATGTCCTCATTGTTCATTTTTGCTCTCAAGTTGCTGTAATTCTTCTCTGATCTCCACACTTCTGTTTTCTGATAACCACAGTGCTGGGAGCTTTCTCTCTGTGGTCACTAACTTCAAGGAGGTGTGATTACTGTGTGTCTAAAACCCCTCAGCACCAATCAGTTTCGTTTTCCAAACCATCACTGCCCTGTATTGGCTATGTGGCTCTGTACAGCAGAGAGACAGGAAATAGCATGCAAAAATGAAACTAGAAACTAGATTATGTTATTGATTTTTATCAATTTTTAATCGTTTTAAAAAGGAATCAGTTAACTATTATGTCTCTATACCCTGTAAACAGTCATTTCAGCATAACATTTTTTTTATTTACAACTCCTTTAAATCTTAAATCTGAAGTAAATAATAATTTGTGTGTGACAAATAAAAAAACTTTAAAAGAAAGTAAGCTGCAATACAAAACAAAAACGACTGTAGCTATTATTATAATTTTTTTATAGCCCAATGTTATGTCCAAATCCCGGCCATACCGACAGGCATTTTTCCATTATTTAAAGGTTTTGTTGTAGCTTGCTGTTACCTCCCACCCTCCAAAGATTCCTGTTGGCTCATTACTATTACAGGCTGTCTCATTGGCCAATAGATGTGTGCAGAATGCAGGAAGGGGCAGGCAAAATGTTGTCGCTATCAGGAAGTGCAAAGCTTTGCCATTGGCTGGGGATTTGGCCCTAACAGCAAGGTTTGGGGCCTGCTTCATGTACAGTATATGTCTTCACTTTAAAATGCAAAAGATTTTTTTTTATATACTTTAAAATAGCAAAGTATCTTAAAGCAGGTCTGTGGTCAAACTGTAAAAAAATATATGAATTTCTACATTGTATATTCATTATTTCCAGTCTACTGTTTATAGAAATAAAAAATTACGGCAGAGAAAAGACTGCGTAGTCCCTCGAGTCTGCCTGTTTTTTTTTTGTATATATATCTGTAGAAATAAATACATATACAGTTGTACTCATAAGTTTACATACCCTGGCAGAATTTATGATTAATATGAATTACACAAAAACATTTTTTTCACTCATGTTAGTGTTTAGCTGAAGCCATTTATTATCAAACAACTGTGTTTACCCTTTTTAAATCATAATGGCAAAGGAAACTACCCAAATGACCCTGATCAAAAGTTTACATACCCCACTTCTTAATACTGTCTATTGCCCCCTTTAACATCAATGACAGCTTGAAGTCTTTTGTGGTATTTGTGGATGAGGCTCTTTATCTTCTCAGATGGTAAAGATGCCCATTCCTCTTGGACTGTCTTGCATGAACTGCACGTTTGAGATCTCCCCAGAGTGGCTCAATGATATTGAGGTCAGGATACTGAGATGGCTACTCCAGAACCTTCACTTTATTCTGCTCTAGGCAATGACAGGTGGACTTGGCCTTGTGTTTTGGATGATTGTCATGTTGGAAGGTCCAAGTATGTCCCAAGCGTAGCTTCCTTGCTGATGAATGCAAAATGTTCCTCCAGTATTTTTTGATAACATACTGCATTCATCTTGCCATCAATTTTGACCAAATTTCCACCTCCGTGTTTCACAGTAGGAATAGTGTACCTTTCATCATAGGCCTCGTTGACTCCTCTCCAAATGTAGTATTTATGGTTGTGGCCAGAAAGCTCAATTTTGGTCTCATCGCTCCAAATGACTTTGTCCCAGAAGGTTTGAGGCTCGTCTCTGTGCTGTTTGGCATATTGTAAGCAGGAAACTTTGTGGCATTTGTGTAGTATTGGCTGCCTTCTGGTGACTCGACCATGCAGCCCATCTTTCTTCAAATGTCTCCTTATTGTGCGTCTTGGAACAGCCACACCACATGTTTTTAGAAAGTCCTGTATTTCACCTGAAGTTTTTTTGTGAGTTTTTTTTGCATCCCAAACAATTTTCTCGGCAGTTGTAGATGAAATTTTAGTTGGTCTACCTGACCACCATTTTCCACTTCTTGATTAGAGTTTGAACACTGCTAATTCGCATTCTCAATTCCTTGGATATCTTTGTATATCCCTTTCTTGTTTTATACAGTTCAACTACCTTTTCCCGCAGATCCTTTGACAATTCTTTTGCTTTCCCCATGACTCAGAATCCATAAACGCCCATACAGCACTGGATGAACGATTCCAGGGTCTGGTCAAGAGTCCAGAAACTCCCTGACTTTTATACACACACACTAATTACAAGCAAACAGATCACAGGTGAGGATGTTTACATTTAATAGCCACTCAAACCCCTTTGTGTTAAACTGTCTGCATGTTACTAGGCCAAAATTACCAGGGTATGTAAACTTTTGATTGGGTAATTTGGGTAGTTTCTGTTGGCATTATGATTTAAATAGAGTAAACACAGTTGATTGATAATAAATGGTTTCAGTCAAAAACTAACCATGAGTGTAAGAAACGTTTGTTTGTTTTTTGTTTGAGTATAGATCTATGTTTGTCCCAAGCATGTTTGAAGCCATTTACTGTTGACTGCCTCTGCTAGTAGTTCCAAGTATCAACTATCCCCAGTGCCGACCCAGACCTCCCTGGGGCCCTAAGCAAAATGACATATCAGCGAGTTGAGAAGCGCGGTGAGGGGCCGAAAATTACGTCTCACCAGGGGGTGCCTCTAGTAATTTGGGGGGCCCTAAGCAGCTTGCATAGTGAGCCTATAGGGCGGATGGGCCCTGACTACCCCTTCAGTAAAATAATATCTGTAAACCTACTCTGTGAAGATCCCCACACATTTACTTCCTTAAATTCATATTCACTGTGCCCTTGTGAGAAGGCACTACTGTGTCACAAATTTCACAGTCTGCATTTAGTACTACAGAGCTGCTGAAAGGAGGAGTTTCAGGAGGCAGAGTCAGTATAGGAATCAATGCTTGCAAGGTACCATGGGATATATAGTCCTTAAAAATTGAAAGTAAATCATAGAGGAGAAGCTGCAAAGCATGCAGGGAACTAAGGAACATGTAGAAAGAGATGACCAGCAGACAGGCAGAACTCACAACATGAAATTTGATTTTTCATGTAAGTTTATACTGGATTGTCAAACATAACTATTGTTTGTATTGTTATTACAATGTTGATATGTTGATGTTATAAAATGAAGTGTATGCTGTGACTATTGCCTCGTTTCCACTGAACGGAACGGTTCGGGTCAGTAAATTTGGAACGGACCGGTCTATTCTGGTGAGCGTTTCCACTGCAAATCGGAGTGTTAGTATAAGTATTTCCTTTAATGGCACATGTGAGTTCCAGGGATAGGGAATAGCATTAGAGAAGTTCTGGCAAAAGAAAGAGGAAGAAACAATTTCAGGAGCACAACAAATATTTTGGATTAAAGTATAACTAGAGGCTAGATGTGAGGAGGTGATAGATTCTGAATTGTGTCATTTTGTTCTGGAATGCTGCAAAAGCTGGTGTTACAATAATTAGTGCAGGTGATGAACCATGCACCCGTGTCTCGGTTATATCATGCTTGAGATGACGCAATAGATGTTGCTTAGCTTAGAAGAAGGCAAGCACTGGTTAGAATGTAAATGTGTGAAAAGAATTAGACAAGAGTCAAATTCACTTCTAAACAGAAAGGATGTGAAAATGGGAATATTGGATGCAGACTGTATGCTAAGAAAGGTTATTTAGGACATTCTCTGCTGATATTTAACCCATTATGGGTCAGCAGTAAACTTGCAGGGCTAACATCTATATACAATGATATCATATGACCCAGGGTGAAAAAAATTATCTTGGGCCAAATGGGGGGGGGGGGGGGGGACACCTTTTTATAGAAATACTTCCATTGCCCCCATTCAGATCATCAAGACCCTGTCTTTGTTGGCTCTGTCTTTGGTTATCTCCTTTTCTTAATGTACACATGTGAGATTATTTAATACATTTTGTACAAAAAAAAGTGAAGGAAATAGGAAACAGAAGCCAAACCTGCTCCACTGCTGCCTGCTGTTTTAATGGGTATGAACACTGGCATTGGTCAGCTTGTTTACACCATTGAATTTCAATAGTATCTAGGTTAGATAAAATTTAGATCATATGATTAAAGAAAATGCATAAGCCTTCATCTTCAGTAAAAATGGTATGTCAAAACAATTCAAAATGGGTGCTCAACCTGTGGCTCTCCGGCTGTTGCAACTACAAGTATAATGTGGCATTGCAAGGCTGACAGGTACAAGAACAGTGGCGGCTTGTGCTCAATTTTTTTGGGGGGCACAAACAAACGGAAAAAAAAAATTGCAGCCTCACTGTGCCTACCAAATGCAGCCACTGTGCCCCTCAAATGCAGCCACTGTGCCATGCCATCAATTGTCGCCACCAGTGTTGCTCATCTTACTTTAAAAAAGTAATTAGTTACAGTTACAAATTACTTCTCCGAAAAAGTAATTGCGTTAGTGACTCAGTTACTACATTGAAAAAGTAATTAGTTACTTGACAAAGTAACTGATTTTTTTTTTAATTATTCTACAATGCTTTGTTGAGAAGCAGGTGACGGGCGCTTGCCAGGGAGCAGTGAGTTAATACTCCAAGAAAAAAGAATGCCAGATCAGAGAAGAAAACCGGAAACAAATGTTGATCTTGTGTATATCCCAGCCTAGGTGCATCCATCCCACCATGTATGTGCAGCTAATATTTTTGTTGTCTGATGAAGAGATGAAATCACTGATTGCTGATCATTGGTCTGTATAGGTGTCCTGCACTTACCATGTTGACCACTAGATGTCGCTGTGTACACTGTGTTGTATAGGGAACGTTTGTTCTGTGGAACATTTTGTTCCGGCCATGTGTTCCCCGGATCATTGATTAGGTTGCACACACAGTCTGTGTGATCGATGTGAGTTGTTCCCCGGTGATAGGTCAGTGTGAGGCGGATGGGGCTCATTGTATCCAGGGCTCCTTGCGATTGGGAGTTTTCAGACCGCTGTGACAGGACATCACAGCGGTCACATGATTCTAAAGCCGAGTTCCACCCATATTTATGTTCACAGCCCTGGGAGAAGCAATTATTTTGCTGTCATCTAGTGGCGGTAGATGTAATTGCAGTAATGCCGCCCAAGTAATGGGAACTGCGTTACTGTGAGGGGAAGAGTAATCAGGTAGATTACTCGTTACCCTCAAAAGGGGCTGCGTTAGGTAACTGCGTTTATTGTAACTCCGTTACTTACAACACTGGTCGCCACTGTGTCATCAATTGTCGCCACTGTGCCATGCCATTAAATGCAGCCACTGTGCCATCATTTATCACCATTGTGCCCATCAATTGTCACCACTGTGCCATGCCACCAAACGCAGCCACTGTGCCATCGATGTCTTCTCCCACCCTCGATGACGCTTCAGCCAATCAGGTTACCGGTAACCAGAACCGGTGAACCTGATTGGCTGAGACACCTGTCAGTGTTAGCCAGGGAACCCACCACCGTGCGTCCCCTGATTAACTATTTGGAAGCCGATTACAGCCCTTAGGCTGTAATCGGAAATACTATCAGAGCCATTGGTTCTGATAGGCACTTCCTAAGCCATCCAGCTGCCGTTATTCAGATCGCCGGCACTCACCAGGGGGCCAGCCATCTGTATAGTGGTAGTACAGGAGCGAGAGGGGGCGGCGCTCCTGCGCCCTCTATGAACGCACCGCCACTGTACAAGAATGACTCCCTAAGTCAAAGGCATGATGGGACTTTCACATTACAGGTTGAGCACCCATAACAGGATCAAAAAATATAGACATAAGGTTGAACTCCAGTCTAAATACACAGAATAATACATACAATGGTGCTATTTTGCCTGATAAAGGATGTATTCGTGTCCATCCAGTTCTAAAATATACACAGCATTGATGTACAGTACAGCCCTGTATGGCAGGGAGATCTGATTTTTTCTCTGCTGCAGTTTAGTGGCACTTATTTTGTTTTTCTCATTTTTTTGTAGCCTTTTTGGCTATTTTTTTTTTTTTTTAAGGGTGGACCTCCGCTTTAAAGGTCTTGGTTGTTCTTCCAGCCTGTCAAGAGTACATTGACTGTCACTATGCTGCTTTTCCCTTTACCAGTCTGAACTTTGCTGTATAGTGGATTGCGAGAGGCGAATAACAAGTCAAATGTATGTGATGAGAAAGAAAGTTTACCGCTCAGAGGTCCCAGGGAACTGCAAGGTGGAGTCCAAACGCCTGGGTGCAGGCACTGCAATAGTATGCAAAAATGTATAGAGAAAAACCGGGACGGCCGCACTCCAAAAAAATCCTTTTAATAAAACTGGTCACAACATGAACATATCACAGCAAAAAATCAGGAGAAAAGCTGACGCGTTTCACACTATCATACAGTGCTTATTCATAGCTATGAAAAGTTTTATTAAAAGGAACCATTTTTTTGGAGTGCGGCCGTCCCGGTTTTTCTCAAATGTATGTACTTACATTCCTTGCATTAAAAAAAAAAACTACATAAATATTCAAGGGGGGAGGGGGGTGGGTTTACTAAAATGGGTGCACACAGAATCTGGTGCAGCTTGCACGGTAACCAATAAACTTCTAACTTCAACTTGTTATTATGCAGAGCTGCACCAGATTCTGTATGCATCAGTTGTAGTAAACCTCCCCTATGTGTTTTTATATCTGCATGGAAATCGGCTTATATTTGCTTTGACTCCTCCAACCTCCTGAATCTCCCTTTTGGGCCTTCAATATGATTAGATGCCATACTCTCCACTAAGAAGGCTCAGAAGGTGGAATTCTGGACATAACAATTGTTTTGACATGCAGCTTTCATGGAGGGATAACCCTTGCTTGTTAATTTTTCTTGAATTGCCCAGGATTGTGGTTTGACATGCAAGCATTGAAGAGTTGAAGGTAACATTTCTTTCCCATTGATGTGAAAGCATTTATGAAGCAAAAGAAAGAGAGAATATATATAATGTGTGTATATATATATATATATATATATATATATATATATATATATATATATATATATATATATATTTATTATTATATCTTTTAATGTGACATCACTGAATGAATGACACTTTGCTAAAATGTAAAGTAGTGAGTGTACAGCTTGTATAATACCAAAGTGTCAATATTTTTTGTGGCCACCATTTTTTTCCAGCACTGTCCTAACCCTTATGAGCATGGAGTTCCCCAGAGATTTACAGGTTGCCACTGGAGTCCTCTTTCACTCCTCCATGACGACATCACGGAGCTGATGGATGTTAGAGACCTTGCGCTCCTCCACCTTCCAGTTGAGGATGCCCCACAGATGCTCAATAGGGTTTAGGTCTGGAGACATGCTTGGTCAGTCCATCTTTTTTACCTTCTTTAGCAAGGCAGTGGTCTTCTTGGAGGTGTGTTTGGGGTCATTATCATGTTGGAATATTGCCCTGCGGCCCAGTATCCGAAGGGAGGGGATCATGCTCTACTTCAGTATGTCAGAGTACATGTTGGCTTTCGTGGTTCCCTTAAAAAACTGTAGCTCCCCAGTGCCGGTGTGTTGCCATATTCGGATCCCTATCGCAGAATGCTACGGAAGTCACGTGGCGGCCAACTGCGCATGCGCGATGCGTTCCAACCGCAAGTGCGATGCGTTCCAATGGATTTACTACAGTACACACCAGTGAAACCTCGGGCAGCATCCAGGCTCATTCCTTAACATCCCCGTGGATTGGAAGATGTTAAAAAAAGAGCCAGGAGGCCGAGCGAGCCATCCGAGCTAAGTGAGGACGTGAGGCCGACTGGCCACTTTCCTCAAATTCCACGTCGATGGGTTCACTGGTGTGTACTGTCGTAAATCTATTGGAACGCATCGCACTTGCAGTTGGCCGCCACGTGACTTCCGTAGCATTCTACGATAGGGAGCAGAATATGGCAACACACCGGCAGCCCCAGGCGTGCAGGCCCAGACCATGACACTACCACCACCATTATTGACTGTAGGCAAGACACACTTGTCACTTGGTTTGCCGCCACACATGCTTGACACCATCTGAACCAAATACGTTTATCTTGGCCTCATCAGACCAGAGGACATGGTTCCAGTAATCACTGTCCTTAGTCTGCTTGTCTTCAGCAAACTGTTTGCAGGCTTTCTTGTGCAACATCTATTTGCCAAAGACAACCTCTGGATATGATGCTGAGCACCTGCACTTAAGTTCTTTGGCCGACCATGGCGAGACCTGTTCTGAGTTGAATCTGTCCTGTTAAACTGCTGTATGGTCTTGGCCACTGTGTTGCAGCCCAGTTTCAGGGTCTTGGCAATCTTCTTATAGCCTATGCCATCTTTATGTAAAGCAACAATAATTTTTTTCAGATCCTCTCATATCTGAGACCTTGTAATACTAATGCGTCACATGACACCGGGGAGGGAAAATGTCTAATTGGGCCCAATTCTGACATTTTCATTTAGGGGTGTACTGACTTTTGTTGCCAGTGGTTTAGACATTAATGGCTGTGTGTTGAGTTATTTTGAGGGGACAGCACATTTACACTGTTATACAAGCTGTACATTCACTACTTTACATTGTAGCAAAGTGTAATTTCTTCAGTGTTGTCGGATGAAAAGATATAATAAAATATTTACAAAAATGTGAGGAGTGTACTCAGTTTTGTGAGATACTGTGTATATCTATATACAGTATATATATATATATATATATATATATATATATATATATATATATATATATATAGATAGATAGATATATATATCTATATCTATATATATATATATATATATATATATATATATAGATATATATATATATATATATATAGAGAGAGAGAGATAGATATATAGATATATATATATAGATATATCTATATATCGATATACAGTATATATTGTTAACAGAGTATTACTTTACTAGTCATATTGATTCTTACGTCTCAGATTTTATTGGCTTCATATTCATTGCAAATTACATTTAAATAACCTATATTAAAGGGGAAGATTGCCTCTGCTTCTGTTGCCCCAGGCATTTACCTCCTGTGTCTCAAGCTAGAACCAACTATTATTCTACGTCAAAGGGATATTTATTTTGCACACCAAAATATCCTCAAGCTAAGTTGAAAACCAGTGGAGCACTCCCTAGAGCTTGAGAATTTTACAGTTTCTATTGGAAATCATTTTCTGCAATGTTCAATAAAATATAACTTTATAATAATAGAGGGTCTCACTTGGTAATGTATGAGAAGCAGTTAACATGGTTCTAAAGCCTAAACATTTTTTTATCTTAAAAGGGTTGTAAAGGTTTGTTTTTTTATTTTCTAAATAGGTTCCTTTAAGCTAGTGCATTGTTGGTTTACCTACCTTTTCATTCGATTTCCCTTCTAAATGTTTTTTTTTCTTTGTTTTCTTTGTCTGAATTTCTCACTTCCTGTTCCTCCTAAGTAAGCTGTTCTGGCTGACTAACCCCCAGCCAGAGTGGCTCGGATGATGGGGGAAAACTTACTGAGGAGAAACAGGAAGTGAGAAATTCAGACAAAGAAAAAAAACATTTAGAAGGGAAATCGAAGGAAAAGGTAAGTAAACCAACAATGCATTAGCTTAAAGGAACCTATTTAGAAAAAAAAAAAAAAACCTTTACAACCCCTGTATTAATGCATTCCTTGTATTAAGTTAAAACAACATTTAGTGTCATTATCCCCCATCCCCCTTTATTTACTTACCTAAGCCCTCATTCAATCCAGCCCTGTGAACATGTGCAGATCTTTTTTCCCCTCACTTCCGGGTCTCGCTGGCTTTGCTGGAGCACCGAGAGACATTGGCTCCCAGTGCTGTCAATCAAAGCCAGTGACATGGGAGCTGGGGACGGGCCTGAGTCTCACGGTCTGTGTCAACAGGCACAGCAATGGGGCTCATGAGCGTGCACGAGTGCCCTTATGGGAGAGCTGGCAGGGGACCTGAGCACAGAGCAGTTAAGTATAGATATGTTTGTTAGTTTTTTTTTTTGTTTTTTTTTATTTACCTTTTACAATTGCTTTAACTTTGTACATCTGCATAACGTACAAACTGGTAAATAAGTGGCAAGCTAAGAAGGCATCAACTGTACAGTATTTAAATCTTTGCACATGGGACAAAAGCAGAGAAAAGCTTATTCTTTAGGAATGACTATGCAACTTTGTCAAAGGACCTCTGTTGGGAAATTGTGATATTCTGATGCTCTATGCAATTAAAGTGTATACATAGCCAACTTTTTTTTGGTTTTGAATATGGTATGGTAGGATTATTGCTGTCTCTCTGTCTATATTACTGCTTGGTAGATCCCTTCTCCCTGGCCCCCTGTGTCCTGGGGCCATTGTGACCGAGACAGAAAATGATGGGAAATTAAAATTTGTACAGTTATCACCAGAACAATAGTTGTGGTTAAATCTTCCAATAGAAATGGGGGGTCTGCACATAACAGTCCCCCCTTCACATCATGATCCCCTCTTGATGAGTGTCCTCAGCTCACCTTTTACATCACCCTCTCCACCCCTTTCCAAATTAGTGTTCTCACAATTCCTTGACATCAACCCCCCCTCCCTCCCAACAGTACTTTTTACATTATCCTCCCTCCATATCCCAGTTCTCAGCTGCCCCACAGTCCAGTCCTTAGATCACCCCCACCTTAATGTCCTCAGCCCCCCACATCACCGTCCTCAGCCCCCCCCCACTTTAATGTCCTCACCCCACATCAGTATGCAGCCCCCCCCATACATCACTCAGTCAATGCTCAGCACCCCCCCCACTTTAAGATCCTTAGACCCCATTCTACAATCCTCAGTCCCCCCCCCCCACACACACACACATTCAGTCCTCTGCTCCTTTTCAACCACTCTTCACACTAGTGTTCTCACCCTCTTTAACTTTACCCCCTCACTGTCGTAACCTAGACACAGACACAGACAGGTGGGAGGGAGGCGCAGCATGTCGGAATGGAGGTCAGGAGTTGCAAGATAGTGATTGGTTGATAGGACAGCCCTTCATCCTAGCTGCCCATCAACTGCTTGTTAACCTCGGGCAGCTCCTGTCCTCCATTAACGACTGTCCTGCCTCCCGTTGTAAGCTCTGCAAGGATTAAAAAGCGATGGCAAGGGGTAGAGAAGACTACTTAATAGTGGGACCTCTCATTTGGACTGCGGTCCGCCATTTAGTGATGCCTGCAATAGAGGCACCTGTTCCGATGACAACTGCCTAAAAGGGGAATTCCCCTCACTTTGCAGAAATGTTCTCTCACTGCCAATTGCATTTTTATTTTAGTTTTGGATGTCCCAATCAGCAAAGTGTTATAATTGAGCAGCCAGGAAATCCAATCTTGCAGATGGAGTAGGGAAGAATACGAATTTCTATTGTTTCTTTGTTCTGCTATTCAGGGTTTGTTAAAAAGATTTACCCTTATTTCCTGTCTTTTTGACAATGATTTCACTGGACAGGAAGTAAGAGAAAATCTGCAATAGGGACAAAGACAGAAATATAAAAGCAACAGCAGTGAAAGTGACTGTGTTAGGGGTGTTACCTTAGTTGCTTGAATCTTGTAAATTAATGATGACAGATGTAAGCACCAATGGCAATGTTACAGTCTGTTAAAGTGTAGTTCCAGCCTTTTAGTGTTTATTAAAAGTTAGCAGCTACAAAAAGTGTAGCTGCTGACTTTTAATAAACAGACACTTACCTGCTCCAGCGTCCAACTCTGCTCCTCTCCCCCCCCCCTTTTCATAGTGTGGGCACCCGGCCGTGACAGCTTTCGGGTTCACGGCCGGGCACTCACTGCGCTCTATGAGTGGACAGGCGATCTCCTGGGACCTGTCACGTGTCCCTGGAGATCGCCTAAAGGGAGAGGGCGCCTAAGGCGAGTAGACAAGTCGCTGAGGTGGTCCCTGGGCGGAAGAAGGAAGTGGGACAGGAAGTCCCACCACCTACCGAAGTCCCCACTCCCTCCCCCAAAAAAATTATGGCATTGCATGTAAGGAGGCGAGGAGTGCTTAAAGCTGGAAGTTCCACTTTTGGTTGGAACTCCTCTTTAAACATCTCTCACTGCCATTTTTGCTGGACAGCTTCATCTGCATGTAAACACTGAGAAATATACAAGTAGAGGTTACTAAAATTAAAACAAAAGTTAAAAAACAACAAAATGCTTCAGGGGTGCCCACTTTCCCCTCTCTTTCTTGCACTTGTGAGTGAGACACTGAAATCAGTGATCTGTCAGTCCGACCCTATTGTAGGGAGAGGGAGGATAAAATAGCCTTTTATGCCAACAACACACTAATGTTTCTGTGAGATACTGGTGAGTCCTTGTCCTTACTTATGTCCACTATTTCGATATTTGGATCCTTTTCAGGATTCACAATTAATTGGGACAAATCTGTGCTTCTTCCCCTAGATACTCAGCAGGTGACACCTCCCATTGTGATCAACAGATTAAAGCCTTCTACACTCGTGCGTTTTTTCTCATTCTGTCAGCTCCAGTTGGAGTCGCTGTACTACAGTAACTATGTAAAGTTAGGCTGCTGGTTTCCAGCATGCTTATCTGACAGAAGCCGGATGTTTGGCCAGCTTATGTCGAACAGGGTGGCATACACATGGGCCGAATGTCGGCAATTTTCTTTCAACTGGCCAATGTCTCCCAACATTTGGCCCATGTGTACGTGGCTTAAGATAGTGTCTTCTTTTAAATATTTAGGGGTATGGGTTCATCCCAAAGTAGAGGCGTATTTACAATAAAACCTACAGTATAGGTCCTTTTGGAAAAAAATGTACTCAAATGTCGGTGGTAGAACGAGAAAATCTGATTAAAATGATCTGGGCACCGCAGTTGTTATACGTTATGCACCGATATGGATTAATTTACAATGGTTTAAAAAAATGTATTCCCTTTTTCGAATTTTTATTTGGAAAGGTAAAAATCTAAGAATCTGTCTACTATACAACAATTACCCAATGATGGTGGGGGATTAGCTTTTCCATCTGCAAGATTATATTTTCTGGATGCTCAATTATAACACTTCATGGTTGGGACATTTTGAACCATAGGAAAGTCCTCATTATCCTACCTTAGCCCTTATCCAAGGTTTGGGATGAGATAAAGCTCATATTGAGATATGATGGGGTATCCTAATTTTTACCCATTTGGAAGGGACGATGTTTAGAAAAAATAAATGAATTGCAGGGTTTTGATGACTGGCACTCTAGGGGTGTCCGGGTGCTATCTCAATTATATGCTAATGACCACTTAAAATCTTTTCACGTTATACAAATGGAATTTAGTATTCCCTCTCAAAGGGTTTTATCAATACCTTCATCACACCCTTTCAGTCCAATTTATGGAATCTTCTTTTAGATTGATTGCTGTCTCGTTTAGGGATCAGTTAACTAACACTACAGATAAGACCCCTTTTACACTGGGGCTGCCCGGGCGTTCACAGTAAAGCGCTGCTCCTTTTAGCAACTCCTGTGTTGCGGCACTTCCTGAAACGCTTTTCAGGTGCTTTGGAAGCATTGCCCATTCATTGCAATGAGCAGGGGCATTTTGGGAGCGCTTAGCACAGCGCACCCAAACCGCCCAAAGATGCTGCTTTTTCTAACGTCCCACAAGCGCACCACCTGGGTGTGAAAGCACCCATTGCATTGAATAGAAGGCAGTTTTTGAGGTGCTATATCTAGCGCTAAAATGCCTGAAAACTGCCTCAGTGTGAAAGGGGCCTAATGCCTTGTACATACAATCGGAATTTATGATGGAAAAAGTCAGATGGAATTTTTTCGTCGGATATTCCGGCCGTGTGTGTGCCCCATCTGAGTTTTTCCATCGGAAATTCTGACGGACTTAGAAAGAGAACATGTTCTCTTTTTGTCCGATGAAAAAAAATTCTATTGGAAATTCTGTTCGTCTGTATGGAACTCCGATGGAGAAAAAAACACGCATGCTCAGAATCAAGTTGACGCAAGCTTGAAAGTATTGAAATTCATTTTTCTCAGCTCGTTGTAGTGTTGTACGTCACTGCATTTTGGAAGGTCGAAATTTGGTATGACAGTGTGTATGCAAGACAGCTTGAACAGAATTCCGTCAGAAAAATCAGACGGAAATTCCGATGCATGAGCTCTGGACATGTCCCAAACTGGCATGCAATTGGCATTGTGTTATTTCCACTTTTGATACGACATTCCAGACTGCTTTACAACATGACCAGTTGAGTTGTATCCTGGGATTCTTGGATGAGGAATTATATACACCACAAGCCCCGATATCCATATCAAGATTGATATTTCTGGCCCGCAAGAGCATTATGTTAAAATGACTTTACCTACACGCCCCACCCTGCTTAAATAAAGGCAAATTCTATCGTAACAGGGTTTCCCTCATAAGTTTCACAAACTGTGGGATCCATGGCTGCAGATTCCAAGTCTAGTCCCTTTAGCATTGGTATCTTTGCAGATTCTTCAATGTTGAAACTACTGTTATTGCTATATGAGCTGGAGGGACTGGTGTGTAGCATTGGCAGTCATGGGTGGTTGGAAAACTCTGTGAGCAGGCACACTTTTGTTGTGATTAGTTGCTTGCCATTACTGGATGTAGCAGTGATAATTTTCCTTTATATTTTCTCCTGGTTTGACCCTTACTAACAATTTTTTTTGGTCTCGAAAGCACAGTTTGTGCGTAGAGGGTACTGAGTAACAATGAATATGCTCATGATGATTGAAACAAACCTTTATTTGTTTCTTAGTTGTTATGATATATTCATATTTTTATTTGATCGTATTATGGATGCTGCTCTAGATACCTGTGATGTGGGACAATTTGACCACTGCTGATTTATGGTGATTGTTTAATTTGTTTTTTACTCCTTTTTTTTTATTTTTGTATTTTTTTCTTTTTTCTAAACAATATATAGTTAAAATATTTGGGAACAAAAATTTCCTGAAGCTCTTAAAACGATTGTAAATGCATTTTTTTTCTTAACCACTTCAATACCCACTTATTGTCATATAAAGTCCACAGATGGGATCTCCCATCCTTGGTGGATGTCATATGACGTCCTGGGATTTGCTGGGGGATATCTGAATGATGCCTGCAGCTAGAGGCATCATTCAGATATCCATGTCTTCAGCCGGCGATCCTGCGCACCATAAGAATCATCATAGTGGCGGTTCCGCTGCTTAATCGTTCTTATAGGCGGTGGGATGGGACATCCCCCCCCTCCCGCCGTCATCCGGTTCTTCTCCGGGCTCCCCTGTGCCATCGGGGGCCCGGAGAATGGATCGTGCGGCGCTTGCAGGAAGCATATAGATGACTGGTGACCAGATGGCTGGTGACCAGGTGACTGGTGACCTCCCTCGGAGTACCCAGGCGCGATGTGATGACATCACGCTCGGGTCCCCGTTAGTAAACAAAGCCGCGATTGCGGCTAGTGAGCAACACCGATCACGAGATCGTTGAATTTTTTTTCACCAATCTCATGCTTCCCAGCCTGGAGGAGAGATGTGAGGTCTTATTGACCCTGCATCTCTCCATAAAGAGGACCTGTCACACACATTTCGTATTACACAGGATGTTTACATTCTTGTAATAGGAATAAAAACAATAAAAAAAAACGCCCCTGTCCCTGGTAGATCGCACGCAGTGTTAGCAACAATTCTAGCACTAGATCTCCTCTGTAAATCTAAACTGGTAACCTGTAAAAAAAATTCAAAGCGTTGCCTATGGAGATTTTTAAGTACCAAAGTTTGGCGCCATTCCATGGGTGTGCGCAATTTTAAAGCGTGACATGTTAGGTATCTATTTACTCGGTGTAACATAATCTTTCATATTTTATAAAAAAATCGGGCTAACTTTACTGTTTTGTTGTTTTTTTAATTCATAAAACAATTTTTCCCCCAAAAAAAGCTTTTGAAAAATGATTGCGCAAATACCGGCAAGATGTTGCTGACCGTCAAAAAAAACATATATAATGTTTGGGGGTTCTGCGTAATTTTCTAGCAAAAGAATGATGATTTGTACATGTAGGAGAGAAGTGCCAAAATAGGCCCGAATTGAGGTGGTTAAAATAATAAACATATACTTATCCGCTCTTCACAATGTTATTGCAGAGAGCAGCCCCTTGCCTCCTCTTCTGGGGTCCCCTACCACTGTCTGCTCCTCTTCTTTTGCAAGTGCCTCCATACAGGGACACTCTTGTGAGCACATTCCCAAGCTGAGCTGTGTGCTTCCATAGACATATACAGCGTGGCCCGGAATGCATTAAGATAAAAAAAAAGTATGCTTTTAGAACCACTATAAAGCACTGCTCATTTCCAGTCTCTGAGTAAAAGCAGTATTAAATTCCAAAAGCAGACATTTATTATATTGCAGTTTATCAATTAGATGTGATGACTGCATTAGTTTCCTTTTTTTAGGCTTTCTTTATTGTATTTTAATCTGATGACCCAGCCAGTAAGTCTGGTGTTATTCAACAGAACAAACTCTCCCTCAGTTACAGGGATGGCGGAAAACCATTTAACACTGGCAGG